>RJWH01000650.1:557594-644298 GCA_004363575.1 Solenodon paradoxus
TCCCCATCTTTCATCTGGGATCCCACCTGCCTTCCCCAGAGGGGAGCCATGACCTGAGTCTCTCCCTCCTCCCCTGTCCCTCAGCCTCTGATCTCCCACCATCATCTGCTCCATGGACCAACTCTTCAACAGCTGCTGACCTGTCATTCTCTCTCATGTTAGCACTAATTAGCCCCTTCAGGTAGCACAGTTTGCCCTTCACCTGTACTCTCATAATCAGAGTCCAGATCTGCCTTTCCATGAGAGGGAAACTTCCTTAAAGTTGGGAACTCTGTTGAGTCTCGGTGCAGCCCAGCCAGAGCCCAGAGTGTCTGCTCTGGGGAAGATGCCCACTGAACCTCCATCATATGCTGAGTTTTGTGCCAGTTACTTACACCTTATGTCTGGGCAGACAGGGCGCCCACCTCTCCAAGGGAGCAGAGTGGAGTTGGGAGGCTTTAAACACCCTAAGGATGAAGGAAATGAGCTACTTAAAGATCCTGGCTAGACTTTCTCGCTCGGGCACTGTTATAGGACTCTCGTGTTTCATGAGAAAAATGTCTGGTTTTGCTTGGGTGAAGGGTATATCAGAACTCTCTGTGATGTTTTGCCAGTTTTTCTATTAGTCTAAAATGATTTCGAAGTGAAAAAGGAGGAAGAGAAGACAATGACAACCCAGACAGCTTTATATAAATTTTACCAAAACATGCCCTGGCGGAGGAGCAGTTTGGTCCGCCGCCTTCTGTCACCATCTACACATATCTTGAGGACCTGGGTTCACATCCCAGGGCTATGGGGAACAACCAAGATAAACAACTAAATAAAATAAAGATACTGATAAAGTCTCCAAGGAATGATCTAGCCTAATCATCTCAAGACAATCTCTACTCACAACCCAGAGCTTCCAGTTAGATTTTATTTTTGCCCCCGTAAGAACACAAGATCTCCAGACACATTAGGAAAACCACCAGCATGAAAGAGAGAGGCCCAGATGAACACATGGAAAAAGAAACTTGGAAGAAGCCAAGCTGACCAGAGGAGAAGAAAACTCAAAAATATGCCAGCTACTATCCTCAGAGACATAAGAAGATATTGCAATCATGAATAAGAAGAGGTTATTGTGAAAAGGAACACTCAGAGAACAAAACAAAAACTGTTGAGAGTTAAACACATCATATTAGAAACGAAAATCCAGTAGAAGAATAGAAGACAAAGAAAGAGGGAAATAATAAAGAAAAGGGGAGAAAATGAAAGGACTGGTCCAGGTGTTAAAATAGATAAACAATAAGAGCTCCAGGAGAGAGAGAGAAATGGAAGAGAGGAATCATGGAAGGAAGAGAGGAAGGGAAGGAAAGAGAGTGGGAAGAAGGGAAGGAGGAGAGAGGGAAGAAAAGGGAGAGAGGGAGAGAGGGAGAGAAAGGAAAGAAATAAATAAGGAAGAATAAAGAGGAAAGCTCCCAGAATTGAAGGACTTAAGTTTACGGATATAAAGGAACTGCCACATTCCCAGGACAATGAAATATAACGAAATTTTAGAAAAACTATTCTACTGTTGTATTCAAAAAACAATTCTACAGGTTTACAAAGATCAATAAGGTTTGGACTATTCCATAACACTAGTGGAAACTTGAAGATAATGATGAATGATAAATGCCTTAAAATTCTAAAGACAAATTACTTTCCATCTGGAATTCCATAGCCATCCAAAGTACCACTCAAGCCGGAAGGATCAAAACAGGTATTTTCAGACCTGGGGCAGGAACTCCAGAGAGGAAGGATAAGGGATGCTATTTTTCATACCAAAACTTATAAAAAACATTCATGCTGTGCATATGTATAACTTTGATCCAAATACAAACTTTGAAAATAAAATGGTGGAAATGATAGCATCTCTTAACACTCTATCAGGTTTGAAATACTGTGAAGTACCATGCGAGTTAAAGGTATTTCATAGCTAATGAGGCATGCAAACAATTGTGTAGGTCAGTATTTATAATCTGGCTGGTATTTTGAAATGTCACAGCTCTGTCACATACACTCAATCTTCCAAATTGTTTGTGCTTATTTAGCATAACTTGTTCCAAAAATGAGGAAACATTCATCAAATACACACACACACACACACGGAAATCTAAGAATAGCCAAAGGAATTGAATAACAAACTGGCAGGGGACTTGCTTTACCAGATATTGAGATTTTGCAGAAAACTGCATTTATTGCAAGTGATATTGGCACAGAAGGGAAAAAGGCACCCACAGAATCAAAGAGAGGACCCAGACATATAGCAATGCACAAATGGACCTCTAAAACGTGACAAACTTTGGGGAAAGCCTGTACTCTAAATAAATGAGGTTGGGATGACCTAAATGGAAAAATTAGCATTAAATGTTAGGTTTTATTTTAGAGAAAGAGAAAACTGAAACAAAAAGGAAGCATTAAGATTTTCTAAACTAAGAAGTGGCTTTAAAAAAACAGAAAAATAAACAAAAGATCACTCTGGGTGCTTTGTGGTTGATAGACTAGAGGGGGAGGGGAAGGGAGAATCTAGCCCAAAACACCACTTGGAGGCCATTGCAATAGAAATGAGAAGACATGATGTGCACTGGAAAAAAATGAGTGGTAGTAGCGTTACAGAGAGGACCTGGGTCCAGCAGATTCTGCTAAGGGAGGTTCGATAAGATCTGGCAACTGGTGCCATCTTGGAGACCAGAGAAAAGAAGAATCAATGGATTCCCAGGTACATAACCTGGAGACACACTAAATTAACAAGAGCTGAAAGTAGGAATAATTATTGCATTGCAAATGTTTCAATCCAAGGCCGCTACAGAACTGTACAGGTGAAGATGTCTCCTAAGCGTGGTAACACAGGTATGCAGTTCAGAGGAGAACTGGAGCTCCAAACAGATGGGAAGAGTCCTTGGTAGATGAAATTGAGCCTCTTTTATTGCTATGGCTACTGTCTCTCTCTTCCTGTTACGAACTTGCCATAATCAACTGTAACTCCTTGCTTCCTTACTGGGCTATAAATCCTGGGAAGATGGAGACTGTTTTGTTTTCTACTGTTTCTTTAGTGTCTGGCACATACTAGGTCCTTTATTGAAAACCTAGCAAAGGAAAGATGAGCAAGGACAGAAGCCTAGAGGACATCAAAGCCTGCGGGACAGGGGCAGGCACAAGCGATAACAAAGGAGCTGTCAAAGAAGCTGCTAGAGAAAGAGGAGAGCCAAAGGATGTGCATTGCCAGGAACCAAAATGAGAGAAGATTCTAGAAGGAGGGGAGAGTGGAACCAGATGGTCACGATGCTTCTGTCCTGGATAGGTTTCCTGCCATTCCCATCTCCACTCTTTCTGTAGAAAATCCAGTTCACATCCCAGACACCACATTATTCTCCTTGCCTATGGAGGTAGATTATTCCAAAGATGGACCCCTCACCCAAGGCCACTTTCCTCCATTAGCCAGGAGGATTCAAGGCATAATGGGAGAAGGGGAAATTGGTTATGATGAGTCAAAGCCATGTGACATTTATGAAGGAGCAGGGCCTCTGGGTAAGCAAAAGGAGCTACAGTAGAGAAAGAGTGAAAGGAGGAGGCAGTGTCCATACTGGTAACTTTCCAGTTCCCAGCTCCAGTCCCTCAAAACCTGCTCTGACCTTAGGTTTAATGGGATCCGATAAACTTCCTTTGGCCTCAATTTGGGTGGATTTCTATCCTTCCAACCCAGCCAACTCCAGCTGGAACTGACTTTGTATCTACTCTCCGGATAAAAATTTTAAGGGATATAGAGTGTCTATGGACGCATGAAAATCTTTGCCGTTAATGGAGATGGTCAGTAATCCTCCACTCATTAAATCTATAATCTTCACTAGCACTTGGAACACCTCTGTTTAAAATGTTGGCACTAGAAGGAAACTTAGAATCTGCCACATAGGGAGAGAACGGATTGCCTGCAGTCATATGCTATTTAGTGGCCTCGGAAAGGACCCGGTTCCTGGAGCCCCTGACTCTCAGTCCAGGCATCTTGCCACGACAATACCCTGTTTCCCATCTTTCAACTCAGGGACACATCTGCCAATTCACTGCACAACAGTGCTGAGTTCTCAGCCCCGTAGGTCATCCTAATCCACTCTACGAGGAAACACTCTGCCCACCCCCTGGCAGATTTCTCTGCATCAGACTCCTCTACCAAGAAGGTGACTGAAGCTAATTAAAAACTCAGAGGCTAGACTGTGATGACTCCCTTAAATTCCAACACTGAACAAGATTCTGTCTGCTGAGATCCTGTGTTCTTTTTGTGCATTTTTAAGTCACGTCTGGTGCCGACCTTAGAACCAACATTTTTGTGCTGAATGAAAGCAGTAGGATTATGTGTGCCCGGGGTTCAAGACTGCTGCAGAAGGCATACCCAGCTTTTCCAAACTGGCACAGGATGTCCGGCCATGGTTGGCTTCCTCCTCCGCTGCAGAGAATGCCAATTGAAACATGGCCTCCTGCCAGACTTCGGGGCCCATGATCTGATCCAGGCCCAGGGAGCAGAAGGCAGACTTCAAGCCAAGTTCTCCAAATCGTGGCTTCTCCTGGCCTCTCGTCCTGGAAGTATCCTGGCCTCTCGTCCTGGAGTGCCCTGGCCTCCTCTTTGGAAATGGGGCATCTGTCTTTGGAGGATTCCTGACCTGGGTTGGTGTACTGGTCACTGCCAGCCCCGCTCCAGTTCTTCCTACACTCCCAGCCCAGAAAGGCTGGTTTGCAGCATCTGGAAAAGCATTTGCTGGTTTGGTTGTGGTCTGCCCTAGCAGCTGAACCCTTTCCAAGTGCCACATCCTCCGCCTCAGGCTCCAGCCCAAAGACGTTCAGGAAAGGTGACAAGGATACTTGCATACTTGCCTATCGCTGTCCGTCCTCTATTCTTTGGAACCCAGAAATGTTTGTCTGCTCTGTTGTCTGAGATGCCTCTTCTAGCAGTCTTTATGGCAATGCTTGATGGACTGAATGAGAATGGTTTGAATGAAGACATCCTGTGTAATATTTCACCCAACTTGTGCCAAATTGGCCTGGTTTATTGTACCATATATTTTCCCGACCTTCTTGAAAAGGAGCAGGGAATAAACCTCCTGTCTATTTTGTATTAGGGAAACTGAGACAGAGGGAAGCTTCAGAGACTCCTACTGTGGATGAAGAGCCAGTGAAGGCAATCAGGTGGAGACAGTTTAAGAAAACACACGCTGTTGATGTGTGTTTCCTGACTGCAGGGTCTGTACAGACGTTAGGTGCTGAGGACATTGTGGGTGGGGAATTCGGACATTAGAGGAAGTAGAGATGAGTCCCTTTACAAAATTAATTTGACTGATGCAAAATTTAACCATGTACCCCAAACTCCAAGGCTAGGATTCTTCCATCGGTGCCCCCAAGACCTAACACAGTGGCTCCAGCTCCAGGAAAGCACCTGTAATTCCTCCAGGCCCCATTGTGCTTCCCTTGTAAGAACTCTTCTCCCCAGGACAGTCCGGACCACACCCAAGGGCACAGACTCTGCCCTAGGTTTTGGAAAACCCCAGTTCCACTGGGTTTCCTCACAGTTTGCCCAATAATGGCATTGTAAGCACTGCCCCCAGGGCAGGAGCAAAAAAACAGTCATTTGGGACTTGGGGGAAAGCTGTCTTATTTTCCATGAGAACTGGTCAAGAAGAAAAAAAAAAGCAGTGTCTGGAATGACCAATGTCAAAGGAGTGTAACTGCTTTTTCAGGTCCTAGAAGGTAGCGCTGCTTCACACACAGAGAAGGATCCTGGGTGAACTCTGCATCAGCTGACCCAGGCTGAGGAAACCCTCAAAGAGATGCCCTGCACACCAAATACAGAGATTTCCCAGCAGTTCCTCTTCTGGAAAGTTCCATTTGTGCTCAGATCCATTACCCCATGATGACCAGGAATGGAACCTGAGACATCTGCCCCACCTGCATACTCCACCCCTGCAGCACCTTTCTGGCACCTCCCATATAAGCATCATGAGCAGGACAGAATCAGGGGACCATGAATCTGGTCCCCTCTGTGACCTCAGTAATGGATTTCCCTTTCTGGGTTTCAGTGTTTGTATCTGTAAACCCAAGGGATCTTCTCATTAATTCCTGAGGGAACCTTTTGTTCTAAAAATCATGGGAGACTAGAATGGCATGTGGGGTGTCAGTTTGCGTCTGTTAGGTTTGTTTTCTTGTCTGTGTGTCTTAACCCTTCCTGGCTATTTTCACCCGGGATAGGCAGTACAATTTTCTACATCAAGTACCCCTAAGTGAAGAGTGACTGAGAACCCTGCTCTGGCGAGGCCTGGGGTGGATGAAGGCAGACCAAAAGTGGTCTGAAATGATGTGGAAGTCTCTCATTTATCTTGGACGTTCATGGACATTCCACATTCTCTTCTATATTATTCCTAAGGTGTTTACAATAGAAATTTTCATCTCTAAATCTTAGAAGAAAGTGGTCCTCCGGGATATGCTATATGCTAAGTTGCTGGAACTGGAGCACATCTGCTGGTGTTTCCAAAGACACCAGCATCCAAGGCTGAACATTCAGCTCTGCTCGAACCAGAGATCCCTCATCAGAGTTTGTCTTATCCTGTTAAACTGCAGATTCCCTTGGGAAACCGCTAGAAGTTGAATGAAACTGCGATAAGGATAAGACGCAATACTTGGGTCTGAGAAGCCAATTACAGCGGGGCCGTCCAGGACTGTCGAGATTAGCAGTAGATGGTGAGAAACTCTGAGGATTTAGGTAAATGTTAGTGGCGTCGAGACTAACTGACAGCTTTGCTCTCCTGAGCAGGAAGTGGGTTCTGTGGGTCTCAGCAGGGTTAGGCCCCCTGAAGAGCTGCTTGGAAGGCTGGAACCTCTGAAAGACTTTGCCTAAACAGCCACAGCCTGGACAGATTTTAAGGGTCTAAGATGGAGCAGTGTCATTATTGACATGGAGATGAGTTTTCCATTTGTAGGGCCCCAAAGGACACCTGTTTTAGGTTTGTACTCAGCGGAAAGAACCTAGAACTGGAGAAGGCAAGCTCAGTGGGAAGAGAGCATTCACGTCCCAGGAGGCAGGAGCCCGATGTCCCTGGGGATGTGGTGCACATGGAGATGCAGCTTCTAGACTCCCTTCGAGGAAGGACTTGCCACCCAGCAATGTGGTCAGCAACAAGCCTGCAGGCTCAGCTCTGCGGTTGACCTGAACAGCAGGGAGCCTGCTCCCTGGGACAGGCATGCAGTTACTAGCAGGGCAGTAACTAATGGCCAGCTGCAGTTTAGCCTGACAGCGGAGTTCACCTCAAAGCTAGGGGGGCTGAGGCTTTTTGGGTCTGTGCCACCTTTCGGCATCTTCCTCGGCTCCTCAAACTCTTCTCTCAGCCTCTGCTTCTGGAAAACCCTACTGAGACAAAAGGATACACCTTGGCACGGACTCTCCTGATTGGAGGATCGTGCTGTTGTCACTCCCAGACAGCTGAGCATGAATTCACCTGGGGATTCTTCAGGAAGTGGGGAGGGGGAAAGTGGAAAGACAAGGAGGTTAAGAGACAATGAATTGTAACATCCACTTTAAATGGGTGAATTGTGTGGCATGTGAATTATATCCCAAGAAAACCATTATTTTTTAAATCTAGATGGAAAATAAAGTGGCTTGAAGTTGACCAGACCTTCCCCGGCGATGCTAGGACACTGCAGACACCGAAGCACAAGGACTGGGAGGGTCCATCCAGGCCCTGAGCTCTGCTGCGAGGCGATGTCTTCCTGAGCACAGTGGGCATGCCTGAGGTGTGGGAGAAGTCCAGGCCAGGAGGCTCCAGGGCCACCACCTTGCCCACCAGGCCCCCAGAGCTCAGAGAGAGGAGGCTGCTGCCCAGCAGATCGTAACGTGTCGGCTTGTTCTCCTGGAACAGAGCTCAGCAGAGTGAGTTCTAAAATAGTAAATATTTTAGGCTTAGTAGGCAATATAGTTTCTTGTGCAACTATCTAACCCTGCTGGACAAAAGCAGTCACAGACAATATATAAATGAATGAGCATGGGCGTGTTTCAAGGAAACTTTATTTACAAAAACAGGTAATGGTCCAGATCTGACCTGAGGACTATAGTTTGTGGACCTCTGTCCTAGAGCCTTGGACCAGCTGACTTGGAAACGGTTCCAGGTAATGAAACAGGAAGGTTTTCTCAATCTGAGATCCAATCAAGCATTACGTGGCTTGTGTCTCCCAGACCTCGCTGGAGAAATGATACAGTCTATATGTGTGACATCAATTTCAATTCCACTGGGCGCAGAGACTCATACATTATGGTTCCTGTTCTCAAGGAGCCCAGTCAAGTCCTGGAGACATGTAAATAAGCAGATAACATCATCCAATATGGAGAGTATAGGAGAGACGTAGGTGCCGGTGTGAAGGTTTGGCTCAAACCACCACTGGCTGTCACCAGGATTTGGATCATTAACCTGTGGTTGGCTCAGTTGACCTCCGTGGCTGGAAAATACAGTGGTATCGATAGTCGCTTCCAACCACAGTCTTTACACATCTGCAGAGGTCCTGACTTTTTCAAAATAACCTTGGAAAGACTAACATGATACCAGCATGTTACCGAGTGGGACCTCCCAGGGGTTGTTGAGGAGCAGAGCCACACAGTACCCTCCAGAGAGGGAAAGTGGACACGGCCACTGTGCAGTAGCCATGGCTGGGTGTGGCTTCACATTCTGTTTCCTGGGCCTGCTCCGTACCTTTCAGCCGCATGTGTGCTTTTCCCTCTGCGGTGCTGACTTCCACCACGCAGTCGCCCGGGTTCCCTCCCAGGCCCTGTCTACGGGTGCCCTCTGGTGGCCAGTCCTCTGGAAAGCCTTGGTGCCTGTTAAGCAAAACTGGCAGCAAAGGGGGCTGGGAAGGCCTGAGACCCAGTTGCAGAGATTTCTGCCAGGCTCCTCCTTCATCAACACAAACTCAAGCCTCCCCTAGGGACTTTGAGTGGACCCAGCGCTTTCATTTCTGATCCGATACCCTTCATTCTTTCCATTTTGGTTATTCAGCCCATCAAACTGCCCACGAGACTTGGGCTGTTCGTAGCAGAGAGGGCCTGGGGATGCCACCGAAGGTACCAGGGGCCCAGTGGATAAAAAGGCAGCTGTGAATTCTCCTTCTGGGGAGCCACTTCTTAGCTTCAACCTTGCCCCCAACATTGAGTCACCGCCCCACCCCAGCTCCTGTGTCTT
Organism: Solenodon paradoxus; assembly: GCA_004363575.1. Lineage (NCBI taxonomy): Eukaryota > Metazoa > Chordata > Mammalia > Eulipotyphla > Solenodontidae > Solenodon > Solenodon paradoxus. The sequence continues at coordinate 566,798 of RJWH01000650.1, forward strand.
CAATGCCCCCCGACCCCCACCCCAGGGGTTCAGTAGGAAAGAATAGTCATCTCTGTTAAATGAGTTAAGAGAAGGTCGTGTGCTTCTTACCCCAGTGGAGGCTGTCTGTTTCTGTCTCAACCAGAGGGCAGGTCAGTGGCCAACCTTGTCTGCACTGTAATGTTGGAAAAACTCACCTTTTGCTCCAGGCCCCTGTCCTTTCCAAGGGCAGTTCCTTCACATCGTTCTCTCTCTGGGGCCCACTCATCCCTTCTCGTCATGCTCGCTCGCCCTGAAAACATCTAGAAGCACTGATGGTCAGTGCTTCTCCACGGAGACTTGCCTTTTCCAACTTCTAGTTCTTTTGGAGAAGGACATTGTTCTAGCAGTCAAAAGACTTGGCCTTTCATTCCAATCCTGCACTGATGACCATGGGACTGCAGACAAGCGACATTCTCTCGCTCTGATAACGGGACTGGTCCAGGCCAGCGGGTCTCCACCTGAGTGCACAGAATCACTGGGGAAGCATTTTAAAGTATCGTTTGTTGTCTGAAGCCAAGCCCGGAGAGTTGGATTCATTTGGTGGCAGGGGCAGGAGCAGTTGCCAGGACTTTTTGTAAATTCTGTAGATTGTTCTCAAGGACAGTCACGCGGGGCTGTCCCAGAGACCATCACCCAGCAGAAGGTCAGAGGTTCGGGTGAGTGGAGAAGTTTCTGAGGGCTCCTACACTTCTGCTGCTATTTGCCTGCCTGTGAAGTCAGCCCTGGTCTCTGGAAATATGTATGGAAGGCCATCCCGTGCCAAGAGACAAGCACTGGACAGCAAGGGTTGAAGTAATGAAAGAGAACGGTCTTTTTATAAAGATTTGAAGCAGAGCTCCTTCCGGCCCTGGGAACAGCAGTGACCTCCATCTGCTCTGGGATGACGGAGCGGCAGCCAACACAGTCCTCAGCAATCAGTCCATCCTACAGCTAATGATGGCCTTCAGGAAAAGCACAGGGGCCTGCGTCCAGACAAGTCTGGAGCTGACTTGGCCCTGGAAACACTAGGCTCACCAGTCCTTGTCTCCTCCTGCCACATCTCCCCACGTGTCCAGAGGACTGAGCAGGGCCCTGGAGCATGCTGGTTGCCAGCATGGACTCCTGAGCCAGGCCGCCTGAGTTCAAATCCCAGCTCTACCACTTAGCAGCCCGGTTACTTCAGATGACTCACTTAACCCCTGTGTGCCTCCCTTCCTTGTCTGTAAGATGGGAATAATAGCAGTGTCTACTTCTTTGGTTGTTTTGAAAATTAGATTGTACTGAGCAGCACCCAGCACTTAGAAAGTGCTCAATAAATGCTTGCTCTCCTTACCTAGGAGCAACTTCATGCTCTACGGAAACGGAGGTCTGAAGGCCTGACTTTTCATTATCCAGTGGTGTGCTCTGGGGTTGGTTACCCCATTCTCTGTGCCTAGCACCTCCTAATCCAAGATGAAGAGGAGGACTAACTCCTTTACTCTAAACTCCTCCATGGATCCCCACTGACCGGGTCCCCATTCCAAGTCCTAGTTTCCTCAGTTGACCTGTAACAACCTTTGTGCCTCCAGCCCCAGCCCTTCTCTCTAGTTGGTCCTGGCTAATGAGTGTCCTTGGAAGGCTTCATATCACGTTCCACCTCTGCTCAGAGGCTTCCTATGGCTTCTGTGCTGCTCAGAGTAAAACCCAAGGCCTTGCGCAGCCTACCTGACCCCAAGTCTATACTCAGCTGCTGCCAAGCTCCCTCCCATCTCTGTACCCAACTCTCTGGCCTCTTGACTCTTTTCCAAGATGGCAGCCTCTCCTGCCTCTGGGCCCTGACACTTTCTGTTCCCTCTGTCTGGATCCTTCCCTCCAAGAGTCACTTGGTTCAGGCACAACTTCTTCAGGTCACAGTTCAATCATGAGAGACATTGAGATAAACAGTGAAAACTATAGTCAAGGTATGTATGCCATAGGATGGGGAGGGGACACACATGTGAAAGAGAGGGAAGCAAAAGAGAACATAAGGTCATCAGAGCATAGACAATCGAGTTAGCCTGACATTATGAGGTAGCCTGGAGGTGTCTCAGCAACTCCAGAGAAAGATCAGGGCGGGCCAGCAGGGCAGCACACTGAGCTATGAGGCTGTCCCTGGCGCCCAGTCGCACACTGCCAGGTCATCCCACTGTGTTTCTCAGCAGCCCCATAGTCCTTGGAGTATGTATTGGCTGACAGTATGTCTCCCTCCCACATGTAAGAGAGCAGGGACTTTGGCTCTCTGCTCTGTCCCCTACTCGTACAATCTTGCTGAGCACTGACTAGGTGTCCCTGGACTGGGCTCAACAGCAGAGGACTCTGTTTTGCCTACTCACAGGAATTGTGCTTTTGCAAGAGTGTCTCCCAGGAAAGAGCTCAACCTCAAAGAATAAACCTCTTTTACAAGGCAACGTCAGGCAGATGGGGCCTTGTCAGAAGGATGAGGCAGACATTTAGGAGCAGTGGAACATTCTCCATCACAGGTCCTCGACCAGGACATGCAAGCAACACCCAGCACCTCAGAAACCTTTCAGCTCAGCGCCTGTCTTATCAGAGGACTGAACCCCGAGTCTAGGTCTGATGATTTGTCCTATCTAAAAGGCCTCCAAGGGCAGACAGCGCCCCATGCCGGCCTGCCCACTGCCCACTTCCAGGCACCTGAGAAGCCACGAGACCTGCTGGCCTGCCGGCTCTCCTACGGCGAGCAGGGCGCTCCTCTGCCGCCCTCCTTCTGCTCTGCAGTGCCTGAACACTTGGTGGCTTCCCAAATGAAGCCATGTGATTTGATGGCACATCTCTGGGGGGAAATGCCGCCCTTTAATTGTCCTCACGACTGTTCTGAAAATAGAGTCCTTTTTATTCAAAGCTTAATTCAGTTAATGTTCCCAATATAAATGAATAATCTAAAGCGTAAGCAAATCTCTCGCAGGCTGCCATGACAGGTTCTGCCGCTCTATTTAAAGCCCCTTCCTGGGCAGAGCCTGGGCTCAGCTTTCCCCGAACCTATTTTAAAGTCCCCACCCCCAGGCACTCCGCTGATTTCTCTTGAGCACAGTGTGCCCTGGGAAGGGGCACCAGAGAGGGTCTGCCCACATTCCCAGTCCCCAGACTTCTCCCTGCTGTCCAGAATCCAGCACCAAGCTGACCTCAGGGGACCCATGAGATGCCACCGTCCTGAGGCTGTCAGGGGTTTATGACATAAAATGTAGGCAGGGAACACACATACAAGGCAGAATGGAGAGGAGCAAGGTCATCCCAGCATTAACAATTGAGCTATCTTTACACGAGAGCCTGGAGCTCTGGAGAGCTCCAGAGAAAGATCTGAGTGGACTAGAATCCTTCTGGAAGATGTAAGGCCCCAAACAAAGCCCGCTTCTCCCAGGAGCCTGCTCCGCAGCTGGAGGTGAACATCCCTTTTGAATTCCTCATGCACTAATCCTAGTCTGCACCTCGTTCTCTTGGGACCGTTGGGGCACCAGGAAACTGACCCTCCTCCTCCCAGGGAAATCTGCTCTGTCTCTGTGTTCCCCGTTTCACCCCCAAAATTTCCCCATCATGCCCCCCAGCACAGTGTAGCAGGATTGACTGTTCCTCAGCAGGTCTAAAGCACTGGGAGGGATGACCCAGGGCCTCAAGTTCATTGCCATCCACCCATTATTAGTGTGATGCCTAGACCAGGAGGGGCCCTTAAACAATATTTGTTGAAGGAAGGAGCCTCCCTACTGGAATGCAATAGCCTAGCTGCACAAGGCCATGTTTTATACTCTTTGCATTCTCACAGAGTTAGCACTCTGCGTTGTTTGCTAGCTCAGTGAATGAAAGGAAAACATCACAGCAGAAATGGCACTTGAGCTGGGCCTTCACGGGTAAAGCAATCCAGAAAGTTCCAGAAGGAACAAATATAGCTATGACTCCCGCAGCGCCTTACTGTGACCCACCTCCCCTGATGATTAACAATGGTCACCCAGAGGCATAATGGAGAAGATGTACCTACTGCCTGGATGCCCGGTCTAGCATCAGCCATATACTGGTCGGAAAGTCTATATTCTCAGAGTCCGGCAGAGTGCCTAGCTCACGGCAGGATGCTCAAAATAATGTGTTGGGGGGAACCGAACATCTCTAACCCGTTATTAAATAGGTCATAGCCCACAAAAATGTATCATCCAAGACTCTGGGTTTAGGAGAAATGTTTGCAAAAGCAGAAACCCAAGCCAAAAATGGCCTTAGTTTACTGGGCTAGATTCTGTAGCCTAAGATTCTGCAGAAGCAACAGGATTCTAAATCTTGGAGAAGTACCAAGACTCAAGTACAAGCTATAACATTTGTTTGAAGGCCTAACCAGACCTAGACATGAGAGCTAGTCCCAGGCAGCTGAGCAGGGAAGGGTCTAACCCCACCCTCATAGCTGACACACGACCCAAGCAAGGATGGGTGGGCAGGGTGGCATCTGCGTGGGAGACAGGGTCCTCAGGGAGGGAGGCATGTGACTACGAGCATGACAGGAGGTGTCTGGAGGCCCCACAAGGCCTATCCATCTTGGTGAGTAGTGGGGCACTCTGGTTCCCTGGATGGTAAAGTCTCATTTCTCCCAGATTGGGTCCACGGGTGATTTGAACTAGAACATTCCAAATGCAGGGCAGTGCATACCCAAGGAGACATAATGTTCCTTTTCCTCCTGTCTACACCTCTTTCCTCAGTAACATGAGGGGAGAGACAGAGAGATGTTTGCCTCCCCATCCTCCAGTCTGCACTGGAGGAAAAGTTCCTTCTGGTTCTCCAGATGATGTAGGTGCTGCTGGCAAGAGAACCCTCCTGAGTACTGACTGCCAAGTTCAAGTTCATCCAGGCTGGGGAGCAGCTGTGCACTGGCCTGGAGCATAGCCAGGAGAGCCGCTGAGACCTCCTGTACCCGCCATGAAATAGTCGGGTCCCTGGGTAGGGTCTGGGGAGGCCATCAGGAGGGGCCACTTCAGCCTTTGTCCCTTCCAGAAGGGCTCCAGTGGTGGCCAAGATTTGCTGGAAAGCCCCACACCAGACATTTCACTCGCAGCCCAGCAAGCTCTCTCCAGCCCACAAGGCCCCTGTCTCTGATGGGCGGCCTGAGCTGTAGCCCCGCCTTTTTCCGTAGCTAGTTTGAGCCTCAGCTCCTGTGGGAAGACAATGGGAAAAGGGACAATAATCTCCTCCCACTCCTGGAGACTGCTGTGATCCAGGGACACACTGGGCATGAGGGCCGGGATGAGCCACGAGGGCTTCTGATTAATTACTGTTATTATGATACTTAACTACAAAGGAAGGGGAAGGAGGTCACATGCTCGGGCCTGCGGAGCAGGGCGAAGCCCAGCTGGGATCTGTTCATCCTCTTTCAGCAGGTCTGCAGGCCAGGACACAGGAAGAAGTGTCAGGCATGGGTCAAGGCACTAAGAGGAGGAAAGGGTGTGACCTCAGGATGCACGGTGCCCACAGTGGGTGGCAGCGTGTTTCAGGAGCTTAGCAGGCGGGTTGAGCAGGAGGTTGTGGGATCACAATCTTCTGGAGCCTTCCAGCTTGCTCCCAGATCTCATCAGGGCAGGACAGCCCTAGAGGGCACCTCACAGACCAGGCAGAGCAGCATGGGCTCCTGCACAGAGCCCTGGTCCTCAGAGGCCTAAACCCTTACACTTCCGCTCTACTCCCTCTGAGAGAGAGTCAGTGCCTTCTTAGGGACAGCAGCTCCGTGGAACGGAACTGAAACTTAGTGAGTCCCCCAAGGGGCTGGCATGGGGGCTGGCACTGCAGGGAGTGTGAAGAGGAGTGGGACTCGCCACCCCAAGCCCTGCCCTGACCTCGCTCACTGTGTAATTCCAGCCCAGTGTAAGCACTGGAGGAGACCGGTGACAGAGAGGCGGTCAGGCCGCAAACTCCAAGTGACTGCTGGAGGGTGCAGATCAAGAAGACCAGGCATCGGAGAGTGGGACCTTCCGTCTGTTTAGCATCAGGATGGCCTGCATGCAGGAGTCACGCGGCGCCAGCGTCAGCTGGGTGGTGGGTCCTGACGCGAACACTCCTCCAAGCAACTCATTTTGGGCTCTCCCAGGGTGCGTGTTCTCATCTGGAACACGGGAGAAGGCGACGCCTGGCGCTGAAGTGACAATGGTGGTCGAATGCGAGCACACGCGGCCCTGAGAGGGCTGTCTGCGGACAGGAAGTCTCGGCCACCTCCGCTGTTGCTGAGGGTGGGCGGATGGGAGCTGAGAGTCGATGGGAAAGGGAAGGCAGGGTCGGGCGGCACAGGCTCCAAGATGTCACAGCTTCCCTTCCCGACCACCACGCCGGAGTCTAAAGCAGGTCACATGCCTTGCTGGTGTCCCAGTGCATATTAAAAGTGATGTTTGCACCATTCTGTCATTTAAGTGGGCAACAGCATTTTGCCTTAAGAAAGCAGTGTGTGTACCTCAACTAAGAAATAGTTCATTACAGCAAGTGCTCTGCTGGCTCTGTGTCAAGTCCGCTGCTCCAGCCTAGTCCACACGCACCCCAAGGACCCCAGATGGCAACGCAGGACCAGTGGGGACAAGCAACACAAGTGGCTAACGAATACATGCTTCTTCAGCCTCCTTCCTGCCTGCTTGCTTTCTCGCCTTTATTCCTGCCTGCCTCCTCCCCCTTAAAAAAAATACTTTATTGCTAAATAACGCTGGCTGATATGACCATTATCTGAGTCACATACCTTCAATTTGTGGAAATAAAAAAGAAGCAATAGCTGGGTGGCACAATAAAGCAGATGGCAATAAAACGACGTGTGCCTGTAGAGATCAGTTTAGGTTTCAGCAACTCAAAATCTCAGTTCATTCTATTTTTTAAAATTGTTTTATTTATTATTTCTTTTGTTTACATTGCAGGAGTCTGTGAGCATTTCACACCGTACCCACCACCAGAGTTCTAGCGCCCTTCACCACCGTTTGTTCCTTCCATCCTTCCTTTATTAAAATCTCATTTTAAATAAGCAAATAAGTTTCTATTAAAAATAATAATAACTCTAGCGAGGAGGCGTGTCCCGATGGAGCAACGGTTAGATCAGTTGCCTCCAGAGCTTCATAGGTCTCATACCCGGGTTCAAGCCCAGGTCCCGGAGTAAAAGCAGCCAATGTGAGCCACTAAATACAATAGAATAAAGATGCTTCTTACTCCTCTCTTACTGCCTGCCTGCCTACGCACCTTCGTTCCTGCCTACACCTTTCCTTTTAAAAAAAATAACAACAAAAAACTCCCTAGTGGGGAAATCTTTTGTAAAAGGAAAATTCCTTTTTTACAGAGTGATGAATCTGTCCTCATTTGCTTGCTTTCAAGTCTGAGTTTTGCATCATTATTTCAGCAGGGATTAAGTGTGCCCTTTAACCAGGATGCCTGGCTGGGAGCCGATCCACAAAGATGAGGTGGATTCCACACTTAAGGGGTTGGAAGTAACAAGCTCCAGAGCACAGGACCTGCGCAGTAGGAAGGCCAATTTCCAGAAGCCCGGCCTGGCCCTGCTTTCACCAGGGCACTGCCAAGGATGGATTCTTCCACCCCTGGACCTCGCGGTTTGGGGCAGACAAACTTCTGCTAAGAGTAAGGGCAAACATCCCACTAAGTACGAGCAGCTGAAAGTGAGCATTGGAGGTCTGGGAAAAATTCCAAGACCCCAGGACAAAACTTCCTCAACCAGCCTTCTTTTATGAAATTTAAAACTAACGGCCTAGCTGCAAAGAGAATATTTGTTCTGTGTTCACAGAGAAGAGATCTGACTGTGCTCTGACTGTCACCCCTTCTATACAGGCAAAAATATAAACCTTCAGTCCTGCCAACTATTGCTCTTTGTCAAAGGCATTCGGCTCCTTGTGTGGGTTAGGCAGGAGGGGATGATTAAGTCCTAGGAAGTGTGCATTGAACTATGCCCACTATATAAGATACTCCTTATGCTGTGAGAGAGATTTGTTCATGATTCCCATTTCACAGATAAGGAAACTGAGACTCAGCTGGCTTAGCTAACTGACCAGTGAGCATACAGCTACAATGAAGGGAATGAGGATGCTCATCAGAGCTGGACACTAAGCCTGTGTTTTAAACCACTGCTTTCTACCAACACCCAACCCAGTGCTACCTGGTTAATGCTGAAATGCAGTATGTCTTCAATAAATTCAATTTTGTATAAAGTCCTTAAGGGACAGATATTTTTCTTTATGATCTTTCTAAGTCAGAATAACAAAACTGTTCCAACCACACAGAATGGTTGGAAACTCATAACCTTGAAGGGTGGCAGAGGGGGCCTGTGTCTGGTCAGGAAATATGTTTCATGGACTAGAATTATGTTTTTGAAATTACAATTTTAAATTTAGACACATAGACACACATAAACACACATATCCTATGCTTTATATTTGATATGTTCCATACCTGCTGACCCCCTAAAGCATTTGAACTACGACCCCCAATGTGGCCCATCTCACCCTCCACTGTGACTTTGAGGCTAGTGCCCTGGGACTCTGCTGTCTTGAGAGCATGTCACCGTCTTTCCCACTGGAAGTACTTTGGGGCTGTCTCACCTGCAGCAATAATTCAGACCAAGGAGCCAGCAAAACCAGTGACATTCTTCCCGTAGCCCACCCCGCCCACTATGTCTCTCTGCCCACCCTGCAGAGGATGCCACAGTCCCAGACAGGCTAGACTGTGTGCTCAAGGCCAGTCCACTGAGTGTGGGTAGGCAGCTCAAAGGGGAGCCAGGTTGTCAGCATGAGCCCCACAGTCATTGCTGGACCCAGGAGTCCACAAGGCCTGGCACTGACCAAGGCCTCTGGGGTCAAGGCTGAGCCATTGCCATTTGGTTCAAAGAATTGCAAACCCCAGGCAGCTCCCATCCCAGCTCTGCCATCTTTGAGACAGTTTCAACAGCAGCCAAATGAGGCCTCCGGGTCCAAGAGCGAGGCTAGCTAGTCCCCTGGGTGTGTTCGAAGGGCAATGCCCCTGTGTTTGCAGGTTCCAGGGCTGAATCCGAGACAGCCTTGTTTTACGAAGCCAGGAAACAGTTTCCTGATGGGAAAGCTGCTGTGGGGAAATAAGAGTGTGTGTGCGTGTGTGTGTGTCTGTGTGTGTGCCCCTGTGTGTCTGTGTGTCTATGTGTCTGTGTGTGAGGGGGATGTGGGGAGTGGGTGGTGGGTGGGTGGGGGTAGGAAGCAAGAGAATAGGGGAGAAAGAAGGGAGGAAGAACAAGAGAAAACAGTCCACTCCAAAAGGTTTGTGGTTTTCTTCTTGTGGTTTGATGCAAGGACGTGGAGGTTCAAGGAAAGCCTTGAGGCCAGATTTCAGAACAGTTAGAGACTGGGTGGGGCTGGGAAGAGTCCTGAGAACAAAAGGCCTATTGAGGGGGCCCTGCCTGGGAGAGGCAGGCAGCAGGAGGACAAGCATCTCCACTCACCTGCGGGAATCCACCCCCAACCCCAACCCTGGGCACAGACTTCTGGTCTACCCACAGTGCAGTCACATGTCTGACTCACAAAGAAACTCTTCTTCCTCCGGGAGGGCAGCTGCCAGGGTCAACACTGCACAAGGGGTCTTCAGAGAAAATGTGGTCACATATGAGATGAGACGGGGGGCTCAGAAAATGACATCTCCGTGGGGAAAGAGGTGAGGCGAGGATGGGGTGGCACCTCTGGTGCTGTCACTGGCATGGACCCAGGGCTTGGGCCAGGTCACGTGCTTCTCCAACTGGCTAAGGTTTAGAGCCCCTTCAGGGATGCCGTCTTTCTCCCTTAGGCTTAGCCACGTCAAGTTCATGTGGTACCTGTTTGCCTGGCACTGCTCCATACGCCCTCTACTATCCTTACAAGTCTGTGAAATTGGTTTTAGGACTATTAACATTTTACAATGAGAAAACTGAGGCACAGAGAGGTTGAGCAACTTTCTAAACCCCCTCCCCCAACACACACACACACACACACACACACACACACACACACACACACACACACACACACACATGACATTTACTCCCCAGGGAGGCCAATGCCCTGTCCTGGAGGAAGGCAGGAGTCAGGCCATGTGGTCCCTCCACCTTCTGAGAGGTAAGGACTGGGTTCTGACATGGGTGAAGAGCTTGACAAGGCAGATTCTCACCTTGCAAAGCAATGTTGGAACAAAAACTATGATACTGAATCTGGGGCATTGGAATATTCCAGTAACTTGTATTTCGGGGGATATGGAAATGCCACTGGATCTCACTGTTGCTGCTGGAAACTTCTTTAAAACAGTGGTGTAAAAATAATCTCAGCTCTACCACCAGCCCAGTGAGGGCAGCTCCTCGCCAGATTCCGAAGGAGTTGCAGGCTCAACACCAGTTGGGTTTCCCTTCAGCCAAACCAGGTGCTGTGGGAACCAAGCCCCTCACCCCTCACCCAGTGCATGTTCCCACTTCACAGATCACAGAGCCTGTGAAAGCCAGCAGGCTCCCCGGAGACCCTCTAAAGAGCCCATGAAGCAGTGAGGTTAGTGAAAGGAGAACTTCAGAGTCCCAAAGGCTGTTGACTTGGGGCCCATACTTGAACCCTGTCAAATATCCATCAAATTCTTGCCTGAGTGATTCTTGTACTAAGGTGGCTCTGATCACAGAATCCAGTGCCTGGCACAGAGTAGATGGTGAATAAGTAGATGGCTGTTACTACCCAGAGCAGCACCTGAGCTCACTGACAGAGAAACTGAGGCTAAGAAAAGGTGTTGAATAATAAAATGTACCTAGTTTTTTGAACAGCATTGTCCATATTTATTCCATGAAATAAGATAGAGTTGTCTGAGCCCCACAGAAATCCAATGAGTATTTCAAGGTCATCCAGGCCAGTAAGTGGCCAAGCTCAGATTCACACACTGCAGACAACTAGAGGAAGAGGTAAGGTATGCCCAGAGACGAGCTCTGCCAAGAAAATGTGCTGACTCAATGAGAGAATGACTGAGAATGGGCTAGGAAAGTCTGAGTTCAGGAATACCCTCGAAATCTTGCTGAAGTAACATTACCAAATCACCCGCTGCCCCGCCACCACCAAGGAGACTCAAACTGTATTTCTTGTTTCCATAGGTGCAGATTTTCCAAAACGTCTTAAGACTTCAAATCACATGGGATGTAGCCTTTTCACATTGGCTTCTTTCACTCAGTAACAAGCATTTAAGTCTTCTCCATGTCTTGTCATGGCTTGACAGCTCATTTCTTTTTCGTGCTGACTAATATGTCATTGTTTGGATGTGTCACTCTTTAGTCATTCAATCTGGGTAAGTTCTCAGTCCTTGTTGCCTCAAATATTCTTTCTGTCCTTTTATCACTTCAGTCTCACAACCATGCAGATAGATGTGAGCTCTCTTTAAGGAGATAGACTCTACTTGCCTGGAGGTTACACAATGACCTCACTTGACACAGTTTCTTCACAAGAGGAAGCTCATCCTCCTCAAGACAAGCTGACCACTGATCTTCTCCAAAGTAGCCGAAACTCAGTAACTGATAAAGAGCCCTTCACATTTAAGGTTCAAGCAAGGCTATAGGTTTTCACTTGCAATCATCCTGTAGTAGGCATGTAAAAAATCATTTACTGGATGAAAGAAAGGCTAAATACATACATATGTACATACATAATTGACTATAGGTACAAAGGGTCCTTTCTCTATTAAACCCGTGAAGAGATGTCTCCCACATTTCCCAAGGAGGCATTTAGAGGCGGCCTCAGAAACTGAAGGCAGGAAAAAAAAAACCAAATGGATCAGCAGGTGCAAACAGTCTGTTACTAACTATTGCCTAATAATAGGATGGCAGCATTAAAATTTTATAAGGAGTTTTTTAAATTACAGATGACCCCCAGACTCCATCCCTGGAGAGTCTGAGGCAGTGAGGGTATAATCATAGGTAGCGGTATGTTTTAAAGCTCTGGGATTTCCCTGATGTGTCGTTGAGTTTGAGAGTCTTTAGAACCAGTTTCTAGATCTAGAGGTCATTCCAGCAGATAAAGGTCATAGGTCCAGACAAAGAGTCAGCACAAGACAGAAAAGCTGCCTACAAGGCTTAGCAGGAACAGAAAGCAGGATCATTGTCTCCCTTAAATATAGGGACAGAATTAGACCTTTAATTTAAAATAGACCTACATTTTCTGGTGGGTGCTCTGAGAATTGTACTGACTTATTCAAATAACACAGCCTAAGAGCATTTAATACTAACATCATACTGTTCATGCAGGGTTCTCAATCAAACATCAAGGAAGGTCTAACTCCCTCTGAGAAGAATTGACTCTATGGAAGAAAGAGAAAGCATTTCAATATTTGAACAATAAGTATATTGTTTTTCTACTGTGGAAATATGACCTGGTCTTTGCAATGATTATCTCCCCCATTCAACCCTAGCAGTTCAACAGTGTGGACCTAATCGGATCAATCATCCTATCTTGTCATTGGCATGCCATGAGGCCCTCACAAGTTGGTAAAGTCTTCCTTCTGTTTTCCCTTACCAGTAGCTGTAGTATCTGTCTTGGTTAGGCAGAGCCATGAAACCTAGCCGCACTGTTTGCCCAGACCATCTCATGAGAAAAAGTCATGCCCTTCACTGCACTGGAGAATGTGTAATATCTGAAAGTCATTGACTTTATCCCTAGTAAGTAAAAATTCAATCTGGTATGGGGAAAAATAAATTAGATTTGTGAGATCAGGATTCAACATTGAACTATGTGGGTCTTTAAGAAAAGCTATTATGCTGAAACTGAACTCATCCTGGTACTAAATGAGGGTATGATCGATCATATCAGCAAAGAAAACCACACTTTACAAAAAAGTTATCCATTAGGCTCCCTGAAACACGGAGTTCTCCTAGACTTTTCAGTGGCAGAGCTGTTGCAGAAAAGTAGGCACATGTGGATGCTTCGTGGCCAATGCTAGTCCACTTTAGTCTTCATTTATAATGTGTGGAGTCCTTGAAAAGTTAACAAAGTGCATCTGGTTAAACAGTCTCCAAGGTAAGAATTACTGAGTAACATGAACCCCATTCGTCCCTGTAATCCAGAGCAGAGTTTATTTGACACATCCTGGGGCCTCCTTGGATTACCATCATTAGCTTCCTTCCCAAGACTCAGCCTGTCTCCTGAACCACGTAGCTGCCACTGTTCGTAATGACCTCCCCAAGCTGGCAGGAATCCAGGCTATTCCCAGGCCACAAGGCCATCACGTACCATATTGCAATGCCTTCCATATCTAGACTTGGCTAAACGCCCAACTCAGAACACAACGTCTGCCTTCCCGAGGAGGCGCTACAGAGTTGACTAATGTAACATGGGAGGGTTAGTCTCCTCTAGGAAACAGAAGATGGAAGGGGACTACAGAATACATTTCTCTAGATTTCTCCCTCCTGTGGACTGCTCTGCAGCAGTTTCTCCTTGGAACTTTCGGAGTAAATCCGTTATGCAGAATTCACATGTCAATTGAGTTGTATGTCTTTTCATGGCTGGTTGGGAAGCAATGATCAGTACAAGAGCAAATTACACAGCTTCACCTGTTTTTTGACTCATTTTCCACTTTTCTTCACACTTATCTCCCTCCTCTTGCACCTCACAAACGTAATATCAGCGCTTTAATCCTTGCTTAAAACTCTGCTTTCTAGAAGACACAGGATACAGCAGTTGTTCTAAAGTGGTATTAGAAAACAATCCTCAGGATGGAATCAGGGAACTGAATGGTCCACCTGTCTGGAAGTAACAGGTACTTCACTGCTGATCATGCATGGAATGGTAATAATCTCTTGGTATGTGGTAGATGCATGATTTCTTCAACTTTCACTTTACTTAATTGGGATGAAGTGCAGATGGAAAGACATCAAGGAAAAGGGCAGATCAAGTGATCGTGGCATTCAGCCAATATAGAGACAATGTTAATTACAAGGGTTGTGGATTAGGATGGATATTTATGACAGTATTTGAAGACATTTAAATAAATAACAGGCTCAGGGAAGTCAATTTAAGGCATGATCTAAAATCCAGATGCCCTCCATGCTAGTATTAAAGCAAATCTTAATTTCCTGCAGCCTCAGGGAAGACAGTGCTGAAAATCAGGGCAAGGATCTGATTTTAAGAGTTCCAGAGCTGCCATGAAGGTAAAACATGGAGCCTTGGCAAATACTCTGCCAAATCAGAATGCTAATGGGGAGAGCTGGTACTCTGAGCTCCGGAATGGCGACATTTCGATGGATGGACCTGACCATCTTAAAACCCCAAATTCCCTTAATCCCTCCTCAAAAAAACAACCCTTTCCCCTTTGCCAGAGAAGACTAGACTCCACTTGCCTGGGGAATGCACAATGATCTCCCCTGAAGTAGTTTCTTCACTAGATGATGCCTGTCCTCCTCAAGATAAGGTAACTGCCACCAGGGCTTATCATCTGCAGACTGATAGCCAAAGTCAGGTCTCAGAAAACTCAGATGAAGAAGCAAAATTGCTATTTCAGGAGGAAATTGGATAGCTAGAGAAAAATGTTCTTTCAAACTTAGCAAGAACTTGTGCACATACATGGAAATGAACATCAAGGGTAATAGACCAAAGGGTGGCTGCATTCAGGGCTGTATAGAAGGGAATCACGAGATGTGGCAGCTCCCTTGTGACTTGCACTTCAGTTCGTGTCAAGAACAAATGGATAGTGTGCAGAGATGGCTTCTTGAAGCCTGGATTTCACAGGGGATTGCAGTAAACAAAGTAGAAATGTCAGCGTTACCTTGGCATAGATTAAAGAAGAGTTCAGAAATCTTTGAGAAGTGGGAATATTAAGCAGGGTTTGTTACATACAGCCCATGAATCTATCACCCAGAGGTCATGCTCTTCACTAAGACAGCAAAAATCCATTGATGAGGAAGATATCAGCCTCGGAGAAGTTCAGCAGAGACTTTCAGAGACACAGGAGCATGATTACTTCATAGGCTGCCAGTTGGAGTGGCAGTCAGCTTCCTTGATCCACAGGGATTTATGGCGGTCACTAACAGATTGTGGTATCCAAGGAGTAAGGCTGATGGATAATAGAGTGCTATCATATTTCTAGAAATGTAGAAATGCCTGGACCTAACAAATAGAAGGCTGACATTAACCACTGCATAGAAAACCTGTGGCCCTCATCTTTCAGCCAATTCACAAACCCAGAGCTCATAGTGAAGGGAATGTCAGGACCCTAAGTCCTGACCCAAGTCAGTCTCATAGGGGATCTAGGACACCTGCAGACTTTGGCTACTCACCCATTTCACAGATCTATAGTTAGGATAGACAGGCATAATAAATACTTGACAACTGGTAGATCCCTCACATTACTGGGCTGATGTGTAGAGTCAAGGTCAGTGTGGTAGGAAGGCCCAGGTGGAAGCCCTTCACACTTTCTTGTCCCCACCTGCACGATAAACCTGCAGCAACACCACATCTCGGGTGGAATCTCAGGGATTCACACTACGGTCGAAGACCTGAAAATCCAGAGAGATGCCCCTATTGTCTTCTCAATTCATCCCTGACAATGGACTGCTGCAAGGTGAACTCCATTTGCAGCCGCTGATCTGAATGTGAAGCTTTATTGCCGCAGATCGACTGGTATCTGGCAACCCACCCTACAGAGTCCAAAGGAGTTTACCTTTACTTAGCAGGGGCAGCAGTGTAGGTTCACTGCCTGGCTCAAGATCATATCAGCTCTCTTACTCTCTGTCATCATTTAAGTGAACATCATACTGAGCCACGACACTGATGGCAGCTAGTTCCCGGGCGAGCAGAAATTGGCAAGTATCCTAGTTATTAAAAGACACATACAGGTGTGCCCTGGTGAAGTAGCAGTTGAGAGCAATCCACATACATTCGAAGGATCCAAGTTTGTGTCCCAGGGTCAGGGGAAACAATCAAGACAAAAACTAAATCAAATAAATAAAAAATGCTTCTTCCCCCTCTCTCTTCCTGCCTGCCTACTCACTGTCATTTCTACCTGCACCTTTCCTTCAAAAAAAAAAAAAAAGAAAGAAAAGAAAAGACACACATGCCAGAGAGTGAAAGAGAAACTCCACAAATATTGCAATCCAAGAAACATTGGTGAGCTTTATAAAGTTCCATTTATCTGGGATGTGTGGGACATCCTTCTAAGGAAAAAGACAATGTGCTGTATACACTGCATCTTATTACACAAGAAAGAGATGTAGGGCCTAAGGTTTCTTTGGCTTTTGAAGCAAGAGTCTAAACTTGTTTTATTTCTCTGATGACTAAGAAAGCCACCAATTCTGGGTGGACATGAGGTCCAAGTCGTGACTCCAGGTAACTGTCTACTGAGCCGTGTGACCCACAGACCCACGGTGTAACAGGTATCTGTGCTCCTGCTTTCTGCTAGAGAACTACACGACTGGAAAAGCAACTCCTGCCATATGCACTCTTAGAGCAACGCAGCAGCTGACCATGGGACCCTGTCACCTGATTCCCCATCACGAGCTGGCTCTTATCTGTCATACAGAGTTAACACGTAGCAGCATCTATCATGCAGTGGAAATAGTGTATTTGAATTGAGCCTTTAGCTGGTCCAGAAAAATTACACAAATTGTATGAACGACTGTCCAGATTCCCACTTCACTCATTTCTGTTGCGCTGGTAACTCTCCCTCAACCATTCCTGACAGCCTCATATGGGTTACTCTAGACCTCGCTGAACTCAAGCTTGGTTCACAGAATAGAGCTGCTGATGAATGTTCAAAGGTGTTCCTTCAAGATGACGGTGTAAGGTCACTCATCCAGCGGAACAAGTTGAAACCAGGACACTTGGCCATCTGCTTCTTGCGGAGGCGCAGAAGTCCACTACCTCTGGGCACTATCGGAGAGCCCGGCCCATTGAGCAAGAGGAACAGACCTGAAGGTCAACGAGGAGGAAGTCTGGAGAAGAGCTGTGTGTATGGACCCTTGGAAGAGGGCCCTAAGCATGAGGATGGATCTTTAGGCCTCGTACTAGTGCCGACGTGACAGCATCACCCATGTAGAGCCTCCAATCAGCAGCCAGAAAAGCTAGTCCACTCGGATCTTGTCCTCAGGTCTCCCCGAATTTGTTCAATGTGTCTGTGAACGGAGTGGTCAGAGTGACACAGGCATGGGCCGCGCCAAAGTCCCAAACAGGATCTCCCTCTACCAAGGCTGATTTGTTCATTACTGAGTGTCGAACCCATCAGCAAAAAAATATCAAGGCTGAGTTTTTGCAAAGGCATCACTTGCCGTGTTGACAACAACTCTAGATTGTCTTCAGGGTGAGGCATTAACGTATCACGCGCACAAGTACACACACGCACAAACACATGCACATGCACACACGCCAGCACATGACACATACCCAGGGCTTTGAGACAACTTGTTGGTGAATAAATGAATAAACACTGGAAAGTAATATTTGAGTTGCAGAGTGAAAAGTGTATGTAACTTCAGTCTCTCCTGCTGCTTTTTCCCTATTTCTCAACAGCGTCCACAGTGCAAACTCGTAACTGGACCTCATAAGCCCTTTTTAGGGATATCCCCGTCTGCACTCTGCAGATGACACTCCTTTCTCCAGGGGCACGGCACCAGAATCAGGGTAATGCAGAGAACAGAGAGTTCCAGTGCCTCCTCGCGGTGCTCCTGTGCGATAGACCGGAATGAGAACGACAGCGATCATCGCACCCATGCTCTCCCTCCTTCCCAGACACGGGCTAAACGCCACCTCCCGGGCCTGAAATCAGGCTGCGATCAAGCGATGTGATTCAGACAGATGCAAAGTAGTGCGCACCACTTCTGGGCCTGGCCCACACTAATCTCTTCTCTGTGACCCTCCATCCTTTCTCTGACCTGCAGAGACCTTGGAGGCCAGACGGTGGCCTGCGGCTCCATCAGCGGGAAGGAGCCCGGGCCTCTGGATGTCTTCACGGAGCAAAGTCCTCCCTGTGACTTGTATTGGACTTATACTTGATAAAGGTTCTATCCTTTTAAATCACTGACAGTTGGGGATTATTGCAACAGTGAGCCTAGCTATAAAACAGGAAAATAGGTATGAGTTTCACCATAAAAAATGTTCAAAGAGCAAAACACCAGAAGGTGAGAAAAGTGCAGGTAATGGAAACTCTCCTGGTTTGTAGTCAAACACAGCTAGATTGGTTTCTGGTGCAAGTGCTTGCTGCTTGTGTGACTGAGCAAATCATTTAACATCTCTGAGCATCAATTTTTCTACTGAATAAGAAAAACCAATCTGCTAAGATTATCATGAGGATGAGAGAGAAGATTTATAATGTGCCAGCACATTTGCTGCATCGTAGGTGCTCAATGAATACCCACTCTCATTATTATGAAGCTGTAGACTCACACGGTAAATACCAGCAGGGCCCGTTGTCTGGAGGCCTCTCAGGACAGCCTTCCTGCCCAGCCTTCCACCCCTGCTCTGTGCCGCAGCACAAGGGACACTTGTTCATGCTCCTAAAAACAAGACCAGAGCCCCCTCTGAACAGTCCTGCGCACATTAAAGCACATAAAGGCACAGGTGCTACCCAAGTGGGGCATTTTGACCTATGTTTAGAATGAAGGTGATGAAGACGTCACAAATGAGGGGGTACAGCTGCAATCTTCCACTCTGCACATTTTAGATTCAAACTTTGCCTGTTTTCCAGGCTAAGTGAACCAGCCATAGGCGGGTGGGGGTGGTGCTGACCACCCAGGACATTTCAAAAATTTTTGAGGTTTCTTTTCAACTTCCTTAATTGCTGCGCCCTCTGGTGGTGATAAGCATAATTCCTAGACTTGGGAGGAAGAACGGACTTAACTGTTTAGGTGTGGGAACCTCACTCTTGAGGAAGATCTGGGTAATCACGTTCACACACACACACACACACACACACACACACACACACACACACACACACACTCCTTAAGGAAGGCCAGCCCGATGGCAGTGTCTGTGCAACATGAGGGCAGAGACAGGGTCAGGGGGCTCTGCCTGTAGGCAGATGATGAAGGCAGGTAATGGGCCTGCCTGCCAAGGAGGGGTTGGCAGGAATGGGGAGGTGAAAGTATTTCAACAGGGGAAAGAGTATTCTGATGTGGACTCAGATGAGAGGAAGGAGGTAAAAGGATGAAGGGAAATCTCTCTTCGTTCCAGGTCACTGGCTACATTCAGGCTCCAGCAGGCTCCTCCACCCCTTCATATCGACCAAAGGACAAACTAAACCAGACAGTATGGGGTCAGCACTGCCCCTCTCCCATGCTGCATCCCTCACCCTGCATCAGCCACTACCTCCCAGACAGAGGAAATGGGACAGGTGACAACCCCTGAAAGCCTGCAGCCACTGTTTGAGGTCAAGCCTTCCCTTCCTCCACCCACGGAAATCCATTCCTTGAGAGAAGCCTTTTCTGAGTTTCCAAGCAGAATGCAAATAGATCTATAAAATGGTAGTGCCCTTTCAAAAAGTAAAAAAGGAAAGGGAAAACTGGCTGACATAGCCATTTGTTCAGTGATGTGTAGCCAGTGCTGGGAAAGAAAGGGACCAGGCTTTGCTGACGGTTGTGGGTGGAACCATCCCCTTCTCGCTCCCAGCCACACGACGAAGCCCCAGTTCCCACCACCTAGATTGTGACCTTATTTGGAAATACCGCCTTTACGCAGACAGTCAAGTTAAAATGAGATCAGTAGGTAGGCGCCGTTCCACTGTGAGTGGTGTCCTCACAGAAGGGGGGAAAATTGGACATAGAGAGAAGATGATGTAAAGAGACAGAGAAAGGCACATCCTAGTGGAGGAGCAGTTAGGCTGCCACCTCCAGAGCAGTATGGTTCATGGATATCCACAGGATGTCCACATGGGTTCGTGCCCCGGGTCCAGGGAAACAGCCAGTGTGAACAACTGAAATAAAAATGAAAGAAAATGCTTCTTCCTTCTCTCTCTTCCTGCCTGCCGCCTATTCACCTTCATTCCTGCTGGCACCTCTCCTTTGAAAAAGAAAGAGACAGAGAGAGACAATGGGTGTGTACAAGCCAAGGAGAGAAGTCTGGACCTCCAGATCCTCCCTCACATCCTCAGAGGAGCCAGTCCTCCTAAGACCTGGATTTCAGACTTCTGTCTCCAGACCATGGTGATACATTCCTGACGCTTATCCCGCCTGTCGGTGGTGCTTTGCTATGGCAGCTGGAGCAGATTAACACAGGGGCCCTGAGAACGGCGTGAATGGGGACCAGCCTAGACTGGAACCAAACTGAGAACCAAATGCCAAGCGCCCTTTGGACAAAGCTGCTTCTCTGGAGGTTGCTGCCACAGCTCCTCCCTTCCCTGCTCCCAGCGATCCCCTCCCGGCCAGCCGGCCGTGTTACCAGCCTTCCTCAAAGAGCCCCTGTCTCACATTCGGTTGCCTGGGAATCTACAGGAGCAGGGGCAGAGGCTCCGAGCCCAGGTCTGCGGCTCACCGCAGGTAGCTGTCCCACCACAACGAGCTTTGGGGGTAATTACAAATAGAGTCACTTCAGGCCTTTCCCTTCCACAGCTTTTCTCGGCTGCTCTGACCTCTTTTTTCCATTCCCTCAACTGTTCATGCCCAGGCCTCGCTCCAGATGAGCCAAATCAGAGTCTCTGCAGAGGCCTGAGGGCCAATACATTTTTAAAGCACCCACCTCCCCAAGGATTCCAGAGGGTCATCAGGGTTAAGACTCCTAGGCTCTCTAGTTAAAATCAGGCCTCTCTAGCTATGAACCGTGCCCCCGATATTTCTTCCTAGGTAGCCACACTTGCGTTCTCTTGGTGGAATTCATTTTACCTAAAAAGAAAGCAATCTATCCAATTAATATGCACTGAAGCTTAAAGGTCTCACTCAACCTTCCCAGGTATCATTACCATTAAAACAATACTTAGCCAAGTCAGCCATAACCTGGGTATATCAAAACATACTGGGGCCCAAGAACCTGAGAGCTTCAATATAAAATGCTTCCTTTCCTGCTTGATTTCATTTATCTGATGCAGCTGGTGGAAAACAGAAGTTTGTGACTGTTTTCATTCCATTTCTGTAACAACAACAACAAAAATACTGAGCATTTTCTACAGTTCTAACACCAAATTGTTCCTGAAGACACAGCCATGTAGAAAAACATGGTCTCTATCTTGCAGGAGATCACGAACCAGCAAGAAAATAGGCGTCATGGGTGAAAAAAGACACCCAGGTGCGCCCTCGTGGCCTAGTGGATGTGGTCCACACATACATCCCCAGGAACCAGGTTCAAGACCTGGGGCCTGAGGAACAACCAAGATGAACAAGTAAATAACATACATCAGTGCCTCTTCCTCCTCTCTCTTGCTCTGTGCCTACTCGCCTTCATTCCCACCTGCACCTTTCCTTTAAAAAAAAAAAAACAAAAACACTTCAAAATCAAAGACACATGAGCCTTACATACCAACCTGTGAGTTTTAACAGACGCAGAATACAGAGGGAAATGCTTAACTTTAAATCCATAGATTAAAAAAAAAAGAAAAAGAATTGAACCCAAAAAGCAAAAAGAGAAACCCATGTACTAGAAAAGTAGAAAGAGAACTGATTAAAAATACAACTCAAGGGCCTTGTGACCACCATGACAGTTTAGTTTTTAATCTTCCTATAACCCCTCCTGATGCCCAAGAGACCCTACAGGACTCTCCTGTCAAAAAAAATGCAAACCTCAAAGTCCACATAGAACCTCTTCCACCAAACAAGGTGATGGGAAATCCCTCAAACGCTGTGAGAGCAGGCAGTCTCCACGGCTTGCATCCTGCAGCTGGAGGCGGACAGCTGACATTCCAGCATCCAGTGGAAAGGTGACAGGGCTGCAATGGAGTCGAACAAAGACCTTATTTCGTAAAAACATGGTCCCGATAGGAAAGGAGTAAATGCTGCGTGTGGGTCAATGCTCCTGCCACCCTTGAGCCTCTAGATTTCCCTGAACCTGCTGGACAGGCGTAGTGGTCCTCCCGCTCTTGCTGGGGGACAGCGGCCTCTCTTGTCTGGACTCTGTTCAGAGATGCAACCTGCAACAGGCGCTCTGAGATGATGCGTGTCATGCTCAAGGTCAGCCCCCTCCCCAGCTCGTCTCCAGACAATAGTCAGGTCACACCACAGCCCGAAGCGGGAAACGCAGTCTCCTCTATCAGGACTAAGTAACATGCACACGTGAAGCATGACCTGAGCTGGTTCCCCCAGAACCAGGGGACCCACGTGAGAGTGGACCTTGACCTCTTTAACTGACCTAACGAACTTCCTGGGGGTCCTCGTCATATATAAAGGGGGAGGAAGCAGTACAACAGGAGTGGGAGAGGCTGAGCCATCTGCTCATGTGACCACTTGCATCAACTGGACCGCCTGAGTCTAACATCTTACATATCATTTGCTTGATAATAGATGGTTGCTGTGTACCCCAATCTCCTGGCTTGCTGAGTCAGATAACCCTCAGTCCATGATGGCACGTTCAGGGATAGGGTCAAGCATTCTGTTAATCGGTTAAGCATTCTGTCTCTACAGAGGCCAAGCAGCAAACCAGAAACTCTCAAAGTGAGCATCTCCAGGATTGCATAAACTTGCTCAAAAATCCTAAGGTATATGGCATTTTCCAGAGTCTAAAAAAATCCCAATTTGCCACAGATGCTTTGGGAATTATTGGGTCTCCTGGAGCACAAGACCAAAGCAGGCTGGACTTGCTGACGGAAGTTTTCCTAGTCTGGCTCATACTCGAAACTTAACTCAGACCTTCTTTTACAGCTAAGCCTTTGATGTGAGGAGTGGCTGTACCACTGGAGAGCAACCCTGCCGTGATTTCTCTCACTGACCTTTCACCCTGCAGGTATCTGGCAGTACCTACAGAGCTGCCTTTCAGCTATCGCGTGTGTCTTCATTGCCGCTTGATAACTCGCCCCGTAAGACACAGCCATGACGGTTTCTATTCCAGCTTGCAAAGCTGCAAGAAACGCGGTTTGGCCTCCGAACTTCATCATGTCTATGTTGGAATGATTCAATTCCTCTTTCATTACTCTGAATAACGGATGGCCTGATACCATAACACTATTCAAAATTTCTCTACTGAGGCACACCCTGGTGGCTTAGGTGCTAAGCCATGGCTCATATAAAATCCAAGGACTTATATTTGAGACCTGGGCAGAAGGGAACAACCAAAGTAAAGAAATAAATAAAAGCGCTCCTTTCTCCTCATCCTTCCTTTAAAATGTCCCTTCTTCTTCTCCCTTCTTTTTTTTAAAAAAAATTATATTGCATAAGACACAAGAAAGGAAATTATAAATAACTATCTCATTTAAGGAAAGATAGGTTTTTATTTTATTGTTTATTTACCATGTCACCGAATTTCTTTGTAGTATATTCCTCTGGTCCATGTGCCCCTGAGATCTGTTTAATCTCTTTCATCTTTTTGAAAGGTAGACAGCACAACTGTGGTCTGAAAAGAGAAGTCTTTTGTCTCTTTTTAAGTCCATAATCTATCCTCAAAATATAATAAAACATTTATGAGTATATTTCTTTTATTATAGAATAAAGCATAGTTAAATTATAACATAAATGTTTTAGGTAACTGCCCAGAAAGTCAAAACAAGAAAGAGAAATTGCAGGTATAAGTATTGGAAGGAAAGAAACAAAACTATAATTATTTGTTGATCATATAGAAACCCAGTAGACTATACAGAATAGTTACTAAATTAGTGAGAATTCAGAAATGCAGCTACAAGACCAACGCCAACAACACTTGTCTACATTGCAGTAACAGGGTTTGTTTTTTAGTGTATATAAAGAAAAAGATTTTTACAAAAGGCAACTGTAAAAGTTTTAATAAACACATGCAAAAATTTTAGGGGACAAGGTATAAAAATCTGTTAATATATTTAAAGGAGACATAAATAAATGGAGAGAGATGATTTTCATGGCTACAGTATCACAAAGATGTCAGTTTTATAAATTCAATGTAATTCCATTCAAATTTCAGTAAGTTTTTAATGAAACTTAGCAAACTGAAATTCCTAAAGAGTTCAATAAAAAGAGCAAAAAGCAAAAAATAACAAAGACAGATTGTTAAATAAACAAGGAATGAGAACTAGATCTAGAAACATTCAAAAACAGTATGAAGCTGGAGGAATTAAACACTGCATATTGAGACAATAACAGAAAAACCACGCAGTGGAAGAGAACAGAGTTGCTGACATCCACAGAACTTGTTACTCAACTTAGGAGGCACAGTAAATTAGTAGGGGAAGGATGGCCTCTACATGGTGCTGGGTTGATTGCTTATTGGTAGAGAAATCCCAACCTCCCACCATACACAGAATCTAATCCAGTTTAACTAAAGAACTACCAGCAACTTTAAATGTTTTCTTTTCACCCCTGGCCGCAGGTCTCGAACCTAGGTCCTTGGGTTTTACATGATCTGGTGTGCCCATCTTTAACTTTTTGAAAAAAAAAAAATAAAATGCCTTTGTGAATACCTTGGGGTGGGGAAGGACAAAAGATTAAAAGAATAGATCATAAATAAAAGTGTTTGTCCAATCCTACCCCCTAACTCCTGTATATAAACAGACACCCAAATAAAACAAAAAGGCAAGCCAAACAGCTAGGTCTAGCTCTCAAATATATCCATGCATATTTTGTATGTAATAACAAGAAATTCAAAAGAGGAGAATGGACATGTAAATCATGGTGTATTTATTACAATGGAATATTATACATTATTGAAAATAAACTAGACCTACAATACCAATAAGAGCATCTCAAAAGCTAACATTACGTGGAAAAACTCACAAGTTTCAGAAGGATATATATGGAAAGCTATATCTATACAAAGTTGTAAAATATGCAGGTGCCCCATGTGCTGTTTAAGAATACACAGTAACAGTGTAAAAGCACACAGGGGAAGAATGAGCACCAAATTCAGGCCAGTAGTTGGAGGTAGAGAGTGAGGAAAAAGGCAATGGGGAAGGGCCGCAAAGTTTCCACTCTGTGTTATTTTATTTCCTAAGATGAATGTTACGTTGTTTTCTAGATCTTTTGAAAAGTTTTATGTACATCACTTTTTTTTTTTAAGAGGTCTCGTAAAAGGTCTGGTGAAACCATCAAGTTGCTGGATCAAGTCTTTCTGAGTTTCATGAGCCAGAGCAGTCTCCCCATCCTTTCAACCAGCTGGCGCTGTTTCTGTCGCTGCCACCAGAGGCTCCTGCGGGATTCCATCCATCCCCCTCTACAAGGCCTTGCCTAACCGCCGTCTCAGCTTCAATAAGCTCCGTGGCTTCCACCTGGCCCAATACGGTGTCGACTGCTCCCTCGGCATGTCATGGATGCTCATCTACAAGACCGATAACTACATCCAGTAGTTATTGCAGAGGAGCTCTCTGCGTGACAGGACGCTGAACTTTCTACCTGTGTTCATTCAAGCCAACTTCACAGCAACCCTACAGGTATTGCTCTCCATCTTGTCAACTATGTAACTGGAGCTCAGAGATGCTCCAGGACTCATTCAAGATCACACATGGAAGAGGGCTAAGCCTGATCATTTCTACCAGTTGTTCAAAGGTCTTCTACCTGTGTCTCCTCCTGAGACCTGAGGGTAGGCGCACCCGTGTGCACTGATGCAGCGACAGACTGCCCCGGGAGTGCTGTTCTGAGGGCACTACCGGGTGGATGACACCCCCCTGGACGTGCTTTGACAAGCTGCACTGGTGCAGCTTCCAGCCCTGTGGCCCGCAGTGTACAGTAGGGTTGGATGGCTCACTGGGTCCTGGGTGTAGTCACAGACACACAGGCTCGCCTGGGCATTTGCTACCCTATCCCACTAGGTGGCGCTGTCATTGTATTTTTCTGACCACTAGAAATGAGCCAACACCACTTGAAACTATTCAATGCTGGAGAAGTTTGAATTCCATGGTCTTCAGAGAAACCAAAGGCCTGCTGCCAACCCTGTGGGCATGAGAGTGAGGGGAGATGAGAGCTCACATTTATTGGAGGCCTTCTGCTTGTCGACCAGGTTGCCTTGATATTAATAATAGCCAACATTTAAGTAATAACAGGTACATACAAGGCACTGTTGCATGCTCTGCAAATACTCAAGTAAGCCTCATAAAAACCCAGGAGCTAAGCAGGAAAGTACACGGAGGGTAAGTAACATGCCCAATGTCACACGGTAAGTGCTACAATCATTCGGATCACTCAACCCTGCAATAGCCCTAAAGCAGGTGTTGCCATCCCTGTTTAGGAATTTAGGTCTATCTGACTCAGGGAAGATATCTGAGCTGTCCCCTTCCCTGAGAAGAAGAGTCTACTTCATAGGGAGGGTCCTGTGTCATAAGCCCCAGGGTCCCATACTCACGCTGAGGACACCCTACAGCATTGCAAAGCCCACCCTTCACCGGGGACTGTTCTGAACCAGTTAAAGAATGCTTTCAGGAAACAAGATTGAGAAAGTCTGTTACCTTGAAATCCACCCCAGTTCCCTTGGGTGTAGAGAGGGGATCACGTGCCCAGGGGCCTCTCAGCAGGGTGGGAGATACCTTATCAGGCAGGTCTCTGTCAGGATCTGCAGCAGTTGCTGTAAGTGAGTTCTGAGGGGTCTACAGAAACTTCAGAATTGCTCCCTTTATCCAATTTTCCATGCTGCCTGAAACACCCCATCAAGATAGTGCCATGGACTAAATATTTCTAGTCATTCACCCAGGCCCATGGTAGGATGTTACGTCCCCAAGGCATTGCGTGTGGCCATCTGACCACTGCAGACCGTGAAATGTGAATGCGGGTGATGTGAGTCACTGCCTCCTGGAAGCTCTGCCCGCACATCTCTCCTCTGCCTCAGAGACCAGCAATGCTCCAGGCTTCAGAAAGTCTCCAGACGCTGGGTCCCAGGGGAAAGACGTCAACCTCGTGGACACACACAGCGTGAGTGAGAAGTACCTCTGTAGCATGAGCCCCCAAGATGTGCGTTCTGTACGTAATGAGAAGTTGTAAACCACTGATGCCTGATGTGAGCTCGTGGAGCCAGAACTTCAGAAAACTGGAGCTTTCCTGGGGAAAGAGGAAGAAAAACAAACCGTACTAGTTCATCTCCAGAGATTGTCCCAAATGAGTCCACCCCTCCTCCACATGCTGTTTCCTCACAGCAAAAGATGGAATCCAATTTTCTTAACCTTGAACTGGGTTGATGCTAATTTTCCTGACCTTCAACTGGGTTGATGTTTGATGCTTGCTTGGCCAAGAGAGTGAAATGATATATTGAGATGGGCAAGGCTGGCTGCTAAGACGCCTATCTCTCGGGATACTTGCTCCAAACAGCCACCCTGCCCCTCACATGTGTCGGGCAATATTTAATCATTGGGAATTATGCTTGAGAATAAGAGGGGTATATGCCATACTGTCTTGCTATTTAACTGTTCTAATCAGCCTACCCCTTAGCTAAATTAGAGTTTTCCTTTACATTTTACTCAGTAAAAAGGAACTGGATTCAGTTGAAATAATATGACAACAGCGATCAGTCTCAAGCTCTCCAGATGAGTACATAAAGAGAGGGACACGCAAAGTTAGTAAGGGCGAGAAGAAAACTCCCATGCCTATACCCTAAATTCCCGACAAATTCCAGCATCTTACCAACCAAGGCAAACCCAGAATCTCAGTCTACAAATTCTTTGTGAAGATCTCAGGCACAAATCCAGTCTACAGAAGCCCAGGTCCGCTGACGGCTCTGGCCCCCGAGTTTTCAAATCCCACAAATATTTAGGTGGAGACTGAAACATTTTCCAGAGAAGGGAAGAGGGAAGGCTTGTTTAACGACAAAGCCAATAAGGGAAAGAGGAAGAAAGAACTTTCTGGGTGTTGAGAAGGTAAGGTCCATAAGGGGTGTGCATCCTAGCTGCTGTTTTATGGAAATTTACAGCTGCTGCTAGTTTGTAGTTTCAGTTGTTTCTGTTTTCTGTTTCTAACTGCACCTTGCACCACTCATTGCTCAGTTTTCAGGTACCCTTTCACACCACTCGTCAATTAATTTTCGGCTGTTGTGGTTGGGGAAAAACAGGCAGAAAAAGAAACAACTGAGGTTGCGCACCACCAAGATTCCCATTGGCTGGGAGACACCCGAAGGACAGGATGACTGACAGCTCGGACACAGGTCTTTCCCGCGGACACGCCCACCTGGTTGTACCAGCCAATTTAAAAATCCCAGATCCCTAGTCTTTTGGGGACAGCGGGGGAGTGTGCTGGTGACTTTATGCATAAGCCCTAATAAACTGAGTCTGCGACGCAGTATGGGCTCTGAGTACATAATCCAGTGGGGTTTTAGAGGGTCCACAGTGGTGTTTCCAACAATAACTCTGGTCAAGACACTTCATTAAAGGTCAAATATTGCCAGGCATCGTAGTACAGGTTTCTAACCACGGCTGGGATGTGGACCATGTAAAGCCTAAGGACCCAAGTGGGTTCACAACCTGGGGTGGAGGGAACCAAGAAAATAAATAAATAAAATAAAAGTGAAAATGTCTCTTCCTCCGGTCCCTTTTTTCCTTCCCTTCCTTACTTTCTTTCTCTTTTAAAAGAAAAAAAGAATCGTTCAACTATGAGAATAAAATAGAAATTTGGCGCTGCCATTATTCCAAGAGCTACTGGAAGCGAGAACACATCACCTGGATCCACAGGACAGGGAACATCCTAAGTCGTGGGCCAGAACAGGTGTTCAGGACAGCAGGCGGGTCTTTGGTGCCTGACTCAGTCAGTCAGGCGACTGGAGTGTGCCTGCAGGAGGGATGCCGGCCACAGGGCAGCAAATCAAGATGGCTGTGCCTTTGTCAGCTGCTGTTTTTCCACCTTCACTTTCCATCTGTGTGTTCTGATTCCTCCTCCCCACCTCAGGAGAACATGGGAACTAGTCTTAGTGCTGGCATCTTAGACACTTAGCCTGTCTAGTTTCCAATTTCTTTATCTGTTGAGGGGGAACAACATCTCAGGCCTCCTTCCTGAGTGGTTGGAAGTACGCCCTCGGAATACCGTCCAGAACGCTTTAAAGTGTGAGCTCCTTTCAGCAGGCATGTCCTGGGGGCTCTGCTGCTGAGACGCCTGGGATTTGGACCACACGAAGCCGCAGGACCTGGGTTCGAGACCCAGACCAGTGATGGGGGACCAAATAAACAACTAAATAAATAAAATGAAAATGTTCCTTCTTCCTCCCCTCAGCATCCATTCAACCCCCAAACTGTGACTCCCACCCTGATACACACAACTCATTCATTCATCTTTGGTTCATTCAACATATATTTCTTAGTGCCCATTGTTAACCTTGAACAATGCAGGACTTCAGGACACTGACCACCTGGAAGTTGAAAATGTGTGTATAATTTTCGAATCCCCCAAATCTTAACTCAGAGCCTGCTGCTGACTGAAAGCCTTACAAATAGCATAAGCAGTTGATTAACATATTTTTGCATGTCATTTGTATTATATACTGGATTCTTACAATAAAGTAAGCCGAAGAGAAGAAAACGGTATTAAGAAAGCCATAAGAAAGAAATGATAAATTTACAATACTGTACTGTAGTTATTAATACGTAAGTTTATGCTTCAAAAAAAATCTGAGTCTAAGTGGGGCCCGTGCAGTTCTCGTCCATGTTGGTGAAGAACAGCTGCACAAACACTAGTGAGGTACCAGGACTCTCTCAGGATCAAAATATCCCTCAGAGTTTATGTTTTAGTAGGAGAAGATAGATAATAAACAAATAAATAGAAAATACATTAGATGGTGACAAATAATATAGGAAAGAATACTATGAAAAACCTAAGTCTACATCTTACTCTGGTTAAAGACCGTGCTTATTAAGGAATGGAAGAATGAGAGAGAGGAGCAGCATATAAGCCTATGAGTATTTTTTGGTGGGGAGGATGAGGAAGTATTTTATTTTATTTTTATTTAGTTGTTCACACTGGTCGTGTCCCCCTGGACCCAGGACTTGAACCCAGGAGTGTGGCCTGTGCTCCTTTGGAGATGATTGACCGCTGCTCCACCAGGGCACGCCTCTAAGTATTATTTTGGCTGTAAGAATTGGGATGGAATGAGTCTGACTTTTAGAAGAACAGAGAGTCCAAGATCTATTTATTCTATGATTCACTGTTCTGGCTTTGTCTGGATTGAGTCGGGAGAGAGTCTAGACAAGGTACCCTGTGGGGCTCAGTGGCAGATGACCCCATTTGAAGAGGCAGAATGAGAAAGTGACTGGGGAATTGCAGCTGTCTGGACCCTTCCCTCTCAACACTCGGTAAAACCTGGAATGAGGATGGGGAGGCTTCTCCCTGAAATTATAGATCTCCATTCTCCAGTCCTCGGGCTCAGCAAATCCCAGAGAGGAGTCAGCCAGGAGGCTGTAGCTGCTGATGTCGTACTCTCTCCAGAGGTCAAGAAGCCCACTCTCCTCCCTACCCTGACCCTAACCAGTACTCAGCTCACCTGGGTTCACCTAGGCTGTGCTGGCCTCTAAATCCTGTGACTCCAATTATAGGCCATGTAGCTTGTGAAGATTTCAACCCACAGCCATCCTCTTGTTTGTTGGCTATCATCATCAGAGTGGCCTTCTGACTTCAATGTCCTCATCTGTAAAAAGGTCCCCAGCTGCTGCCTTGAAGACGGCTCACGCGTGTGAGGACCTATGGTGGGCCCTGGGACACTGTGCTAAGTATTTGCACGATCTCATTTATCTGAGCAAAACCTTATAATGACTATTAGCATATCCATTTCACAGACAAGAAGTCTGAGCAGAGACAACTGAAAAAAAAGCTTGCCTAAGGTCACCTAGCTAGTAATTTATAGACACAGGACTCAAAATCAGATTTGTTTTTCTCCAGAACTGGAGTGCTTGATTAAAGTGTATCAGGTAGAATCATGAGCTCCTTGATGGTGGGGATATAACCTAAGCTGCAGGGTAAAGCGACTTTGTCATCGTGAGAATGTCACACCGCCCACCGCCCCGCCCACCAAGCTGCAGGGTCTAACCTGCTGGTGCCACTGTGAGAAAGTCAGTCTGCCATTGATTGACACTTGACTGTACTCAGTCAAAATAAATAGTATCAGTCAGCTAACTGGGGAAACAGATCCCCCTAACACTTAGGAGGCCATGACACTACCGTTTATTTAACCCACAGTTCCACAGGCTGGGAGCATAGAACAGGCTCTCGGAGTGGTTCGTCTGGTCTCTTCTGGGCTCCCTCCTGCATCCGCGGTCCTTTGCTGGGTGGCAGGGTGACTAGGTGCTGTGAGCTGGCTGTGACCTGGGCTTCCATGCTCTCCTCCACAAGGTCTCTCATCCTCCAGGAGCCCAGCCTGGGCTTTTCTCACGGTGATACCTCAGTTTTCGGAACTGAAACACTGTTCCTCTTGCCTCATTTCTTCTGTCAAGAAAGTAATGGCCAACCCATATCCAAGATCTGCTTCTTATCAGGAGCTGCTACCAAAGACATGTGCAGAGGGTGAGACACAGGAGGTTATGAGTGGAGCGGTCGCTACCACCACGGGCATCCAATGAGCAGCAGTTGTGTTAGATGTTTTTGGATACTATGCATCAGACAAACACAGCTAATGATTCTACTGTCACTATATTTCTAGACAATTTTTATAATAATCTGGACTATTTCAGCTGTGGGGCGGGGGGTAGTGTGGAAACATAACCCATCAGGAATCTTGCCCCATCTCTGGCTCTCATGTCCTCCAGAAGCCATTCACCCACTATGCCTCCATGAGAGGCCATGATGCCACCAGCAGCTCCGAGTTTCACTCTCCCCATTTGATTCTTCTGGCTGGAAGAGAGCATCTCTAACCCCGCTCCTTAAGGAAAGTTCTGGAATGACACCTACTGGCTCAGGTGATATTCCCAGGCCCATCCCACAGGTCCTTGCAGTCACTGACTAACCAGCTCAGATTCACTGCTTCATTCCTACAATGAAGGGGAGCGCCCTCTGAGAGAGAAAGAGGACAGTGCTGCCCTCCTGTTCCAAGGATAGAGGTCACAAGATTCTCCGTAGGGGTCGGGGCCTGCCTTCTCTCTCTCCCCAGAGAGTCCTCCTTATTTCCCTGAAGCCCTACCTGGGTCTGAAGTTGAAGCTTAGCATATACTAAACAGACCTTAAGCACTTTTTTTATATGTTATCAAGTCCAAGGGAATTTCTTTGAGCTGAAGAAACATTGCCTTTAAATGCTAATTGTGAAATCCTGTATGAGAACAGTGTGAAAGGCTCCAAATGAGAACCGTGCAGATTAGAAAGTGCAAGCAATAAGAACACAGCCCAAACCAACAGGACAGGAAGTCGATAAGAAGAGAGGTAAGCCTTTTGCATGCAGAATATACTGGATGCTTTATTCCTACTCCGGGGAACATCCGGGAATGAAGCCTGTGCAAAAGGCTGGCGAGGAAAGAGAATTCCTGGCTTCTCCTCTAAAGAGTCTTCTTACTTGCAACTTTTGATTCAGATCATTTGGACTTAGAGTGACCTGTGCTCACACCCCTGCTGCTCCAATTTACATGCTGTGTGTAAACTTACTAGGGGGACCTGTAATTTATTGTCCCAACCAGCAGACTTGTGAAAGGCCATGTTGACAATGATTTCACAAAGACGGTAAGTAATGAGATGCTTTAGAAATCTTAATTCCTTTTAAACATCAATACATACTTACGTTTTTAGTGGCACATAATAATAAAATATTTGTCCAGCACTTATTGCTAACCTGTGCTCAGTTGTTTATACTCTTAACTATCGTCTTACGGTATGGGGACTACTAGCACCCCTATTTTAACAGATGAGAAAACCGAGATTTGTAGAAGATCATTAATGCTACCGAGATCCTGGGGACAACATGTTACAGATTTCCTATAACTATATGCAAACAAGAACTTGTCTTAGAAATTGAACTACCAAATAAGTCTCCTTTCTGGAGAAACCAAACAGCTATCAAATGTTGCCCATCACTAAACATGAACTTGGAATTGTGCTTTTGAAATACCTCATGGATCTTGAGGTACCTAATCTTCTTAAAATAAGAATCTATTTTCCATTTTTTAAAAAACTTGGTTTCTTTTTTTTTTTTTTTTTCAAAGAAAAGGTGGAGGCAGGAATGAAGGTGAGTGGACAGGCAGGAGGAGAGAGGAGGAAGAAACACCTTATTTTATTTTTATTTATTTGTTCACACCGATTACTTCCTCCAGGCTTGGGACTCGAACCCAGGGGTATGTGGCTTGCTCCTTAGGAGGTGATTGAGCCAACCATTGCTCTATCGGGGTGCATGAAATACCTCTTCTTGAAAATTATTTTATGGTAATATTTTCATCCGTAGAGGATAAATATGATTTTTTTAAAGTGACTCAGGAATAAAAGTGAATCATCTAAAACTATTTTTTCACTTCTGGCCTCCACCCAGAATGTAGAAAACTGAAAAGAAGTCACTCCTGACTTAATGAAAAGGAAAAAAAAGCAGAAAATTTATCTAGTTGTAACTTTTCTCTAAACCAGCAAAAAACTGATGTCACAGGCGACACAGCTAGCGTGACATTTAAGGCCAGGCAGGCTCCTCCAAAGACAGGCATTATGAGCACACTGACTCACCTGCACAGAGCAAAGGGAAGGGGGCACATGTTACCAGGAAGCATCAGAGTGGCCAAGTGGGGCCAGCACGTGATGAGAGAATGCAGAGGCCCTGGATGGTGCAGACACAGAGAGCCCACCACTCAGCCATTCCCCATGGACTCCATCAGGCACTCATTAAAAGTTGGGGGACAGGATGGGAGACCAGAGCAACTGTGGTTCAGGGCTGGAAGGGGGACCTGGAGGTAGCTGTCAGCCAAACACGCTATCACACCCAGATCTATCTCCCTATGAAGGACAGTAAGTCTCTGGGGGAAGAGCAGCAGCCATGATGCCTAGGACATGGGTGACATCACACTGCAACTGAAAGAAGAGAAAAGAAGGGGTCTCTGCTCCCAGAGGAGGGGCAGGACACTATTCTAGACACACATCTTTAGATCTCCTGCTATGACAGGGAGCTCAGGATTCCCGAGCAATCCTTACGTCCAAGAAATGGAGACCAGGGCTTGCCTAAGAGAGTGGTTGAATGAAAACAACAGAGTCCCAGCCCTACCCTCCATCCCCACCACCTGGCAGGTCGCACCAAATAACAAGCCACAGCCCCTGGCCCTGGGGAAGGACAAGACAGGGGGAAGATACCCTCCTTGGTGCAGGCACAGGGGAAAGTTGAAGGTAAAGGTAGAGATGAATGTTGACAACAGTGCTTTGGCATCCAGCCCCCTTCCTGAGCATTGTGGGAGGCTAATCAACAGAACAAGGAGAAAGAAAATCAGTAAAGACTTAGCCTACATGTGCAAGACTGTCGACCATCTTGACCTCAGTGAATTTATACAGCAGTCCAAACAATGACATCAGAATACACATCTTTACGAGCACACATGGCACATTCACCAAGATATGCTATAAAATGAATTTCAAGTTGAAATCATATAAAGTATGATCTTAGACCACATGAAATTACACTAAATAAGGATAAAAAATTATCTTGAGAATCCCCAAATATCTATAAATTATCACACTTCCAAGCAACCCATGAGTCAAAAAAGTCCCATGGCATTTAGCAAATATTTTGAACAGAATGAAACTGAAACCAAACTGATCAAATTTGTGGAATGCATCTAAACCAGTGGGAAATCATAGCTTTAAATGATATTAAAAGATGAAAAATGTCTCAATTTGAGGGAAACAGATATCTTAACAACAGTGAGCATCTCAATATATTTATTAGGTCTTCTTTAATCTATCTCAGCAAAGTCTTGTCATTTTTAGAGTAGAGGTCTTGCACCTGTTTCACCATTAAACTTTGAGTTTATGAAAAAAAGACATGGCTTTGAGTATAAAATATAGCCTTATATTTTTATTAAGGATACTTTCAAAATCACATAAAGAAATAATGCTTCGCTTACTCTTTTTATCAACAAATATTCAAATAATCGTTACAAATAAGACATTGCTAGTTGTACTTATCCAGTAGGCAGATCAGATGACCAGCTCCTTGAAGATAAGAGAGTGCCAATGCCTAGATGTGAACAACCCACAGCAGATCATCTCCCCAGGTGGGACTAGCATAAAAAGCATCTTAAGAGACTCAGATCTCTTAGCCAACTTTTACTTATCCTCAAAACTCAGCTCAAGAGCCACTTCATCCAAGAAATGGTCTCCAGTGACAACCTGGCTCCATTGAGCTGGAGCCTTCCTATGTCTCCCAATCACGCTGTGCTCATCTTTATCTTCTTTGGGGATTAGTTAAGCTGTGAGGACCAGAGGCCTGAAACGTGGTGACTTAAAGACACATATAAATTAACTGTCTGAAGGTAGGCACAGTGGCGCCATCAAATCACCCACTCTCTTCTCTTTCTGCTCCAACATTCTCGCTGCGTAACTTTCAATCTCAAAGTCACCCCATAATCCCAAATGGCAGCCCCATCATAATCAAGTTGCCCTCCCCTTGAGCAACCTTCCAGCTGCCCACCAGCACGTCCACCCACATCACTTGGCCAAAATCTAATCCAGGGATCACACAAAGGTAAAGAAGCCCGGGAGATGTCCCCTTTTTCCTGGGTAGCAACTTTTACAGCTATGCATTAGGATTCTGTCACTACTAAAGGAAACAGTGGATATGTGGACAGACAACCCATGGTTCCTACCAACTGCATTTCATACACCACATTATAATTGCCCTGGTGACTTAGAGGTTAAATTCACTGGGCACGGTCCACATCCCAAGCACATGGACTTGGAACCTGGGGCCAGGGGCAGGAGGGACAGCCAAGATGAACAACTAAATAAAAACAAATGCTGCTTTCTCCTCTCTCTTCCTGCTTTCCTGCCTATTTGTCTTCATTTCATTCCTGCCTATACCTTTTCTTTAAAAAAAAAAAAAAAATCCTGGTTGTTGTGTCTGTTACAAGAATGTGTGTCCTGAGAGCCCAGGGCAGTACTTGGTATACAGCAGGCACTCAAAACAAGTTTTAGCTTTAGTATTGAGGTGTATCACTCATACACAAGTGCATTAGATGTTGAATATGTCATGCATATCTACATATAATCTACTTAAAACACAGAGCTGTCATATTAATAACCAAAAAAGTACATATGCATACATAAAGGTGTGTGTATTTATGTATATACATAAATGAATTTTCACACCTACATGACCACCCCCCAGGTCAAGATGTAGCCTGTTACCCTGTTCCAAAAGGTTCCTTCATGTCCTTTCCAACTCAGCTCCTCACGAAGGCAACTACTGTTCTGACTTTTCTCACCTCAATTAGTTTTGCTTGTTTTCAAACCACATAAAAATAAAATCATACACACTCAACATTTTAGCTCAACCCAAGAAAGATTTCTAATAACCATGACCACCTATTCCAGACTTCCTGGATTTGTCTTGATGTCAAATAAGCAGTTGTGAATTTTTTTAAATTCTTACTTTCTCAGCTATTGGACTCTAATTGACATATTCAGAGGCTGTCAACAGATATTACATAGTCCAATTCCCTTTGGCTGCTTTCTACAATAAATTTCTTTCATCTGTCTTCCTTTTAAAGAGAAACATGCCTTTAAACACCATCTCCATGAAGAAGCCTCCTGCCGCCATTCCCCGCAGGCCAGGGCACTCCACATGCATCTGATGGGGACAGTAGTAACAGGGAAACGGGGACATAAACAAAAGCTGGTGAGGGGGGCTGCAGGCTCCAGGCTGCCATCTGGAACACCTGCAGCTGGCCCAGTGTGATGCCGTGTGCTGGTCCAAATGGCCCAGTTGGAGAACTCTCCGCCCCTGCCACCCCCACCCTTGGCAAGGAACCATCACCCTCTGTGCTGGCAGTCGGCGCCTGCTCTATTGGTCAGAAGCAGAAAAGTGGTCACAGATTCATTCAGTGGGCACAGCAGGACATGGCAAAAGCTTGGCAGAAATGTAAGCAGCAGACAAAAGACTGTCAGAGCTGGGTGGAATGGGAAGGATTGCTTCTATATAGCAGGCCTGAGTGTCCACCTCTCATAGGAAAAGGATGCCATTTTTTCCCGGAAACCACCACAGAACATCTGTTCGGCCTTGTGTCAGGCTTTGACCACAGCTAGGAAGGTGCCTGGGACCGGGGAGGGAAGAGAGGATCAGAAGGAACAGAGGGAGACCCACAAAGTGGATGCAATCTTTCCCACCCAGACGAGAAGATGTGGACTTGTAGGAAGGGTGGGGCATTAGCTGGGTGCTATCTTCCCTTTTCCCGTCAGCCCCGGGTACATCAGAGACCCTGCAGATGCCCAGGGCATGAATCAGGCCCTCTGTTCAATCTGGAGCTCCTGGGGAGAACCAAGAGGCCTGTGACCCAGTGTGGGGAAGGAAAGGCACGGCTTGGGCCCGGGGTCCCCGCCATCGTTCTTGATCCCTTTCAGACACTCCATGACCACCATGCAGGTGGACTTTGTAGAGTCAGTCTAGGATGACCTCTACTGGAGACAAACCCAAACATGCACTAGAGGGTTGTCTTCAGGGCTCACAGCCCAAATGGTAGCCCCTCCTGTGCTTCTTAGGCTGAAGGGCAGCTCATTCCTCCTTCAGGGGCAGTGAGTGAAGCCTCAAAGGAGACCCGCATGTGCGAAAAGCGAGCTGGGGACACAGACTCCTTCCTGCCCCAGATGACTCACCAGCGAAGATGAACCCAGTTGGGTGGCCGCACTGTTCTCAACTAAGAAAAGATAAAATGTTTCCTCCCCAAGAGACATCTTAAGTCAGCACAGGGAGGATGCTGGAGGGCGGCACTTTGTCCTTTGTCCCGCTCAGAAGCGGCTTGCCTCCCAAAGCCCCTTCAAAGCTTGTCAGGAGTTGAACTGTGTGTCCCTCCCCCCAAACTCAAATAGTCAAGTTCTAACGCAACTGGGGAACAAGGACTTCTAACGAGATCATTAAGGTCAAATGAAGTCACTGGGGGTGAACCCTAATCCAATCTGACTGGTGTCTTTATAAGAAGAAATTAGATGCCCCATAGTTCAGGCAGCTAAGGTGCAGGCTATAAAAGCCATGGACTTGGGCTTGAGACCCAGGGCTGGAAAATAAATAAAATGAATGCAAAATAAATGCGTACATTATTAAAATGAAAAGTAAAAAGAGGCCTCCCGCTTTAGCTCAGACAGCTAAGGCGCAGGCTATGAAAGCCGTGGAAGCATGAGTGAAGAAAGAGATTAGGGCACAGACACGTGCAGAAAGAAAACTATAAGAAAATAGGAAGAGAGGCCTCGGAAGAAACCTGCCAGGACGTTGGAATTCCAGCCTCCAGATCTGTGATGACATGCATTTCTGCTGTTGAAGCCATTTTGTCTTGCTATGGCAGACCTAGCAAACGAATATAAATCCCTATAAAGTTTTTCGCCCCATTTTTGTCAACTTGGTTACTGTTATAACAGAGCTCTAGATATTCCAAAACGCTATACCTAGTACACTGGTCCCTGAACTTTTTTCTGGTACATTATCATACAAACATCTCCCTCATATCCAAAAAAACCCCAAACCCATTCTCCTGGAAACTACCCCGAAAGGACTGTCCCATACTCTCCTATGCGAACAGTGGCTCCCTGTAGCCAGGGTTTGCACCCCTCCTGCCTGGCATCTGTCACATGTAGGAGGGAGGGTGAGTGCGCTTCCCCAAAGCTCCCGAAACGAGTTTGATTGACTACCTTCAAGATTCCCGACTAGACCCTTGCTAACCCACTGAAAACAAGTGGTGACGCATTTGCCTTACATGCCTTCATCATCCCTTCTGTTTGTTTAGGTGTATACATCTCACCTCCTTGGTCCAGCCTGGGTCCCCAGAAAACAGAACCTGAGAAAAAGGGCTCTTATCTTCTCGGAGACTGTGCCCTGGGGGAGAAAAGTGAGAGATGGGGGAGAAGCGAAGCTGGAAGGGGAGTCACCGCGGTCTTCTTCAGAGTTACACAGGACTCCCTTTTATGGCAGCTTGGTCTCGAACCCACAAGTCCTTCTGGGAAGTCACT
The DNA here is from genome assembly GCA_004363575.1 of Solenodon paradoxus. Lineage (NCBI taxonomy): Eukaryota > Metazoa > Chordata > Mammalia > Eulipotyphla > Solenodontidae > Solenodon > Solenodon paradoxus. Next base: position 605,883 of record RJWH01000650.1, read on the forward strand.
TGGTGCAAGTCCAGGGGCATCTCTCTCCGAGAAGAAAGAGGAAAGCATCTTTTTACTGGCCCACAGCCACCAGTGGGTCATTTTTGTCCCATGAGATGGGTGCTAATTCAACTGCGCTTGCTAATTGTGTGCACATGTGCGTGTGCGTGTGCATGTGCGTGTGCACAGGGCCACGTGGGTTCCCGTGAGCCCCAGGCAGCTGTATCAGGGCAACCTTAGGGCAGCAAGTAAGAGTATGATCAGGTCTGTCCTTAAGGTATGTAGGGCCTTGGACAGGTAATTTTTTGGTAAGTTTCCATCCATATAAACAACGTGATTTAAAAATCTGTGAACAAATTTCCCAGGTCTACATGCGATACAGTGATTTGTTGTTGAAAATGTAGAATAATGAGTATATAATAAGCACTTACACATTTGTTTATTGTCCTGTCAATACTTGTGAACATTTTTGTGGTGTCTGGGAACCATTACTCTCTGCCCAGGACCATGAGATGAGATACGTCTTCCTCTTCATTACTGCCCATACACCATTCCTAACTAATATAATCCTGAAAAAAAAAAAATGGTAACACCACTGTTATTACTCATAATGCCTGACTCTTTGGAACCTGCTGGCATTGAAGCAATCAATATAGATCTTCTTGCCTCTGTAGTTCCCTGATGCCATGTATTTAACGCTCGCTACATCATTACTCATAATGCTGCTTCAGCCGCGGGGCCACTTGTGAATACTGGCTTCCAAGGACTCTCTTAAAAGTAGTTACTGTGCTTGATTGTGGAGACTACAAATTCAAGTCTGATTCAGGGTGTGCAGGAAAATGTGATTGATAATTCATTTTCTGGACATGCGTATTAAATTTGCCCTTCCACATTTTATAATATAAATAGAATACCAGATCTTCCAACCATGTCTTTCCTTGAACTCTTTGATCTTAATCACTGCATCCCAGTGTGTAATTTCTTTCAACATTGATTTCATCTCTGCCATCAAAAGAAAGGATAGCTGAGAGATGGGTGGAGAAAGTAGGAAGAGTGGAATAGTTCTCACAAGAATGTCTATCCCTCATTCAGCAAGGATTCAGACTGACCTGGAAAAGACTGATATCACCATATTAATCAGAAGGACATGGCACAGCAAGGGTCCTGGAAGTCACTGGAGGAGTGAGAAATGGAGCCCACCGCAAACGGGCCCCCAGCAGACTCCATAGGCGTGCATTCTGGAGCTCTGAGGGCTGTCTGGTTGACTCTTCGTACAGTGTGTGAGTGAAACTGGGCCCCAGGCCATGCAATTGCAATCCAGATGTAGGAGTTCTTAGAAAATTTCACGGATGGAGTGGAGAGGATCAGGTAAGCCTGAGGCTCGCTTTAGCACCATGGCTTGCCTTGCCTGGATCTAAGAGGGGTACTGGGTGTTGGGCTTAATTTGGGGTAACACACCACTAGATTGGCCCCACAGGAAGCTGATCATGATCCTTAGAATGTGTCATTAGAGTAATGACTAGAGCAAGAGGCAATGAAACATTTTTGGTGCTCTACGGTGGTGCATAGAAAGGGCTGACATAGCCCACCCATTTGATTTAAAAATCCCTGAGGATAAGGACCCTGCCTGTTCTTTTTCTTATATGCCTCACAGCACATAGCACAAGACTGTAAAGGTTTAATAGCAAATACTTGTAAGTAAACTCAACAAACACTTAAATTTATTCCATCAATCATTCAAAAATGTGTAACGAGGGTCTACTTCTTGTAGGCAAAGAAATACTAGGCTTGATGAAGAATAAAAGGAAATATACACGAAAATCCCACATGAGGAGATCACTGGATTATTTGATCACTTGGTTGAAGGAACTTAGGGTCCATTCCCTTCCCTAAGGGTGAGAGAGTGCTGCCTTAGCCAGCTCAGGCTGCCATAACTACATACCTCAGACAACGTGGCTTAAATTGCAGATAATGTTTTTTTCTCCCAAATATGGAGACTGGGAAGCCCAAGATGCAGGTACCAGCCAGGTAGGTTTCATTCTGAAATCAATTTTCTTGGCCAGTTGGTGACTCTGTTCTCACTGTGTACTCATAAGAGCTCTTCTTTGTGCATTTGGGGAGGTGGGGTGGGGAGAGAGAGAGAGAGAGAGACAGAGAGACAGAGAGACAGAGAGAGACAGAAATATTAACTCATTAACTCTCTGGAGTCTCTTCTTATACAGCACTAATCTTATCATGAAGGCCCCATTTTCATGACCTCACCTCACCCTAATTACTTCCCAAAGGGCACATCTCCTATATCATCATGTTGGAGGTTAAGGTTTCAATGCATGAAAGGAGGGGACACAAACATTCAGTGCACGGCAAGTGCTCCATACATATCAGGGACTCGGTATTTGCTGAATGACTGGGTGTTATACTAGAAGCTGCAGGAGATCCTGTTCAGAACATGGACTCTCATTTGAGGGCTATATGAAGTCAAATGAAAAACAAGCATCAGACATAACTGTGCACCCAGTCCTGGGCCAGTCACTCGTTTGTTCATGCAAAGCAGCAAGTAAGACTCTGCCCTTGCAGAGCTGATGATCACATTGGGGGAAAAGAGAAATTCATAGCAAACCATCAAAGAGCCAGGTAAGACATGATGGACTGAGGGCTAACCCATGTGACTTAGGTCTTGGGGTTCACAGCATGTGCCCCTCACAACTCATCACACCAGCTGATGTACACATGTATTTAATGAAGAGACAAATACTTAAAGAATCACAAATTTCCTTCTAAGAATTTATTTCCAGAGATAGATCTCAGGGAAACATACAGATAGAAGGTCTTTCTGGTGCCACCCTAGGGTCCCTTCCAGGACATCCTGGATTTTACTTGCTATTCCAAGTTCTAGGACCTCTTTCCCGCTGCTCAGAGCCCTATACCAGTGCATGCGTGCCCTGTACACTTTGGACAATGAATCACACCCTGAACTTACTTCCCAGTGCCCTGCACTCATCAACACCCACCTGCTTCTAACCCTTTCTTGTCAATCACCTGCTGTTTAACCCCATGCCTGAGAATACTGGCTCTCGGGGAATATGCTGAGTGCCTTTCCTGCCTCCCCGCTAATACCTACCAGAAATTTTAAGACTGGGTGAGGCCAGTGCTAGTCAGGGCTATTCTTTGATCATCACACTTTTGGTGTCTACAAAGCCCTGTCACAAAAATGCTTAAATGGCACACCTTTGTGGTGAAGGTGTCAGCCATGCAAAGCCCAAGGATCTGGCCTTGGGACCTGAGCCAAGGATAAATTTTTTTTTAGTTAACATTTCAACTCCACTGTTCAAAATAAGAAAAAAATGTCAATGTGATAGATTAGGTTAATCAGGGACTTAGAATCTAAGAATCAGCTATAATCAGGTTCTTAGATGTCATCATATCTGAGGATCTGCAGCCTGGCCCCCTGTTAGAAACACAGATGCCTTGACTTTGCCCCAAATATTCTGACTAAATATAACTGTCCTGTGGTGAATTCTAGACATTGGTTGTTTTTTTTGTTTTTTGTTTTTTTAAGGAAAAGTGCAGGCAGGAATGAAGGTGAGTAGGCAGGCAGGGACAGAGAGGAGGAAGAAATACTTTATTTATTTTTAATTTAGTTGTTCATCTTGATTGCTGCCCCAGCCCAGGTCTTGAACCAGGGGATGTGAGGTGTATATGGACTGCGCTGCGGTGCACTAATCCACTAGGCCACCCAGGCACCCCAACCTTGATATTCTTAAAACAGAACCCCACATGGCTCCACTGTACAACCAGGATTGAGGACCACTAATCCCGTCCCTCCCTGCTCCAGCCACACCACCACCACAGGAGGAGACATGAACCCAAGAAAAGGACATGACTGGCCCCAGATCACAAAGTCAGGTGTATCTGCTCCAGCACTAGCCCCTCGGTGCCATGATTCCTGCTCAGAACTCTTCCTTCTGCTCCACAGCTCTAGATACTGAGCATAGCTCACAGCATAGCTTCTGAGAGAGGAGGGATGGGAGGAAAACCAAGGAAGGGCACTGTCTGGAGGAAGGAGAAGAAAAGCTGGTAGCTAAGGCAGAAATCAAGGTAAAACCGGGCCCCCTTCACAGGAGAAGGCTGTGCACTGCATTAGCTCTTTGTACCGCCCCCACCAGGGGAAGGAGAAGTCCAGTCCTAAGATTACACTCAGTGGTCATTGTCACAGCCTCCACTGTTACCAGCTTTGTAGCACTGTGAATGTCACCGCAGTCCCCAAGCCCAGGCACAATTCCCAACGCTGAAAAGACAGCACTGAGTCTGACCTGCCTCTTTCACCTGCCCAGGGAAAATTGCAGGCGACACAAATACAGCCACTCTCAGGGGACAGTCCTGCTGAAAGGGCCCTGTGTCTTAGAGGCTGCACATAATACCCAATTATCCCTCAGCTTCCCCAGGGAGTGAATGGAGAGGTGAAGGTTTTCAAAAGCTCACAGCCCTCAAAGCTCCATTATGGGGACATTCACACAGCCACCTTTCTCCAGACGCCACAGAAGGTCATGGGGACACGGGGCAACAGAAGCAGCATTTTGGGGACTTGGAGAACAGCCTTTCTCCCTGTCCTGGCCCAACCAGAGAACTTTTCCAACTTCCGCAGAAACCAAGATGGAGGGCACTGAGGTAGAAACTCAGCATCACATCAGAGGGGCCTTCCAGGCTATCACTGTAGGGGCTTTTGATAAGATCCTGAGGAAGAGTCAAGCAAGGAGGTCCTGCTCTGGTCGAAGATTGCTCTGTCTTGTGAACCCCTTTCTGACCTCCACCCTCCTGTCCCATCTGGTCTGCTCCTGCCTTCTCATCCAACTCTTGTCTCCGCCATGTCACCGAGTCTCTCTAGTCACACTAGTCCTCAGGACCAGAAGCACACCATCCAGTCTTCTAGCTTTGCTTCTCCACAGCTATTTACAAAGTGCTGAGCTCATAGTAACTTTATGCTGTTCTTGTAGAGTTGATGAACAGAGACTGAGACAAAACACATTTCCGTGTCTCCAAATTTTGCTTGATTCCACTCCTTTCCCCCTCTACCACCAGAAATGTTTAAGGTTTGACAGTGCGCAGTCACGAAAAGCATTTATTCTTGAATTCCACAAGTATGTGTAGGAGGGAGTATCTGTAATGACAAAGAATATGGAGTCCTAATGCCTGGATTTTGAGTCCTAATTCCAGCATTTACTACCTGGCTTACTTTGGGCAAGTAACTTAACCTTTGCAAGACTTGGGTTCCTTATCTGTACATAGGATTAACATTAGTGCAGGTCCTTGAGCTCCTGCGAAGATTAAATGACATCGTGCAGCATATGCTCTGGCACATGGGAAGGGTCAGATAAAAATGAAGCATCATTGTTTGTCAAATGCTACATATCTTTTGACCAGCATAGTCCAAGTGGCTGGGCACACAATGAAGAATAAAGCAAATATATGGTCTCAAGACTTTTAATCTAGTGGGGGCGACAGACCCATGGAGAGTCACTGTAAAACATTATAAAACAGTGGTGCAACTGCAAAGGACAGGGCATTTAGAAATCTCAGAGCAAGGACACAGGACACTTCCTGGAGGGTGACAACTGAAAATGAAAGATGAACAGAAGGATTAGAAGGAGGGTGGGGATGGCATTCTAAGCAAAAGAAACTTCATAGACCAATGCAGGATTGTCTACTACTGGACTTTTTCTGTTTCTCAGTCTTCTTCTTTTTCATTAGACTTTTGGAACAATTTTGGGCTTAGAGAAAAACTGAGCAGAAACTAGAGTTTCCATGTCTCCCTGCTCCCACCTTCTCACTTTCTGCTCTTATTAACAGCCTGAGTTAGTGTGGTACTTCTGTTATAGTAGATGAGCCCATATGGACGCATTATTATTAACAGAAGTTCACGGTTTACATTGGGGATCCTGTACATTCTGGGGGTTTTGACAAATATATCATGACTTATATCCTCACCATTATATAGAGATTCCTGAAGCATGTTTCATTCACAGTCGTTTTGTTATAATGTTAATGAGAAAAAATAACAATCCTTTCCAACTGTGAACAAAATGATGGTTTTTTTGAGGCTCTGCTTTCACTGCACATCATTTTGCTTAAGGTGCAATTTCTAAGAACTGGCAGACACTGGTAAGTGAGCACTTACTATATAGTGTCATACAGAGGAGTGATGCTGCCCAAAACATTCCCTGCGCTCCACCCACTCACCCCTCCTTCCTTCCCCTGGAATACTTAGCAGCCACTGATCTGTTTACTTTTTTCTCATAGTATTGCATTTTTCCAGAGTGTCTTATAGTTGGGATCAGAGAGCATTTCAGATAGACTTCTTTGCATAACTTGGTACCTCACTATTTTTTTTTTTAAGGTACAGGCAGGAATGAAGGTGAGCAGGCAAGCAGGGAAGAAAGAAGAGAGAAGAGGAGGAAGAGCTTTATTTTTTATTTAATTGTTCACGTCTGCTGTTCCCCCTGGCCCTGGGTCTTGAACCCTGGACCTTGGGATGTACATAGGCCTGCTCCAAGTGTACTAGACGCTAGGCCACCAGGACGCACCTGGAACTCACTGCTTTTTAGTGCTGATTAACATTCCATTGTGTGGATATATTGGTTTATCTATTCAGTACGGAAGAGCACTGTAGTGGCTTCCAAGTTTTGGCGATTATGAATAAAACTACTGCACACATCCATGTGCAGTTCTTTGTGTGGACTTAAGTTTTCCGTGCCTTTGGAATGTGATACCTGGATGACCAAGGAAGTGACAGCTGGGTCGCACGGTAGGAGTTTCATTCTGAAGAAGCCAAACTATCTTCCAGAGTGGCTGTATCAACTTTTTAACGCAAGAGGAAATCCTCGTTGTGTTTAAGCCTCTGTAATTTGGGTTTCATTATTAGCATCCAGATGCAATTCTAATTGATGTGATGGAAATATACTTCCTGAGTGTTAATTATCTGGAAAGAAATCCACACCATCACAAGGTGCCATCTTAACCAGAAAGGCAGAAGTAACAATTTATCTAGTTCTGGATTTTCTCTTGGTGTTTCTTTTTTTTTTTTTCATCAAAAGGCAGAAGAGACTGACAAGTACATAACCAACCGATGATTCTCTTATTCTAGCTTTCTGCTACGCTAGCAACACAAGAAAAGATTTCATGTGGCTTGACTTCTTTATGGCCTATGACGGAGTCTTGAAGGGATTCCTTCTTCTGGGAGGTGCTTGTAAACAATTTAGTAATCTGTTCCACCTGTCTTTTAGCATTTCTCTGGTCTTTCATAATTTTGCCACAATTAAGGATAGCAGTTTTGGAGTTTGTCTACTAATTCCTTTGTAGTTGGAATCCTCAGAAGCTGAAGTAAGTGAATATTCCCCACTATCACTATCCAGCAATCACAATCATTCCAGCAACTTGATTTGGTATCATGCTGTGTGATAGATGTCTTCTGAGGGAGTTATAGATATGCATTGCATTGTTATAAATTAATTCTTCGTTTAAATGAATGGTGAAAACACATCACAGAAGAGAATAATTCAGCAAATCCTTCTACAGAGCAAAGGATTCTGTTACATGAATAATCATCCTCTCATTTAGTTCTCTGTGAAAATGAAATGTTCAAATATTGAGGGTGTTTTTTACATTTGCAGATTCTAGTTGACTATTTTGTTAGATGCAATTTCTTTTCTTTTCCTTAACCTCATTACCATTGCTGTCCATATTACTGTTGGTTGCTGTCCCCAGGAAGGGCACTACATTTTAGAGATCTACGAAAAGAACGGCATTACCAAGGGTGTCTTTTCCATCCACAAGCAGGTCTTGTCCCTGCTGAGGGATCCTGTAACCTCCTTCAGTGGTAGAGAATGATTCCTGGGTAATGGGGCTTTATCTAAGCTACCAATTATATAAACTTTCTGGGTGTCAGTTTCTTTATCTGTAAAATGGGAGAGACTGACCTGGTGTGAAATCAAATGAAATAACTAACAACGAGTGTTGTGATGTTAGCTTGGTGTCTCAACTCGGCTGGGCTGAGGAATGCCCAGATAACTGGTAGCCATTATTTCTGGGTGTGTCTGTGAGGGTGTCTCCAGAAGAAGGTCACTCTCTCCAGTGAGAGAGGGCGTTATACAGTGTGCTGAGGGCTTAGACAGAACAAAAAGGCAGACATGGCATGCGCTGGTGGAGTAGGGATTGGGCAAATCCACATACATCCCAGGGTTCCGGGTTCTGGTCCTAGGACCTGCAGGAACAGCCAAGATGAGCAACTAAATAAAATAAATGAAGAACTTTTTCTTCCCCTTTCCTCCTGCCTTCCTGCCTCTGCTCGCCTTCACTCCTGCCTGCACCTTTCCTTTAAAAAAAAAAAAAAAAAAAAAGGGCAGACGTAATGCGAATTGGACCTTTTGATTGACCTGAGACATTCATATTCACAGATCACTGGATTGCCTGGTTCTCCAGCATATATATATATATATATATATATATATATATGTATACATATTATATACATACATATGTATGCGTGCTGTATTTTCTCACATTATATTTATCTATATCTATCTATCTATTTATGTATATATACACATACATGCATGTGTATTTTACTGGTACTGCTTCTCTGGGGAACATAATACAAGTGCCTACCACATGCTATGTGCTTAATAGCAGCTACTTTTATTGTTCTTAATAGAATTATTAAATGATGGGATTAGATAGTCTCTCGCCTTAAAAAAAAAAAACAAAAAAACTCTGACTACCTCGCTTCTATTAAGATAGTCACTATCCAAAAAAAAAAAAATATATATATACATATATATTAAACAAGTTTTGGCAAGATTGAAAAAATTGGAATCCCTGTGTATGGCTGGTGAGAAAGTAAATGGTACCGCTCCTGTGGAATATAGTATAGGTGTGCCTTTAAAAACACAATCACCATATGATACCAGCAATTCCACTTTTGAGAACAGACTCAAAAGAATCAAAATCAGAGACTAAGAGACATTTGAACAACACGTTCATAGATTTATTCACAATAGCCAAAGGTGGGAGCAATACAAGTGTCCCTCAACAGTGAATGGAAGCAAAACGTGGTCTGCCCCACATGCTTGTTCTCCGTCCTCACGTAAGGGGATTCTGACATGGGCTGTCCCGCAGCGATCCTCCAGGACAGTATGCTAAGTGAAATCAGCCAGTCACAAGGGGACAGACACTATGATTCTGCTTCTGTGAGGCCCCTACAGTAATAAAATACATGGAAACAAAAAGCAAAATGGTGGTCGCCAGGGCGGGGAAGGAGGAAGCGAGCAGTTCTTGGTTAATGGGCCCCGAGTTTAGGTTTGCAAGATCAAGTGTTCCTTGGATGGATGGTGATGAGACCAGCACAAAGATGTGACCATGCATTTAGTGTCACTGTCTGGAACACCGACAAGTAGTTAATACGGTGTATTTTGTATGTATTTTGTCACAAGGTTAAAAAACAGTTAAGAAATGTGAGTGGCAAATTTTGTAGAGTATCAAGATAATGCAACACACCTGAAACTTATGCAATGTTCTACTGTAATGTCACTTCATAATCAGACTGATACGTAAAAATAAAAAATTTAGGGGAAAAAAACCTCATACTCCCATGATTGTGGCTTTGATACCTAAGAAATGGGAGTGCACGAGGTGGGAGGAGACGTGGCAGGGGGGCGACCTGGGGTATTCTCTGGTGGACAGGCCTGTTCAGAACATGCTCCCATTTCAAAAGTATCTCTGGAGCTAATGCCACAGCTGAGCGGCCTCACGAAGCACGTAGGTTAAGACCTGCATCTGGATAACTACAGCTTCCAGATCCTGGCCCTGCCCAAGAAGCTGGTATTTGAAAATTACAGCTCAGTTGAGAGTAGAAAAGTTCACTGGCTTGGTGCTGGCTTAGTAATTAAATTACAAGGTGATTATTAGTCTGCTCAGGCAAAAAAGATTACATCTGAGTGCTTTAAGTAGCCTAAAACTAAAACTCCTACCAGAAAAGAAGGAAAAAAAAATCCTTGTAACTAAATTAATGCCATTTTCTACCAATTATAGATGCCCTCCAGTGACTACCAGGTTGTCATGGCAACATGCCCGCTGAAAGGGTACATTTTATAAGGCCTGAAATAAAGTACAGCAGAAAGGGAGTGCTCCACATCTTACCCCTGTGTCAGACCAAAATTGTCTTCTAGGATGGGGAGCATACACACTGTTACCAGCCTGCTTCCCTCACTTTTGTGTCCCTGTCCAAGGTTCCAGGCTGGCTGCCCTGCAGAGAGAAGGGCAGCCCCAACATTTCCCCCACTGCCTACTTTCCTGGGTATAGTCTCCCATTCAGTGCCAGCCAAATGACATTTTTCCTTGTGTTCATGAAAACCTCCTTTGCCACCTCCTCCAAGCAGGCTTCCCTGACTGACCGACTGATCAATGATCTCTAGACCAGATTCCTTCAATTTCTTTGCTCTGCATATCTAGGATTTACATAATTCAGAGAAAAATATGGCAGAGCCCCTATTTTGGTTTAAGATGGTGCAAAGTAAATTCAAGGGCTTCTCATACACTTTATTCTAGTACCAAACTTAAGCAAAATTAATCCACTTCTGGGAAGGCGATATGAGTAATATTGCTGTGAACCACAGTAATATAGATGCATGTCAGAAAAGTTACTGGCAAAGCAAAATCTGTCCATCATATCTGTTGTTGACTCTACCAAATGAGCTGCCCTTTAAAGAGACAATGGTCACTTCTTTTATAAAAGGGATACTCACTTCACAGGGCATCTTTTCTGTGAACTCCTATTTTAATATATTAGATATATTTTAGAATTTAAAAAACCATCTCAGGTCTTTCTGGAAAGAGTGCAATAGAAGAAATTTTGATAATCGATTTAGACCAAAAAAAGAAAAAGAAGTGGTGTGTGCATATCTGTGTTTGTGTGTGTGTGTGTGTGTGTATGTGTGTGACAAAAAGCCAGCTCAGATTCCCCTAGGTCCAGTGAACCCCCAGGGGTCTTGCAGAAAGTGATCATGCAGGTTACTGGGACTCCATCTCAGGCTGGAGTGGATTCCTTGGTCTGGGGCACAAACCACTGTCTGTCTGAATTTCCACTTAGAGCCAAATACAAGGTCCCACACCTCCTAAGCTAAGTCTAAACAACAGAGCGATACTAATAACGAAAAAATAAAATCTAACCTTCACTGGGCCCTTATGATAAGTGCTTCATATACATGCTGTCATGTAACTTGCATGACATCGTATGAAGGCAGACTTAATTATTTAGCTAGTTTCTAAAGGACAGGGACGCTCAGAGTGCTCAAGATGATTCAAGGTTATCACCCAGTTATAAAAGATCACGACAAGATACAAATCCTGGTTTACGGCGTCCTGAGTCCAGGCTCAAAGCAGCTCTACATTGATAACCTTCTGGATTGCTTCCTCCTTCTCTTGACTCAGCCCTGGCCCTCTGCTTGCTAATCCCCGTTTACAAACTCCTGCCCTCCGCCCCTAGGAAAGTTCCCTTCCAAGCTTGCTTGGGCCTCAAAGCCAGAGACTCAGGCCCACTCCTGGGAGGCTTCCTCTCTGCTCCAGGTCTCAGCACTACCTTTCCCTCAGCTACGTCCAGTTCACAGGGCCGTTTCAGATTTTGATCTCATACTGCTCTTCCTGTTTACAAATGTGTCTGTCTTTTCCCAGAACTAAATGGTGAGGCTCCTTGATCCTAGATTAATGCACATTTGTGTGTGTGTGTTTGTCAATCAGGATTTCTAACTTGGAGCAAATGCATTATAGGTACTTAGTAAACACTTGGGTGAAAAAAAGTCTGTCTAAATTATTTAAATGGCATCTGTAAGAGATTTTCGATAACACAGAAAATGTGATTTTAGTTTTATTACATGGCTAAAGCTGCATGCAGAAAATGTAGAAGCCATGATGCCTCAACTATTACGATGATACCTAATACATCACTTGTTTAAAGAACAAAAAATAAAACCTACTAGGGTGATAAGTCAGGAACACAATGGAACCTTATGCAGACGTAGCTGACTGAACTTTTATTATTTCCTGCAGTAGTTTTGTTAGATAACATGACTAACAGTCAAGATCTACAGAGCGACAGGAGGGTCCAGGGGTGTGTGTATGTATGTCCCAGAAAGAGCCAGCGGAGAACCAAAAGGCAGCATTTGAGAGTTAGTGATATTTAATTGTATGTTAGATAGAGGCAAAAAGTAAGCTTCCCTAAAAGCAAAAGAACTTTTGAATCACTAATTTGTAAATATTAAAAAAAAACTACATTTAAAATAATTTATTTCATCTTTAGGCCATCGTTCACAATGTCTATTTTGGTAAATATAACAGATAATGGACAGATAAAGGCTAAAAAAAGCTGCCTAAATGAAAGAAGAAGAAAAAAAGCACAAAAGGTGTTCCACTGGTCACCTGGAAAATAATAGTTGTTCTATTAATAGTTACTGTTCTTTTCTTTTTTAAAAAAGGAAAGGTGCAGCAGGCAGGAATGAAGGTGAGCAGAGGCAGGCAGGCAGGCAGGAAGAGCAGGGAGGAAGAAACACCCCATTTTTTCTGTTATTTAGTTGTTCATCTTGGCTGCTTACTTCTCCCCTAGTCCCACCTCGCCTTGTCCTGCCCTACAGGGGACCAGGCCCAGGTGCACGTGGATTGTGCCTGCCAGAGGCAAGGGGCTTAATCACCAAACCACCAGAGTGCACCTAGATTCCACTCTTGCAAAAGGGATTTTGAGGCTGTGGAAGGTACAGGGTCAAGGTATTTTGCAGACATTTTAGAGTAAGACTTAAAGACGGGGATTATCGACTCGTTGACGAGGGAGACAGCTAGAATAGAAAAAGGAAGAGCAGCTTCAGGAGGGAAAATCCTGAGCCGTAGGGATTAGAACAGACACAACTCCTCTCCCTGTACATCCTTTCTTGCAGGCTGTTCTAGATGTGGATCTTTGGTTACAGAGACCAGAAAACCCACTGAACCTAATGAAAGGGAATTAACTCTCAGGATACAGAGGTATCAGGAATCAGAGAGAGGTCTATTAGAGCCTCCAGTGACTGGAAATTCACTAGTTCGGCACTGAGGCCACCGTCTCTCCTTTTCCCCTCTTCTCCCCACCTCTCCTGCACCTTCTCTGCTTACTCATCTTGCACTTGGCCATCCAGGCCACAGGCCCCTCTCCCACCTGACTGAGGCGCAGTCACCAATGAGCAGAGGTCTCTCAGCCTCTTCCTGCAGATTCCTGCAAGAGTGAATCTGATTGGCTCAGTTCATCTGCAGGAGCCCAGGCCACTTCAGTCCAGGCCTAGCCTATGGCCTGGTGTCAGTTGATCAGGTGTGCACCTCTGGTGGGGTAAGCCTGGCTGCCCCTCATAGGGTGCAGGTGGCGCAGGTTTTACAGGGTGCAGTCTGACAGGCAATGATGCTTGTCACTGGCAGAGCTGTGGGGTGCATCTTGCTCCGGCTCTTGTCATGGACAAGGCCACCTGTGAAGGAGGCATTCATGCCATTGACCTATGAGATCTGACTTTGAGCTCTGAGCGACTTGAGAAAGACTTGAATTTACTCATGGGCTTCACTTACTGTCCTTGAATCTTGCAAGACAAGGTCTGCTTGCCCTATATTCCACCGTGACCTCCGAGTTTTTGTTTCATGAATATTACCCCCTTTCTGGCCTGCAGGAATTAAAGGGCTTAAAATTCAGTCCTTTGTTGCTTTAACTTTATAGTTTCTTTCGCCAGCTGGATTGTAATCTTCTTGAAGGGAGAATTTCAGGTTTGGGGATCATCATAGAGGCTGCGGAGTCCAAACTTCCCATTTTACAAGTGTGGAAACTGAGGCTCAGAGAGAAGAAATGTCACACAGCTGCTCTGGGTCACTGGGGACTGGCAACATAGCTTCTCATGCTTAGTTCTCCATGACGCCTCGCGATGCCACATGCCAACAGGCTCCCCAAACATGTTACTTGTTTATTTCTTATTTAGCGTTCGCTTTTCTCAAGCTCGTCATTCTCTATTAATGTCCCTTCCTCCACCACCAACTTCATCCCTAGAGGCTCACTTTCCCTCAGGTGTTGGTCTTTGGGGTTGGGTACTGGAAGCTGAGATGAGGCCTGGGTGAAATTAAAGCTGGTTCTCTCATGCCATTATCTCTCTAGGCCAACACTGCAGTGTCGGAGCTAGAGGCCACCCCAGTGGCTTCCTTCCTTTCCAGTCAATGTGCACAAGGAACCCATTCCCCAGCTTCCACGGCACTTCTGCAAGGCCTTCCAGGACAACGTTACAAAATAAGGACTTCAGTCACTGCTGATTTCCTTCTGACCGGAAATTGTAAGTAAATCCAGTCTCACTTTGCTCCCAGACTTCTCTGACTCTTCTAGCCTCCAAGGATCCCTGTTCACTAAGAATCATCCTCACACTTTGTAAAGCATTTCATCGTTTTCCTCTTATTCCCTGGGTGCCCGCCTGGCCTCGTCCCCTTTGAAGGCTGTGGCTTCCCCCCTGCAGCACTCTCTCTGGTGAGGCCTTCAGTGAATGTGTTGATGGAGGAAAGGCTGGTGGTGGAAGGACAACAAGTGGGAAGAAAAGAGAAATCTTTCTTTTCACTAGTCTCCTAGGCAAGGACGGAGTAGCAGAGGCAGCTGCTGAAAACAGAAATATTCTGACTTTTCATTTCTAGGCTTTGTGGTGCCAAGTCAGACAAAAGCCATTCTTGGCAACTCACATCTGCCACAACTAAACCAATTCTGTGTCAGCGCATTAACAGGGCACCCTGCAGCTGCTGGGTCCTAAACCTGGTGTTTAGGTGGTTGGGCAAAGATCAACTCTGGAGCAGAGAAGGACGGACACAAGGACGGGACCAAGGACAGCCAGGCCTCCCACATGGGGCAACTTGGTTGGAGGGATCCACAGAGCAGCCTTCCTCGCAAAGACCCCCACTTGGAGGAGGGAATGAAAAGATCATCTAAACATGAGATAACGGAAGTCCATTCTACTGGACTGGAGGTCAGGTGGGAGGCAGGTGCAGAGGATACGGAGGTAGGAGGTAAGTTTGGATAAGGGGGTAGGCACGTGGGACACACTGTGGGGTCCCTCAGGCAGCAAGTGGGGAGGGGAAGAGCATAGTGAGGATTAAGACAGCTGGGCTGGCAGGGGTTGGGGCTAGAACTGGGTGAAAGTTCCTTGAAGACAAACATAACTTAACTCTCACAAGAAGATACATCAGTCCCAGGAACCCTTCCAACAGCAAGAGCTCTGCTGGCCTAACTGGAGACAGTAAAATTCAGGGCTCATTCTGTGACCTCTGATGAGGAAAAGACCTGGGATGACAAAAGGAAACAGCTATCACCTGAGCACTAGCTACCAGGCAGAGTCAGTTTAAACACATCATCATCATCAGTGCTCACAAGGCCAAGGAAAGTTCTTGAATAAGCTACCCAAGGTCACCTTTTTGCAGGTTTGTAAAATGCTCAAGGTCATAAGACTCAGGAAGTGTGCTGTTCCCACAGGCCCTAATGGAGGTGTGTGCTCTCCAAGAATGTTTTACTTTCTGTACTTAGCTTGGCCTCTCCAGCCCTCTGCGGGTAGATCCTCTCTTCCCTCTGGGGGTGTGATTTAAAGCAAAAGCAAGACCAAGACCCAGTTCCTTCTTGTGTCTGTGTAATGGCATGCCTCTTACACAGTGGGTAAAATAGTATTGACAACAGGGCAGATATGTGAGAATATGCTGAATGGGCAGACTCTGGTACTCTCCTTCCTTGTTTTGTAAACTCAGGAAACTGTCCAGATGTTGAAACATAAAAATAACACACTGCTGCGCCAATGAGGTAGAAATGCTAGAGGGCAAAGCCACAGAAGAGTCAGGTGTGCTCACACATGCTTCTTTGCAGGAGCTAGTAGGTGGGATGGGATTGGGCCCAGCTCCCAGACAATGGATTCTGGTACCCATTCTGCCTCTTTTCAACGCTTGGCTGTGGGTCTGCTGCCTCCCTCTAGAAGGGAAGGGATGACACCCCCTGCCCTTTGATACGAGAATCAAATGAGCTGCTTTACGGAAGGACTACAGGGATGGGGGAGGGGTGGGGGGGGCGTGCTTTGTTTGACTAGGGCTTCGCTGACGCTGAGCTTTAAGCCTGGAAGACAAGCTTCTTTATAGAAGGAAGTCCTTCAGTGTACCATTTTAAGCCCTCTCTTTTGGGGAGAAGCTGTCCCAGGTTCCATCAGCCCCTCTATAGACACTCCCTCCCCTTGTTTGTTGTGTTCCTGTCTCCCCCTTTTGCCTGGCCAGATTGCAGGGACTTTCAGAGTTCTCTCTCATGTCTCATCTGGAGCCTTTGTATGGGGTAGACCCCCTTCCCTCGCCTTTCTTAAAAATCTTAGTAATTCTTCCTCCAGGAAGGCTTTCCTGAACATCCGGCCCCCCCAACCGCTCCCTCCCACTCTCCAGCAGGTTCGGCTGCTCTCCAGGGGGTTCCATTGCACTTTATTCTTAACCTTATTAAGTATAGCACATCCCTTATACTTTCATCGACTGTGGTCCCTACCCTAGACTCTGAGCTCCTTGGAAGCAGAGAGAAGGGCCTTACTTGTCTTGGCATCCCCATATACGTTCTGTGTGGAAAGTGCTGACCGAATGTTACATGAATTAATAAAATGGTTGTACTGTGTCACACAGCTCATTCCTCGAGTTTATAACTTCTTTGCTGGGAGGAGGGATGTATAGAAACATGTATTTCTCCTGAAGTCTTCTCTGCATCGAGCCAGGTGCCTGCATCTAGAAGGTACTCAGAAAACATTGGTGATTTGGTTAAGCAATGACTGAATTATCCATTGCATTGAATTCTCTCAGCCAACGTGATCACCCCCCAGCCCTTAGCATGGCCAATGGAAAATTAATTGGTTGCAAAGTGCATATCTAATTACAACATCCCGCCCCTGCCACAGAGATGTTCAAATGTTAATTATAACATATGCATCTCAATAACAGACGTTAGCATTTAATGCAGCATTAATCATGCCACATGGGCCGCCCAGTGCATACACAAAGCTCCCTTTTATCTGCCATTGGGACAGACGGCACTTTAAGCTCGGAAGTCCCATTCTTAAAGCCTTCCTACTTCTAAAACCCAATGTTTCCCTATGAGCCTGGACTGCACCAAAGCCTCCCCCGCGCGCCCCGCCTCCCAGGGAGAGGTTCCCAGCCAGGGCAGCGCCAGCTTCGCAAGAGAGGAGGCGCTGGGCGGCGGGTTTCGGCGTCGCTAGCCTGGGCTGGCCCTGCGACTCAAACAGCATCCCGGCGTCCCAGCAGCGCCTGGGTCTCTAGGGCCCGCCATCCCGGGAAAGAAAGGCGAACTACATTACCCAGCAGGCTTCCCGTTGCCCTCTTTCCTTTCAAGTCTTTGCACGTGGCCAGAGAGGAGGGCGGGGCCTGGACGTCACTATCCTACATTCTCTTTCCCTGTGTCAGAGCCGGGATCTTTTTTTTTTTCCCTTCCTCTACTCCCCCCCCCCCCACCCGCCCCTCCCTCCCTCTTTCCCTTCCCTCCCTCCCTCCCCTCTCCGCCGGTCTGTGCGCCGGGGCGCCGGATCCCCTCCGCTGCCGGGACGCGCGGAACTCGAGACGGGAGTCGGCTCTCCCGAGCCTCCTCTGTCCCTTCCCCTTTCCTGCCCCCTTCCCCCATCCCCCGACTCGGGCTCGTAGCGGCGGCCGGAGGAACCCTGAGGTGAGCATCGCCCCACTCCCGTCTGCCCCCTTCCTTTAGTCATCTCAGCTTGCCGATCGATTCGGGGACCCGGGAGGAGGCTGCGTGACGTGTGCGTGCTTATAGATAAATACAGGAAAACCGCCCCAAACAATTAGCCCTCCTTCCCCCTCGCCCCGCGCCGGGGCGGCGGGGCGTCCGCGCCCACCCCCTGCCCCTCTCTGGTTTGAGCCCGGTACTCCAGGATCTCGTCCCCTCGCCACCCAGGTTTGCCCCTTCCCTGCCGGGTTCTCCACCCCCTGCCCTGGAACCCTGGTGAGGAGGGGGGCTCTTGGTTGGGGGTCGCCCGGCTGGAGCCCGGCTCTTGTTGGAGTCGCGCGTTGTAGCCGCTGTCATGTGCCGGGTTCCGACCCAGGGGGAGGAAGGGAGCGAGCGCGATTCCTCTCCCTTTTGTTTTGAAGCCCGCATTTGCTGCATCAAGCAGTTGGTTTAGTACCAGCCAAACTTGCAGCTGTTCGGCGGCGCTCGGTGGAGGTAGGGAGCGCGGCTTCTGGCGGCGGCTCCGGCCGGAGGCTGCTGCACTGGCGGCTGCGCGAGGGACCCGGGAGTCCCTGCGCCGCCCCTCCCTCCTCTTTGACTGATTGTGTCTGTGGCCGCGGCCGTGTGTGCGTGTGTGCATGTGCGTGTGTCGTCTAGACAGGCTGCACCCTCCCTGTATCCCTGGTGAGCCCGCGGGCTGCGGGGGGCGCGGGGGATGGGCGCAGAGGAGGAAACCCGACCAGCGGATCCACCGCGGTGGCAGCTTTGGACAATCCCTACGGTTGTGACCCCGATGGCTTCTTTTATTATTATTTCCGTCGCCTCGGTGTAATTGGGCCTGGGAATGGATCTGCCCGGCGAACGCAGGGTTAAGTTGACAGATTCTAAAAAGCTAGCGCCTGGTGGCAAATGATTTTGAGGGACCGCGGGGTGGCCTCGGCTTCTTTAGGATGACTAGCAGGTGACTGTCGGGATCGCGGTCTGGAGGGAGAACTGGCTGGGGTGATGACCGTTTGTGGCTGAGGTCTGCCCGAGGGCCGAGAGCCGGGGCCTGGGTGGGACTGAAGGAGGCGCCTGGGATTCGCGCGTCTGAACTGGCTATTTCTCATCACTCCAGTTAAAAGCCTGTTGGGGGTCCGACTCCCTCCTACCCGCGGCGTTGGCTGTCTGGGAGTTTTCAGGGGTTGGCTGGGAGGGGGCCGGTGTGAGCAGGGAGGGGGGCGCGGCGTGCAAAGGGGGGAGGACTGGCGGCGCCTGGGCGTCCCTACCCGGGAGCGAGGCGTCGCCTCCCCCGCCCAACTGTTTGTGTGTGTACACACCGCTCTGCCGTGTGTGCGGAGGGGCGGGGACCGCCGAGCGCGGCGCGGAGGGGACGCGCGTGGGTCGCGATCCCCGCGGGGATCCATAGGCCAGCCCCCTCGTGGTCTGAGTTGTCTGTGCGTGTCTGCGAGCGCGACCCGGGTGACCTGGTGTGGGGTCGTGCTGCCGTGGGGAGATCCTGGGGCGGCCTTGCGCGGGCTTCGTGGGGGAGTCCCCGCAGCTTGGTGGTTCCGAGTCATGCCAGCTCTCCCTTCCGCGTCCCGGGTGCCCCCTGACCCCACCGACTGGCCGCCTCCTGGAAATAGGCAGTGCCGGCGCTGGTCTGACCCCGCCGGGCGTGCGGCGGGCGTGCCCTGCCCTCCACCCCGGGACTAGCCGGGGCTGGGCTGACCTTTACACCCTGGTGCTCCGCCGGACGCGCCTGGCCGCCGCAGCCTTCGCAGACTCGGGAGAAAATCCGCGCGCTCGGCACCCGTCTCCCAATTTTTGCGCCCTGGACACAGTGGGGGCCAAAGGCTACCGGGGCCGCGGGATCCGAGCCCAGCCCAGCGCTGCGGCTCGCGAGGTGCCCAGCCGGCCGCACCACTTTGCCGGCTCCGCTGACCCGACCCTGGGTCTCTGCGGCCACGAGATTATCTCGCAGGCTACGGGCCCGAGTGCACTGGGCAGCTGCAGTTGGAGCTGTGGGCTCGGCGGTGGCTAGAGGCTACTGAGGGTGACAGTGACACAGCACGAGCGCCACGGCAGTCAGAGCTGGAGGAGAGAGGAAGGAGCCGCCTAGAGGGCGGGGAGGGGCCGCTGGCGGTCCAGCCCGCATTCCTCCTGCCCAGCGTGGGATCTGAGCCGAGAACCTCAGGAATCCCGCTTCGGAGCGGCCGGGGATGTGCTCGCACCGCCCGAGGAAATTGCTGGCTTTCAAGAAAACCCAGTTATAAGGGTACAAAATGCCCTGAATGAGCAAAACAGACGTTCGAAGAGGTCCAGTCCCTCTCTGGACGCACTGAGGTTGCCTGAGGAAACTCCCTTTGAGTATTTGAAACAGGATTCGATTTCCAAACTGATCATCTCAGCTGCTGGGTCAAGTGACTGTCCTGGTTAATGGAGGCTACAGGCAGTAATTTTGTAAGGCATTCTGGGGTATAGTGTCATCGGTGATTAACAGATTGCTAGAATAATAATATGTTTGATGGCCTTACAGGCCGACTTGACCCTCCATTTGTTACTGCATTTATTAACAGGGTCCTTGGAGATCGGGAGTATTAACTCCGTTTTACAGATGCGCTCTGAGGCTGTGACTTGCCTTGGGTCTCTCAGCAGGGAAAGAGCTGCTACTGACTTCTCCCTCTCTGCTTTTCTCAGCCTAGGGCTTTTATTTACATTGTGGTTGGTTTTGTGTTTGTTTTTTGAGAGCAGGACTTGGCAACAGGGTCCATGATGCTGGTATTTAGTTTTTGGCAAAACACTTTTGATTTGCTCTCAATTCCTTACGAGAATAACCACCAAAGAACAGACACCTGTACTGGTGTTCTCTTGCACCCGATAATTTGCTGTTGGTGATTATCTGCTTGGATAGAGTCAGTATACTCCCGGAATCATACCTGCATATAATAAGTGCCTGTGGTACGCCTGTTGTGACACACGTCTGTGCACCTGGAGACGTGTTCGTGACATCCTTGTTGAATCCAGGGCTTCCTCTTTGGTTACTGGTTTCAAAGCCATCAGATTTCAAGTGTGGGCCCCTGTCTCTCAGCATCCCTGCCTCTGCGGGGCTCCATCTCCAGGGGTGAGGAAGCCCTGAAAATAGCAAAGAGCTCATACATGCCTGTCCATGTTTCTCAGCCATCATGTATATGAAGGTTCTAAGACAGACTGGAGGGTTATTAGTTTTGGCCAAGTAATCCACCATTCATTCCCAAATAGGTGGTGTGCTCCTACAGGCTGTGTGTTTTGAAGTGCATACAAGGAAAATTTCACTAACAGTCCCTACTTGCCAAGAATGTATTCTAGCTGTGGAGATAAATGTAAAAATGTGTTTTTAAGGAAAGATGCAGGGCAGGAATGAAGGCGAGTAGGCAAGCAGGCTGGAAGAGAGAGGGAGAAGAGGCATTTTATTTATTTTTTTATTTGGTTGTTCATCTTGGCTGTCCCTTGGGCCCCTTGGTCTTGAGCCCAGGTCTTTGGGAATGTATGTGGACTATGCTTGGCTGGAATGTATGTGGACTATGCTTGGCTGGAGGTGGCGGACTCAACCTGGGTGCGCCTAAATGTTAGAAATTAAGTTCAGCAAATGTTTGTTGAGCAAACTTACCTTAGGCTAAGTTCTCTATTGTGTTTGAGCCACATGCAGATATTATAGCAGAAACAGCTAAATTATAGTGCAAGAAATCCCCCGATTCAGAGCCTGCTGGAGGAAACAAATCCTAGATATTATAGGGCACTCATCCTGGGACTTAGTTTCACGTGTACCAGTTGCAAGGAGCCCTTAATTCCAGTTGTTATTCGAGAGCAAATTCAAAAGGAAGCAACAAGGAAAGGCGACCCGTAGGCCCCTTGTTAGCCTGCGGGGCTTGTTCAGAATCTTCCAGATGGACCTGAGGTATACCCATCTGTAGACATCAGGCAGATAGTGGGAAATTATCCTGAATTCAACCAACAGGTTTCTCTGCTGAGCAATGAGGAGCCCACAAGCTGTTCTCCACGGTCCTGCCCCAACTCTGGTGGGCTGTGATAGGCCTCTTCAGTGAGATACAGGCTGCGGCTTTGGTCAAGGTCTCGTGCAGGCTCTGCCTGGGGTTAGCAGTGTCTGTCTCACAGATCGGTGTGGACTTATACGGGCTGACATCTGTATGCATTCAGTTTGGGTCTGTTGTTTGTCTATTCCCAGTTTCACTTCTGGGATCCTTGACACTTTCCTTCAGTTTCATCTCAGTTTTCAGACCCACTGCCCTTGTTTTAAGGTCATGTTGTTTGCAATTCAGATCCTGAAGAAGGAAGCAGGAGGTGTTGGTTAGGATGGAGAGAATCCTGAGCCCAGAGAGAACAGGAGGTGCAGACAGACGGGCACATTGCAGTGTCTGGGAGTTCTCCAAACTTGATGGCATTTTTGAATTGGGTAATGTGGCAGCAGCCCCTTTGGATGTTCTTTTGGGGTTGGGGAGCCTCTCCTCTGGGGCCTCCTGCTGACTCACTGGTCACTTGAGCTGAGCTGTTCATATTCAGGCTTCTGTCTTCTGCCCTCCTGCCTCCTGCAGGCAGTTTAATTTAGAAAACACGGTGATAGGAGCCTTTTTCCTGAATGATCATCATGTTGACTATCGACGCCTGTCTCTTGTTTCTGA
This sequence comes from Solenodon paradoxus, assembly GCA_004363575.1. Lineage (NCBI taxonomy): Eukaryota > Metazoa > Chordata > Mammalia > Eulipotyphla > Solenodontidae > Solenodon > Solenodon paradoxus. The sequence continues at coordinate 628,302 of RJWH01000650.1, forward strand.
GTTAAACGCACATCAGAGTTGCGGTTCAGAACAGTGAGAAGAGACACATCCTCAGATCCGAGGTGCCCAACACTGGGAAGAGTTTTGTTGATGAGCTCATCTCCTTGTGGAGACCTTGAGCTTCAGAGGGGTGGCATGACTCGTTCAAGGTCCCAGGGAACCCTTGGCAGAGTGGGATAAGCAACCCTGGACTTTAGCACCGAACCCAACATTCTTTCTCTTACCATGCTGCTTTCTGAACAAAATGGAGTTCTTACTTTCCAAAGCATGAGCATGCTTTCTTTTTATGTATTCCCCCTCCGCCCTCCTGGTTCTGGAAAAGTCTCTGGAATTTATCTTTTAGTCTTGAGATTGCATTTCATCAAGACTGTCGTTTTTCTCCCATTTCATCTTTGGCATCTAGGAATGCAGATGGGGGCATATATTTGCAAGAGGTGGTCAGCCCTGGGGCCTTTCAGTGCTTTTGAGTGTGGTTTGTGGCTTCCTGTGGTAGAGTCGATGGGAACAGTGCTTGCAAAGCTGTTAAATGCATTTTTTAGGAGCGGGTCCGCAGCTCTCATTTGATTTTCACCTGACAGAAATAAGGACAAACACTGCTAAGGGAAGGGCAGTACGTTGGTTAGGGTATTGGTTGGCACTGAGGCTGTTATAACTCCCTACACTTGATAGTGTTTTACAGTTTGCAAAGTGTTCTACACAAATGATCTCCTCTGCTTTTTATAATAGTCCCATGCAGGGCTGTTCTCATTAGTCCCATTTTGCAGATGGGAAAACTGAACCTCCATTAGAGGACATGCTGAAGTTATCAGTAGGTAGAAGAGCAGGGATCTGAATCCAGGTCTTCAGATTTTTAATTTAGTGGCCAGGACAGGTGGCCCACTAGGTCACATCATTATTACCGTTTTATGGATGAGGGGCCTGGAGCTTTTGGGAGCCCCTTTATGTCCTCTGCGGGTTTGTATCCAGCCACAGAGCCAGCCCTAAACCCCAACTTACTCAGGGGGTGGGATGGATAAAGTATGGGTGTATAGTTATCATACCAGGGGTGGGACCATTTTGGAGGGATTTCAGGGAAGAGGTGAATTTGGGATCGGCCTGGGTTGTGGTGGACTTGGAGGTCTGGAGCTGGGAAAAGGGGAAATTGTGCATGCTTGGCGTGGGGTGGAGCAGAAGAAAGAGGGCTGGTGGGTTGTCCTCTAGGCAGAAGCTGCTTCTATGTAGTGGTGGGGCTGTTTCTGCTGTGTCTGGCCCTGTGCAAAAGGGGCTGCAAAAGGGAACCTGCACAGCCGCCAGCCTTCAAGGAGCTCCCCGTCTTTCCAGAGAGGAAGATGCTTCAGCAGTTAAATTTTGCATGGCGCGGTGAGCGCGAGGACCTTCGATAGCACAGACACAAGGCACCTGGGCTAGCCTTGGAGGTGGAGACGGCTTCCCAAAGGAGACAACATGGAAACTGAATCTGAAAAGTGAGAAGGAATTCTCTGGAAGTGGAGACAGGAGAAGGACAGTCCGGGGAAGGAAGAGCATGCGAAGGTGTGGAGGGCCACAGTAAGGTCACAAGCAGGGGTAGAGAGGCACACGGGGCTCAGATCTCAAGAGCATGTGAGCTTGGCTGAGGACCTTGACTTTCAGTCTGCAGGTCCAGTGTGGAAGAGGGGTTTTTAAACAGAGTTGAGGCATCAGAAAGGAGGAGGTCAGAAACCAGGTGTGGTCACTAGGTTGATGAAGTGGACACAGGCTTCCTACAGTGGCATCCAGGTGACAGGGGAAGGCCTGGAATCAGGGCTGGGTGTATGTGAATGGAGGGAAGGTCCTATATTAAAAGCATTTGAAGAGTAAAATCTGCAGAGACTTTGGGGGATAGCCTCACGGACTGGGGGTGACGGTCTTTACTTTTCTGGTTGCCGGAACGGATCTGCCCGGGTTGGGGTTGGAAGGAGGATCCCGGTGGGTTGAGTGTTAGACGCGTTGAGTTCTCATGCTGGTAGGACTGTGTACACATCGTACAAGGTACCAGGTGGCAGCTGCAGAAGAGTGGGCAGCAGTGATAGCTCTGGGAATGGGAATAGTCTGCTGCTGAGCGTGACTGTGACCGCAGCTATCACCGTGGTGGAGGCTGTGAAGGCAGTAAGAGAAGACCTCTTCCTCCCGTTGTCAGAGAATCCTTTGTTGCGCTGGGCGCTGTCATCAGGGAAGCCAGGCGGGGATGCTGTGTCATGCTAGAGGCCCAGCTAGCAGACCAGCATCAGCTGAGCGTTTCGGCAGAAGCAAAGCATGGGGATGAGCTTCAGAGAGCCGTTTTCATTATAACCCCCTTGGTGAGTGGAGCCCTCTCCCAGGTCCTTGGGGACACGAGTAAAGGGCAGGGAAGAGGTGAGCAGCCCGGCTTTGGAGGAGCAGGCATTCGAGTTGGGAGACAAGATGTGACTTTATGAAGCCACTCAGAGCATCACCAACCTGGGCAGATAGCAGAGTGTGGAGGACACTTCTCTTCCTGCCTTCCTGCCTTTTTATAGAGCTGATGTGTTTTACACAGAGCTCCAGTCTTGTCATTTTGAAGCTTTACCTAAAATAGTGCCCATCACATAGTAGGTATACGGCCCACATCTGTAGGTCTGCAGGGAGGTGGCACAAGTGGTTTGTTTGGTGTGGGAGGTGACCCAGGAGTGGTTCCCATGTGCACATCCAGAGAGGGTATCCCAACACTGATTTTGAGTATTTTTAGTGCCACACTGGAGGAAAAAATCTTGACAACCTTCCAACTGCAAGGCCACCTAGAAATGCTGTATAAAACAGAACCAGCATTCCTCTGAAGAAGAGCTAAGCTCAGGGCACGTAAGGGAACCCCTGGGTACTCAGCCGGAGTGTGGATGGGGAGCTTGCGCTGTGCTGGGCTAGTCCTGGGGGCCGGGTGGTCTGTGGGTTTGAGGAACCACTGGTGTTGAACTGAAGACAGCTGAGTCCCAACAGTGTCTCCTCCAAGTCTGCAGATGGGGCTGGGAGTGGAACTGGACCAGCCTGTCTAAAACGGCCCCTGCAAAGGTTTGCGTGCTCGGGGAAAGGATGGCTTAGACAGCGGCCTAGAGCAGGCAGAGGAGAGCGTGACCGTCTTGACTGGGCTGGGCATGGGGAAAATCGGGACACTTGAAACTTCAGGCCTGTTAGGGCTTTGGATGGCGTCCCGAAGTGCCCAAGAGAGGAATTAGCAGGCCAAGTCTCTGGAGACCAGGATTCTTGAGCCTGTGGGCTCTAGGCCCTCAGGGGCACTAGGGAGAGTCTGGGACTCTTTGCCCTTCTCTGCTTACTTCTCCACCCCGGAGAGATGCTGTGGGACCAGGGTGGCCTGAGAGAGTGAGGAAAAGGACAGGGCAGAGGTCCACACTGAGCTTCCCCAGTGGAAACCTTTCAAAAAGCCCTTTGAGACACCTGCCTGACTGGTGGGGGTGTGTGGGGCTGTGGGGAAGGCCGCTCCTGCCTCTGGGCTTTGTTGCTTTCAAAAGTCTGCAGAGCAGCCTGTCCAGGCAGGCCGAGTGCTCTCAGGCCAGGTCCTTACCCAGGAGGCTTCTGTCCAGGTTCCCCTAAGTGCCCTGAGTCCATTCCCACCGCTGCTGCCCCCGCCCCATGACTACTTCATCTCCCCCATGCTCAGTCTAGAGCGCCTAGAATCTCAAACTTAGGAGACGTCCTAAAGGCCATCTTGTTGGTCCCTTTCCTGTGTGGGAGTCCTGAAGACATCGGCACTTGCTCAGACACGCTCCATGGCCTGAATGCAGTGCCTGTGAGGCTGGGCCTTCTACAAAGAAGGCCCTTGCAGCTGGAAAGGCCTTATATGAACCTTCAGCACCATTTCCACCCAGCGCACCTTCAGCTGTCATGAGAGATGTTTTCCAGGCCTTTCGTTGTCCTGCTTGCTTCTGCTGGAAGGGGCCTGCCTTCATTTGGGCTCAGACTCCTTGAGAATCCAGCCAATGTCTGTCCTAACATACTTAGCACAGAGGAAGCTTTGAAGATAAAAGTTAGGTTTGCCGAGCGGGCAGTCGGTGATGTGGATGTTTTGAGAAGCTTTGGCTCAGTGCATTTCAAATTAGAACAAGAGAAGCACACACTGCACGTTCTTCCTCCGACTCCCAGAATACGTTTCAGCGTACGAGGAAGTGAGTCAGGAGTCTGATGCAGTGAGCTGACGTTTATTGAGTGTCTATTATGTGGTAGGCGCTGTTCTCCGTGTGCCTGACTAAACGGAAGGAACTGCGACAGAGAGAGGGAGAGGAAGGAGAGAGAGGGACAGACAGGCACAGGGAGGGAGGGAGGAGGCACATAGAAATACCTCGCTGCAGTTGTGATGACTGAGCCCTGAAGTTATTCCGAAAGAATGTGTGTGGTTCCATCCGGAGTGGGTGGGGCTGACACAGTCCCCTTGCTGCTCCCTTGTAGGGCCTCCCTGGTGAGCAATGTCATGATCTCACCACTGGCTGAGAACCTACAGCTTTGCCGTTTTTTTTCTTGGGCATCTGCTGAGGTCCTTGGGAGTTGAAAGCGAGTTCAAGAGAGGGGTCTGCAAGAGAGCCTCCTCGTGGCCTGTCACACGGCGAACACAGTCAGGGTTTTTTGGAGCGGGCAGTTTTCTGTTCTGGTGTCTGTCTACCATGGCTGGTCTCTCCCAGGAAGCACAAGGCTTTCTGCCCGCTGCGTCTGCACGTCGGCTGGCGTCCTGGTACTGGGTCGGGCAGTGAGGAGCCCACACAGTTGCACCCGTCAGCTGAGCTGGACATCCGGGCATGCACTGTCTGTTTGACACAGTGCTGATGCGACCTCGTAGTGCGAGGATTCTGGGAAAGGCCCTGATTTCTCCTCTTCTCGCTCCAAACATTATTCCTTGTGCTCATGTGCTGCCGGTTTGCCTGGATCCTCTCAGCAGAGGGCTCTGAACCCTTTAAACTTTGATTCTGTTTAGTGCTATATACTGCATCTCTGCTGCTGGTCAGCTCTGTGAAATGAGTGGGGTGATTTTAGGGGAACCTGGCAGGGTCATGCCTCCTGTCTTCACCTTGGTGGGGTAGACAGAAGGGCCTCATGTTCATATAATATGGGAAGTGCTGAGTAAGAGAAAGACCAGGGTGCAGAGGCAGCCAGAGGTTGGATGACTGGATACTTTTTTGTCCACATGGAGTCACTTTTGAGAGTGAAAAGAGTTGTTCTTAATAATCATGCCAGGGGACAGAGGTAAGCTGGGACAAGATTTTCTAGCAGTTATTATTCTTAACCTGCAGGGGCCTTATGGCCGCATGGTCCAAGGTGAGTGTGTGCGTGGTCACATCTGACACTACTATCTGTCAATTACACTGAAGGACACCTATAGGGATACTGGGGAGAAGGACTTGTTCACAAGAGAAACTGGTGTCTATTTTCCCACTTTAATTAAGGGAAAAACAGAGCTTGGGGGGACTTGGATTCAGAATTCTGAAGGGTCTCAATTTATAGCCACAGGTTTCTATCTTATATCTCATGGTGATGTCAGTTTTGGGGGTTGGTGAAGAAAATTTGGAGACAAGAAAGCCACCTGGTTTGTAGGATGGTATTGGCTAGAGATAAAAGAACACTGAGCTAATAATGGCTTTAAAAATGAGATGTTTATAGACTTAGATAACCAGAAGTCTGGGGAGAGGCATTGTAGATTTAGTTAATTTGATGGGTCAGTGACTCATTCTAACTTTCTAGGCTACAATTCTCAGCATATTGGCCTTTGTTTGTGGGCTTGACACCTCATGGTCACAGAGTAGTTGCCACTGCTCCAGGCATCACATTCTCATGTAATTGTATCCAAAGTCAAGCAGGATAGTGAGTTTCTTTGTGTCTTACTTCATTAGGGAGAGAAACCTCCTTAGAATCCCCTTGGGGTTAATTATATAGTTGAGGATAGAATTGAACAGTTGGTTGTAAACTTAATGTGTCATATGCAGAGTTGGTTTACAATGATGCATACTGTAAACCTATATAATGTTATGATGCAATGTTCCTTCAATGAAATGAAAAAAAATAAAAATAAAGAATCTCCTTGCTAGAATTACTGTCAAGTCCCAGGAAAGGAAAAACGGGTCTCATGCCTCAGCTTCAGGGAAGGCTGAGAAAGCAAGTCCCTAGTGTTGTCTGCCTCATCTGTCACAGGAGGTGAGATCTGCTTGCAAAGAAATAGGGAGGGGAATGATGGTGGGTGAACAGTAATTATCATTTGTCTTCCCAAATTTCAGTATGGTACTTTTTTTTTTTAATTTGAGGGAGGTGTTAGCTTTATTGAGATATAGATTTTTTATACAATGTAATTGAGATAAAAAATCATCAAACCCACCTCCTACCTTCGGCAACCACTGATCTACTTTCTTTCACTATAATTTTGCCTTTTCTGGCAATTATTATTCTTAACCTGCAGGCAACATTGGGCATAGGTCTCCAGGGACCCCTCGGATGGTGTTAGTAGGTGGGCTCTATGCCCCCAGCCCCGGCAGCCCCACTTACCCACCGGTGGGGCCGGTGGAGGGACCCTCACGGCAGAATTGCCCCGAGGGTGGGAGCACCCATTGCTGGTGCCCGAGGAACAACCAGGTGAGAACGCAGGAACACAGCTGTCTGTCAGCCGAGAGAGGCCTCAGGAGAAAGGAAACCTGCAGACACTTTGGTCTTGGATGTCTAGCCTCCAAACCTGTGAGAAAATAGATGCCTGTTGTTTAGACCAATCAGCCTGTGCTATTTTATTGTGGTAGCCAAGCTACAAAACCGGGCCTATGTGACTCCAAACCCTAGACTCTCTTTTCTGTAAGCTTCTGGATTTGGGGAGTGGGGATATGTCCACAAACTCAGGCATTGGATAGGTGGTATTTCTCCTGAAACCCTAAGGCAATCCAAAATAAAATTAAAAAAGCCAACAACATTTGTTAAGCATTACAGTGTTAAAGTACATAGTGAGCACGTTACATCTTACCTTAATTTGCCTTCACAACCTCTACTTTATAGACAAGAAAGTGAGGGCACAGAGAGGTCAATTCATTTACCCTAGGCCACACAGTTAGTAAGTAAGTGGCATAGCCACTGCTGTCATTTTAGCTGTTGACCATCACACCCAGATTGACAGGTTGCACTGAGGTCCCTAGTGGTTTTCTCAGAATGCATGGTCTTAATTCTGCCACAGATGACCTGGGTGACCTTGGGCAAAACACTTCACATCTGGATGTTTTCTCCTTGGTGTCCTAAGGGATTGGGTGAAATCCTAGTAAAGGCTGCTAAGGGTCTCTGTCTGAGGCGCCCAGTGCCAGGTCTCTGAGACAGTGAGTTCACCTTCTCAGCATCAAGGTCACATCGGGAAGGAGGAGTCCTGTGACGGCATCTTCAGCCTGTGCCCACAATTAGAGTGGCAGCTCTCCATCTGCCTGATTGGCCTGGTTTGTCCTGTGGTTTGGCAGTTTGCTCCTTCCTTATAAAATTAATTTTTTTCAATATAGTAGGAATTACCCTTGCCTATTGCCAAGTCCCATTCTAGGTCTGAAGAAGTAGGACTGACTTGTGTGTGAGGGCATGGGGAAAGGATGGCTGGAATGATGGTATGTGTGTTCTCTCTCTGGGTAAAACAAAGTCGGTGACAGCAGCCTCACGCCTGCCAGAGAGACACCAACCACGAGGACAGCAGCCTTCTTTGGCCCAGGTTGTGCCGAAGAGCTCTTCCTCTTGAGTCTCCTCCATTTCCATTTCCCATGAGACTCAGGTGGGTGATGAGAGATGGTGTGGTCCCAGGGTCACACAGACTGAAAGCAGGCCTGTAAGAACAAGGGGCGGGGACCTGGTTTTAAATCTCCAGCAACCCAGCTCCAGGCCTATCCCCACAGGGTTTTAATGATTTTAGTTACAGCATTAGAACTAAGTTTACTTAATGTCTCTGTAATGGATTTTAGAGCCAGAAAAGTAGCAGCGTGGCCAGTTCCCAGGCCCCCAGTGGCCTGCCGTGCTGTCCATAGCTCAGAATCCCAAACTCTCTGACTCCAGCATCCGGACCACTGGTCACAGGTCTTCAGATCCCAGTGGCTAAAAAGCCCCTGAAATAAATGCCAGATTGCTATGGGTGGGTGGTGGTCTGTGATCACCTCTTCTCATGCCACTGTTGGTAGCTCGAAGGCTTACTACTCCTGGGATTTGTGTGCGCGGACTGGGGAGTGGACAGGGCTGTGCATTTCCTTCCTCAGTGAGGACACAGAAGCAGGGGCACCTGGTGACTGGGCCAAGGTCTCACACCACACTTGCCCGTGAGCAAACAAATTATGGGCTGCTTGTCTTCTCCCTTTGGTCAACCTCTCCTTCCATGTTTTAAAGTTCGGCATTCCCGATGGATTCCAGGCTGATTTTCGTGAAATACTTAGGAATATGTAAAAAACTTAAAGCCATGTGTTCATTTAAATGTGCATTAAAGGAACAAGAAACATACACACAGCTAGAATTACATGGGACTGGTGAATATTGCTTAACAGGAAGTTAGTTTTAATAAAACGTCAATAAAGATCAATAGCAGTACTACAGCTGGTACCTAGGAGAGAAAGTGGTGAATTTTGGGAAATGCTGCCTAAGCAGGTTGGGTTGGCTTTATGTCACTTGGCACTGGGAGGGTTTTGAACAATACATGTCTGATTTCAGTCCACGCTATCTCTTTTCATGTAACAGATATGGTTCCTAAGTATTTATTTATATAGATTTTGTTTTTAAAGGAAAGGGGCAGCATGAATGAAGGCGAGCAGACAGGCAGGCAGGAAGAGAGGAGGAAGAAGCACTGTATTTATTTAGTTGTTTGTCTTGGTTGTTTCCCCTGGGCTCTACATCTTGAATGAACCAGGAACCTTGGGAATGTATGTGGACTACGCCTCCGGTGAACTAAACTGCGAGGCCACCAGGGTGTGCCCTCATAAGATTTTTATACTTAAAATTGCAGCTTAAATTCACAAAAAGTGATCTTTGCCTAAAGACGACCTTAGGAAATATTTTTGTGAAACAAAGAATTCTCTTGTAGAGTACCTAGTATTTCAAGAGCACCTGGTTTGCACATTTAGACTTTTAAAAGAGTAACTTCTGTGATCTAAGATTCTGATCATCAGAAATTTTTAAATTGACACCTGAATAATTTCAGCACAGTGACAGTTGATTTATTTGTTAGATCATCTTAGCATCGAATGTGCTTCAATAGAGTGTTCTGTCTGACATCCCTTCTCCAACCAATGATGAATACTTTTGTCTAAAGCTGAGTGCTAAGTCATCCCCGGAGATCTGACAGGTTTGCTCCTCAAATTCAGATGATCTGTCAGAGTAATGTTGATTCTGAGACAAGTGCTTGTAACACGAGACTCCACATTTTCAGGCCAGAATACTTTTTCCATATCGTGAGCCATGTTGACCATATTTTCTGAGCCAAAAATCAGGATGAACATTTGAAATCAGGACTTTCCCCCACTGGTAATTTTACATCTAGATGAGTACTTTGAGGTTTCCGTCTCAAATTTGTTGATGTGTACATAAACTCAGAAACATTTTTTGATAAAATTTGAATCCTATCTTCAGATCCTCCTGAGATCTACTTTTTTTTTGTTTTCCCCTAAATATCTTAATTTCTTATGATTCTTTTCCCACTTTGATGGCTGAGGGAGTTTTCCACACTGCGAAGCAATTCTCTGATGCCAGCAGGGTGTCCTACACATCAGCTCCATTCTGACACTAGCTACTAGGGGGTAGCATCGGATTCCACAGCCGCTGGCTCAGTCCCACAGTCTGTCTCTTCTCCACACCTCAGGTGCCTGTCGAAAGTTCAGGTTGCCACCTGTGCTTTTGATCAACAAGCTCTAGATTAGAGGCTCCAGTGACCCTCCCTCTTGGGTTAGTTTGCTAGAGTGGGTCATAAAATGCAGAAAAACATTTGCCTCCTGAAATATAGGTTTGTTATAAAAGGACATAACTCAGAAACAGCAAGATGGAAGAGGTGCACAGGGCAAGGTGTAGGGAAAGAATTCAGTTCCATGCCCCTCCTTCCCCCATCTCTCTCCCTCCCCACCCCTCCCCACAATGTGCCACTCTTCCCCACATCTCCAGGTGTTCTCCAGCCTGGAAGCTCTCTGAACCTCACACTTTTGGATTTGTATGGAGGCTTCATTACAGAGGATGACTGAGTAAATCCTGGGCATTGGCCATCAATTCAGTTTCACCCCCTCTCCTTTCCCTGGAGATGAGAAGGTGGGACTGAAAGTTCCAACCTCCAATCTTATGATTGGTTTCCCTAACAATCCTCCCCCCGCCCCGCCCCCCCTCCTTATTTTTAAAGAGGTTTGTTATGAATATCAAGGCTCTTTATTGCTCTTATAAATTCCAGGGATTTCAGGAACTCTTTTCCAGGAATAGTTGAAGACCAATATATATCTTATTATAAATGATAATATCACAGCCCTTTATTAACAGAATGTTAAATAGGAAGCCTGCATTCCCATCTCATCTACCCAAAACCTTAGCACAGGAGGGTCTCTTGTATTATCTGTGGAAGCAAATAGCTCTGTGGCTTGAGTAAATGATTAAAACTGAAACGCCTATTCTAGTTACTCTTGCTGGGTAATGAGCAGCCCACTAAAACTTAGTGACTGAAACAATGATAATCCTTTCTTCTCTTCATGGTCTGCAATTTGGGCCATGTTCAGTAGGTACAGCTGGCCTTTGCCCCACATGACGTCAGCTGGGATGGCTCAACCAAGGCCAGATGATCCTCTTCCAAGGTGACTTATTCCCAGGGCTGGCAAGTTGTCCTGGCTGTTGATTCTTTTCCATATGGGCTTCTTCGCGGGGTTGCTTGGGCTTCCTCGAAACATGGTGCCTGAAGTTCCAAAAATGAGTGTCTCAAGAAATAGGGAGAAGAAGCTATGAGTTTCATAGAGGCTTGCTATGGAAAGTCTTCATACTCCTGGTCAAACAGGCAGTGGGTCCAGATTCAAGAGGAAGGGACATAGACTTTTTTCTTCATAGATGGGGTGTCAGGTTCCTAGAGAGACACTACTTTTGTATAGTGGAGCAAACATATATATAAAAAAAAAAAATGCAAAGCAGTTCTAGCTATACCTGAGTTCAGTGAAACAAATAGGTTTTATAGACATTTCTTTTCATCCTTCCATAACAAACTGCAAGTTGAAGGTGAAATCTGACTCTCAATGAAGGCCTATGAGAAGGAAGGACACGCTCTTTCTGCAAGATCATTTATTGGTGGCCTTGGTGTCACTTTTTTCAGGGAGTCCTCTTCAACTGACAGGACACAGGGAGCGTTTCTGCTGGAACTGTAGTATTGACTCCTGATTTTAGGATGCACTCTGGCCAAGGAGGGTAGAGACCTGGGTTCCAGCTCCATCAAATAGCTTCTCTGTTTCTGTGAGAGAAGGAATTTGGTCTAATCTCGGGGTTCACAAAGCCTGGCCTGCAGGCCTGGGCCATCCCCACACTTGCAGCCCTAAGTGAGGATTGATGGAGCTGCATCTTGCCTGGCCTTTGTGTATGTCTGAGGTGCTTTGGGCAAATGGCAGCAGAGATTACATGACTTAAGAAGCCTAAAATATTTACTATCTGGCACTTCACAGAAGTTTGCAAACCCCTGAACTGGAATAATGATTTTCAAACTTCATTTTAGCCACAAGAGTTTCTTCAAAAAACATTTACATTTTTATTGACTAATAAAGTCAATTCTTCTAACACTTATCATTTGCCAGACCCTGTACTAATGCTTCAAAATTCTTAATTAATTTGATCTTTTGCCTTGATTTCTGCAAGAGGAATTGATCCTGGTTGTCGGTACTCAGGCAGGCTGGAGGCATTGAGAGCTCAGTTACCTGGGAATGAGACTGCAGACACATGCCATTCTAGGCGATCATAATTATGCCCAATAAAAATGAGTGCTCAGAGACCAAGGTCCACATTTCACAACAATAACTGGAAGAAGGCATCTTTCAATTAATTGCAATGCCCCCAACAAGCATTAAATCCAGCAAATCTGTTTGGAACCAGTTCCCTAGGCCAGAAGGATTTACCTCAGAACTGAGCCATAAAACTCAGCAAGGGCTGGCTTCCACACTGAATGTCACCTTCCTGGTTCTCTCCTGCCCCCGCCCCCCGCAGCCCTAAAGCAACCCAGGAGACTCAGGACACCAGCGGCAGCATTTCTTGGGGTGGCGGGGGAAACTGGGTGTGCAGAGGGTCTGTTGTGGTCTTCCCTGTGTGTAGACTGGCTGTCCTGACTGAGACTCCCTGTCCCAATAGTGCAGAATCTTCAGGGATGAAATAGGGCTCCCTTGCCCCCCATTCCCCTCACCTCCCAGTAGCTCAGGCAGGTAAGGCACAGGCAGTGAAAACCATGAACCAGGGTCTGAGATCTGGGACTGGGAGAAGAAAAGAAAGGAAAAAGAGCAAAAATACTAAGAGAAATTATCAAGTAATTTCACAAAATAATCTTAAAAAACCTTCTGTGGCTCAGGTTGCTAAGGTGCAGGCTATGAAAGCTGTGGACCTGGGTTTGACACAAGGAGGGTGGACAAAAATAAGAAAAGAAAAATGCAGTCTTGCCTGCCCTTTGGGGTATAAACTCTCTGAGGATCAGAGCAGGTTAGGATGACTCACTTTTACTGCCAATGGAAAGTTGACCTTGATCTTGGTGGTGGTTTGAAGGTGATTGGGATCTTGATAGAGAGTTTGTGTTTTGGCTGGTTTCAGCAATGATAACTATGTAATGTAATTAAAGGAACCCCTGACTCCTAAGGGACCCCTTGCTCTGGCCTGGTGCTCCTCTGCCCTTTACCCCCAGGGTCTCTCCTGGTGTGAGGTTTTATTGTCCTTGACTTTCTCCTAGTTTGCTCCTGGCTTGGGACCACCATGTGTGTGTAGAGGGGTCTCTTTCTAGGTGCTTCCCTCTTGCCAAGGGGCCACAGGCCCCATTCCTCCCCCAGCCAGCACCACACCTCTCCCCACTCCCCCAAAGATGATGAAGGAGAAATTTATTGGCAACCAGGAGTCCCAATTCCTTCTCATTTTGAGATTTTCAATTGGGGATAGAGAAGGGGATTTTAAAGTCTTTTTTTTTTTTTTTTTTTTTAAGCCAATGTGCAAACAGAAATGAAGACAAGCAGGCGGGCAGGAAGAGAGAGGAGGAAGAAATACCCTGTTTTATTTTAATTAGTTGTTCATCTTGGGTGTTCCCACCAGCCTCCGGACTCAAACCTGGGTCCTTGGGATGTATGTGGACTGCTGCCAGCTGAGGCGGAGGACCTAACCGCTGCTCCACCAGGGCACACCAATTTTAAAATCCTTTAAGGTTTTCTGATTTCATGTTGACTTTTTTTGGCCACTCTTGAACATCTCTCCATTTATCCACCTTGGGGTTCTCCTTATTCCCAGGAGTTGGCTTTCCTGTGGCTGGAGTCAATCATAGGCCCTCCCAGAGGCCAGAGGTTTTTCTGGGGTGACTGGGACTTTTGTGGGAGGGTGTGGCATCCCGTCTATTTTTTTTTTTTTTCTTTGCCTGCTACCTGGAATGCAGTTAGGGATCTTGAGGCATGGGGGGAGGCTCTGCAGGTGCTAGGTCTGGGGGACCTGGGTGCTGATTGGTGCCACAACCCCGGGTACTGCAGGGTATCTAGGCTTGGTTCCTGCTTCCTGCCTGTCAAGGGCTTTTCCTTTCCTTCTCCCAAAGGAAACAGCTGAAGGATTACCAGGATCGTCGTACCCTTAAATAGCACCAGTTGCCACTTGTTTGTGTTGTAGTTTATGAATTTCCCAAGTGCTCTCCTGCCTCGTGTCTGGGGCCATCGGCAGAGCTTATTATCATTACCCCTTTGCGAGGAGACTCCGAGATGAAGTCTCCCAGGAGCTGACACTGGACCGGAGGTCGCATCCTCTCCCTCTCAGTCCGTGTCTCTCTGCCCGCCACAGAACCAGCTATGGAAACCAGGGCCAGGGCCTGGGGCTCTAGCCCCCGCCTGTGAATTGGGACAATAGCGTTATCTCCTCAGGCCACTATGATGCTGATGTGCCAAGACAGTGTTCAGTCCAGTGAGCCGTTTGGAAGAGGAGTAGTAGTGCCCCCGCACCACCCATTCTGTGTCTGATACCGGGGGTGGGGGAGGCGGACAGATGACAGGGTTTTGGTCACCCTCCAGAAATGCAGACCTGTGCTGGGTAACTGTCACACGGGTGGGAAAGTTGGGTGGTGTGGGTGACTTTGTGGCTGTCCCTCATTGTGGTCCAGCCTCCTGAAATCAGGCCCTTTTCTTTGTCAGGGTGGGTTGACCAGGAGGCCGGGATGACATGCGGCTGAGCTGGTACTTGTGGGAACTCTGCCCTACAGACGGGGACCCACCACAAGTGTGCCGACCCATTTCACAGACTGAAGCTGCGGGCACCAGGCACTCTGGCTCCCAGCCCTGCCTCACTGAGTACCTTCTTGGTTCCCCACAAGTACACAACACACACAAAGAAATGAAGCCAGTAGCGGGGCAGTTCATTCATTCATTCGGTCAGGAAGTCCAGCCCTGTTCAACTGCTGGGGTGCAGCGTGAATGGGGCAGAGGCTCCTGGAACTTTCTGGCCACAGACAAGCAGAGTGCATGCTATGAAGCAGGGGAAGCAGGGCTGGGGACTAGAGGCCTGGGAGGGGAGCGGTGACTCTTGAGTGGCCAGGACAGAGTCCTGAGGAAGTGGGGAACTTGGCCTGTTTGAGGAGCAGCTGGAGGCCATCAGGGCTGGAAGGGGTGAGCAGGAGACAGTGTCAGGCTAGCTGGTCAATGAGGCCATGGGCCAGATTCACAGAAATGTAGGAGGCTTTGAAAAGCATGCTCTGTGATGGTTTGGCTCTGGGATTAGCTGCAGAGCAGGTGGGAGTGGGGGGAGTTTTCACTTCTGACACTGGCATGGGGCTGGGATGTGGGAGCCTCCAGCCTCTTCTGCATGGCAGCTCATCCGAGCACCTCCTGCCTCACACCTTTCATGTGCCGTCCCCAGCTCAGGACATTCTAGTGCTCATAGGGGCTGATGTACCCACTCCCTCTGGCTGTGCTAGAATGTTCTCAGCTCAGCTCAGCAGCTGGGGCTGCCTCCAGCCTCCTGTTTGCTTTTGGCAGAATCTCTTGTCCTGATAAATCATCCATGTATCAGCTTCGGGGCCTGCATTCATCTTTTCACCCCTCTTAGTGAGCGGCACAGAGCTGGCCTCCCCAGAATGGGCCCTGGGAGTGGCCAGTTCCTCTGGGAGCCACTGAGAGGGAAAGGGGAGACCCGCATGACCCGGGGGGCTAATGTGTGGGCTTGTGCCTGACTCAGGTCTGCTAGAGAGCCGGAAACATGAGGGCGGGTGGGGTGTCAGGGGAGTGCAGCCTGACACAGTGCGGTCATCATTTTATGCTGTGGACAGCCACTCATTCTGCTGCTCAGTTTGGGAGGTGACAGCTGGGACTGCAGCTGCTACCCCTGGGGCCAGCCTCTCCCCCTGCAGGCCCTTGGAGAGGCTGTCCCTCTGGGGAGGGAGCTCCAGTTCTTTGTCTTGTCCAGATGGAAATGATGACTGTGGAAACCTGCGCAAACTCCCTTGGGGATAACTGAGTAGAAGGCAGGAAAGGGTCTCTGAAGCGATGGAAGACCCTGGAGGTGTGCCCACTGACTGTGTCGCTCTTGGACGTGCAGTGCGCGACAGGGACCCATCCAGCTCCTGGCCTGGCTGAGACAGCCCTTTTCAATTTTCCTTCAAACATTACAGTTTAAAAAAATTTGCAACCAAGAGTCAGAGTTAGTCGTCTCATTTATTCATCAATTTGTTCAACAGATCTGAACAGCAGCATGCACCTGGGCTTTTTCGAGGAGCTGGGAGGGTAGCAGATGTGAACAAACACAAAATTCTTACCCTTGAGGGCCAGGCTTGTAACAGGAGGTTATCTTTAAAGAAAGCCCCCTGAATCTTTAAATA
>RJWH01000651.1:0-226048 GCA_004363575.1 Solenodon paradoxus
AGAGAGAGAGAGAGAGAGAAACACTTCTATGCTCAAAGAACTTCCAGTTGGTAACACAGTTAACAGTTGCTTTTTTGAAGCTAATTCTTTTGTTACCCGCGTTGTGTAGATGTTGCTGAGACAAGTGAAAGTATGCATCGGCAGGCAGGGCAGAGCAGGAACTTGGTGCTGATGAATTTGGCTCCCAGGCCCAAGCTCCTATTACTGTTCTAGGTCGCCTTTCTTAGCAAACAGAAGAGGAGAAAGAAAACAATAAGATAAAAGTGAAGCAACAGCTCAGTCCTTTAACCTCTGGTTATCGACTAGTTCACTAAGCATTGAAATATTTAGGGACTTGAATCATGTTTACTCCCTACTGAAACCTGCAATCAGTTATTAAGGACAGTCACGTACCATCTGCACACCAGAGCAGACAGGCCACCTCTCCAAAGCAAGACAGAACCTGCATCTCTCAATCCTGGCCTTACCAACATAGCAACAGTATTTCCATGCTGCACTTCTACAAGAAAACCTCCAACATACTCCACTGATCTTCCTCTCCCATCCCCAGAAGCAAAGTTCAATGTTCTAATATAATTTTTTTTGTCCTAAGCCAGGGTAAAAATATCATTGTCTCTTCTGAGCCTGGACCTGTCAATCAGCAGTGAGCAGAAATCTCAATGATTGTGATTCTTTCCATCAGGTAGAATCACTGGCTTTCCATCACTAGTCTTGAAACATCCCAAATGTCATGAAACCCTCTTGTGAAACCCGAGACTGTAAGCCCAGCTTTCATGATGACATGGTGACTTCTCCCTTTTTATATTTTACTGCCATTTATTAAAAAAGCATGTTCACGTTATCATAGAAAAAAAGTCATTTATTAAGAAAAAATGCCTAATATATGATGGTTCATCTAAAATTAATCACTTCTCTGCCACCTACACTATTGTTTATAAAGTTGTCTATTGTTGGTGCCAGGAACATAAAAGTAAGTGTGACCATTCGATTCCCCACACATTGAATCTAAATAACCATAGGAAAGAAAGTGTCCTCATTTGAAATCAACTCTAGGATATCCTGTTTTCCTTCCTTGCCACCATCCCTACTGCCCTTTTGTGGCTTTGAGGGCTTTGCTTCAAGGCATGGCCTGGGCAGAGTCTATTCAATGGCTGGTGTAGTGTGGAGTTATTGGCCTTTACAGCCCCTCTGGGGCCACTTCTTTTGATAGTTCTGTCTTTTGGAACTTAAGGCTTCTGCCTGTGTTTTCTTTTCCTCTAAAAAGTCATTGAAGTCCGGAGTGTCGGCAGTGACCTTTGGAAATGTTTTTACAGCTTACAGAGACTTCCTGACATGTTTTATTAGCTCTTGGTGGTAGCTAATAAAGTGAGTCTTAGCAAAGCTGCATAACATCACAGATTAGAGCCACTTCCAAAATAACCACTCACCAGAGTTGTCTTGGAGGAGTCCTGATGACAGGATATTTGGCTACCGCTTTCTGTCCAGTTCAGCAGGGCATGAGTGACTGCTCCTTGAAGAAAGGGAGGTCACCCCTGCACGAATGTAATGACCCACTTCTTCTGAGGGAGGAACAAATAGGAAAGCCCCAGTGGAAGAGAGGTATCATTACTCTAGGGGTTGAGAAATGATTTATCCCCCAATTTTCTTTTTCTGCCTCCACAGAGGTAAATCCCAAGCCGAAACGGTCAATTCCCTTTTTAAGGGTAAGGAAAGAAGAGAAAACAACCTTCCTTTTAAGCTTATAAGTGTCAAACAAGATCTCTGTTCTCTATTTTTTACTATTTGGAGAGGTGGTCTAGCAAAGTGGTAAGAGTTTAGAGCTCTGGGTTTTTTCAGATCTAGATGCAGTTTCTGCCTCTGCCACTGACCAACTTGGTGATGCTGGGCAAATGACCATTTAAGACTTAATGTCATTATGAGGAAAGTGGGGATAATAATCCCAAGGTTATTGTAAGGGATAAAATGTGACTATGCATCTGAAGTACTTAGCATATTACTCAATATATAAGCCCTCAAAAAGTGTTAGCTATGAAATTATTGTATTAAATTTTTTGGAGGATTGTGCCTGGGCTCTGTTGTGGAACAGTGTTTATCTGTGTGCCTTCCTCTGTTTAGGGCTAAGATTTTGCAGGACTCCTTGGGACATGACTCACAATGGGACATCTTCACATAGATAAAGTGTGAACCATGGCCTGCAGTTGTGTAACCTGGCATCTACATACATCTCTGTCCTTTTCACAAATAGTCACCGGGCCAATATTTACTTTGGAGAAATCATTTACTCTTAAATAAGCAAATGCAAAAAGGCATTTAAACATGTGTGGTAAGGATTTCCTTGTGCCCCTCACATTTTGTGACGAATGAGGTGGAAAATTGCTATTTCGAATAGACTATTTCAGGTACCAAGGGTCTGTCAACTGTGCAACACCCATCTACATCTAAAGGAAGAGAAAAGAAGCTATTTAAAAATAAGAAAAGTGAGAACAGTGAGTTTAAGTGGCCTTTCTACTTCCCTTTATTGTCAGGCAAGTCTTCTCATCTCAAGTCCAACAAGGTTCTTTATCCATTGTAAAGTCATAAAAAGAGAAAACCAGGTGAGGAGGATATCTTTCTGTCCCTTCTGTGTGATAGCTGAGCAATCCCTGTTAGACCGTTAGTGGTCACAGTGAGGATTATCCTGATTTTATAGATATGAAACCATAATGGATTGGTTATGTCAGTGATACCCATATTCATACAGCTAGCGAGGGGAAGAGCTTAGAATTCACTTTTGCCCTTACAAAACCCTGGTCTCTCCACTACCTGAGAGCTTCCCAAATCCCTGTAGCAGAGCTCCCTCTGACAAAATAGAGACAGAGGAACTTAAAGACATCATCTCAGTCACTTCATACTTTCTCCTGAATTTCATGTTTTTCGTAAAAGACTATTCTTTATTCTGATATTGTCTCTTTCATGCTTTATATATTTTTATATATTTTGTATATTTGGTGTTAAAAATGCCCTTTTATGAAATGATAGAGTTGGTAAGGCTTTTTTAATAGCTCTTGTTGTTAAAATAGGAAACAACTTATACTGATCCCCTTGCCCAATTTTTAAAATTTTATAGGTTCTACACTATGTCACACTGCTTTGCTTTCCTCAAAATAGATGCAGATGTTTTTAGTGCCCCTGTTTGTACTCTATGCTACATCTCAGAGTCTAAAATATGATAATAACCTATATGTCTCATTAGGTTGTTGTGGAATTCGAGAATTACCTATTCCCAGATATGGTGGAGGAATGTTACCTTGTTTCTTTGTTCAGATTCTAGTTAAGAATGCTCTGGGAATCATCAACATTTTGATTACAGAAAAGTACCCTCAAAAAATAGATTGAGTAGTTCTGGGTGGTACTCAAATTTGAGTTTTTAACTGTTTTTGAGGGGTTACTGACAATGATCTCTGGGAATAATACTTTCCAGAAATGTCATATAAAGGCACTAGCTCTCACATGTAATGTTCCATTCTCTACATTGAGAATTCTTTGTTCCTTAAAGTCATGAGCTTGACATGTTACCATGTCACACTCAATTTTGTGAATTACATGAGATTTCTTCATTCATTTCTGATGAAAATATTGGAGAAGAAACATCTGATTTACTTTAAGCACTTCCCTTATACCTAACTCAACAATGATGCAGCCAAGCTGAATCTGGGCTCATTGGGAAAATCTCCATCTATATGCAGGTGTCACAGTAAAAGTTTCCCCATTTCTCTGAAATTCTTCACAGGCTGGACGAATGAAAATATTAACATTAGGCACAATTAGTTAAGAGAAAGCTCAAATTTGATAACATACATAGGGAAAATTTTCATGGTGGTAAATTCTAAGGTAGCTAGAACAGACCAAATATTTATATCCTGAGCTAAAACATGGAAAGGGGATGCAGGGTATTGGAAGGGAGAGTAGAGGGACACCATGGACTAGGAGAGAGTCTTCCTTCCTTCCTCCCTTCCTCCTTCCTTCCCCCCTCCTTCCTCTCTCCTTCCTTCCCTTTTGAATCACACTTAGAATATTTAATATAAACATTTACTTTTATTATAATACTTTAATAATTTATGATTTCCAAATGGTTTTTTGTCATCACATTTTTTTACAGGAACAGCATACATTGCAGGAAGAGATTATAGGTCCTGGAGAGAGAAATCAGATTAGCTGGGGTACCACTATAATTTAAAGGCCCTGCCCCTTCACCAGGAGAGCATATTAAGCACTGCCTACCACACACCAACATTTATTTATGTGAATAAGCTTCGCAGAAATCAGAAATGTCCAATGTCCAAAAAAGATAGCCTTGGGATAAAAATAGGACTTTGGGATAGCAAAAACAGGATGGGGTTATGCACTGGCAACTAAAAGTTGAGGAGGAGGCAGAGCAATCTGAGCAGGAGCAGAGCAGCCAGGCCAGTGACAAGTAAGTACTCTTTGATGCTGACCTGTTATCTCATAGTAATGACGTGTAGTTCAGCTGGACTTCATACAAACAGCCAGGCCCAATGCAAGGAATTTTGACACCTTAGGCGAAAACCAGATTTGGTGCCCCTATAAGCTGTGCTCTGAATGTCCTGCCTAAACACGTGCTGCTTTAACTATCTCAGTACCAGAAATGCCCAATAACCCCCACAGTGCCAGAGATAACCACCATAATGCCTGAAACAGCCTTCATGGTGCTTTTACCTGCCACTCTACGAGGTTGCGGTGTTGCGCTCCCATTGAAAAAACAGTGTGTGGTGGGGAGGGGGAGACTTCTTCCCAAGGGGCTCCTGTTTCCTCATGGCAGCCTGGGAGAAGCAGTAATGGGTCATGGCCCATTGCTGTTAGTGCTGGCAAGGGCTGCCTTTATGACACAAGTGGTGGTTTTTGGTTCCCCTCAACAGACTGGACCCGGGGCACACCAATAGCCCCTTTTGCCCCACATTAAAGATGGTCTTGGTTTATTAAAAATGGGACAAAATTGACATTTACATTAAAACCACTGATGGGTCAGAAATACGGAAGGGAAAGAAAGGTACACTCCTGTTTAAAACAGTACATATGGTCATCTCAAAAATAATGTTATTGAAGAATGGGCTAAGATAAGAGGCAGACAGCAGCATCTTCTCCAAGCAGAATACACTCGTGAATTGAACACATAGCACCCAAGCTCTTCTCTGCCTAGCTAGGAACTCTTTTAGTAAAGGAGCAGGTGTGAGCAAAGGGTTCATACCTTTGACTCACTCATGCCTCAGAACTCCTCCAGGACTCCCTGTGACACGTTCACCTGGGTGAAGTGCTTGGAGATCAGTCTCTTCTCTGTCTTATCTCTTAA
The DNA here is from genome assembly GCA_004363575.1 of Solenodon paradoxus. Lineage (NCBI taxonomy): Eukaryota > Metazoa > Chordata > Mammalia > Eulipotyphla > Solenodontidae > Solenodon > Solenodon paradoxus. Next base: position 5,348 of record RJWH01000651.1, read on the forward strand.
TCTCATGCTAGTGAAAGGATTCAGCGATGAATTCAGTGTAGGCACAGCATCCTGATGGCTCCTGGCCCTAGATCCTGTTGTTGCCACCTACCCACTGTGGGAATTCAGGCTAATGGCATTATTTTATGACTCAGTTTTTCGCTTATAAATGGGAACAAAATTGTATTATCCACATAAGGTCCATATGACTGTTGAATAAGAAATGCTTGTGAAATGTTAGCACAGTGTCACATAAATAACATTAGCCACTAAATTATTATTAAGATTTTATTTTAATGTACTTGTGTCTTCCACCTCAATTACAGATAACATTGTTTTTATTTTTTTTTAAAGTAGATGCTTGAAAGGATGTGTCTTGAAAAATTCTAAGGCCATATCCAGGCATAAAGGGGAAAGACCGTAGAGATAAAGTAGTTATGTCTGCCTCATTCAAATGATAGAGTAGGGGCAATATGCTTTGTATTTTTTCTTTCTGTATTCTACTGGAAGTGCCTCAAGAGTGTTAAAACATCCATGTCCTTAATGTATTAATGATCTGCTATATAAGGGATCTGACATAGAAGAGATCTTAGCATGTTCAAGAAATTAAAAAGAAGCTCCTTTGACTGAAATGGAATCATACAAGAGGAGAGCAGAGGAAGATGAAGTAGGAGAGGTAGGCGAGAGAACCAGATGAGAAAGCTGTGGTTCTCAGGCTCCAGCGATTGAAGATTTCCAGAGAGCTTGTAAAGCCCAGATTGGAACCACCCCCCTGAGTTTCTGAACCAGTAACTGTAGGGTGGGGTATGAGAATTTGCATTTCTGTACAAGCTCCAGGTGACATTGCTGGTCCAGGGACCACTCTTTGAGAACCACTCTTTGAGTTCAATGGTTTGAATTTTATTTGAATCATTAGTGGGAAGCCATCAAAGGATGTCAAGAGCAATAGCCTTTAACTGTTATTTTTGAATGAATGCTCAGATCATTGTGTGGAGACTGAATTAGCAATTGTCAAGAATAAAAATGGGAAGGTGATTTAGGAAATTATTCATGGTGATCCAGCAAGGGCCATAGTTACTGGGAGGAGAGGAATCATTTGAGATATATTTAGGATGCGGTAGCAATAGAATCTGCCTGAGGACTGAATGGGATGGGTAAGGGAAAGAGAAGTGGAAGTTGTGGCCTGGGGTTCTAGCTTGAGAAACAGGAAAAATCGTTGAAAGCAGTATTGTCATAGAGAAGATTTGGGCAGGAATCTAATTGAAAAGGAAAGGAAAGGAATTAACTGGATGTGTTTTAGACATGTTTAATATGAAGAAGCATCTCTGAAGACTCAGAACCTAGCATGTTTCAGTGCTTCAGTGCATCAACTAAAAAATATTGAAGGCAATGGCCTCCTGACCTGGGCTAACATGAAACCTGTAAGGGTGCTTAGGGACCAAGTCAGTTCCTCAGTCTCTCTCTCAGAACCGGGAGTGCTGGCTAATAAATCTCATGTGCCCTATAGGAGTAACATCCTCCCAGACTCTTTTAGACTAGGTCAGCACCTTTAGAGACTAGATTAGCTCTTGGGTAGCTGGAGGTTAACACTGTGTCTAACCTAAAGTAGGGGCTCCTGTGGGACCAAGGTGCTTTTCTGTCCTAACACAGGGTTTCTAAGCTTTGGCACTGCTGATGTTTGGGTTGTATAAATCTTTGTTGTGGGAGGCTGTCCTGAGCATTGTAAAATGTTTAATAGCATCTCTGACATCTGCCTACCAGATGCCAGTAATACCTTTCCTTCTCAATTGTGACACTCACAGAAAAAGAAACTGTCTGCAGACATTGCTGGAAGTCCGCCAGAGAACAAATTCACGCCTGGTGAGAAGTAGTGCTTTCAGAGGGCACTTCTTCAACTTGTTAACTCCCTGGTGGTGTCCTCTGACACAGGACATGCTCTGTCCCCCCACTTAATATACTTGTTTTCCATTCCAGCCTCTCAGAACTCCCTGTCTTTCAAGGTGACTTCCAATCAGTGTGAAATACTAAGATAAATCGGTGGTTAAGGAGATGCTATAATGATCTTCTGGAAAGAACGTCTCTGGCTTTAACATGTTCTGACTGAACTTGATGACAATGAGGATGATGAGGATGATGCGGATGGAGGATAACAATGATGATAACAGCAGAAGCTGCTAACATTTGTACAGAAATATGCCACTGATTTAACTATTTCAAAATGATTAAGTCAATTCTCACAGTAACACTGTGGCTTTGGTAGTATTACTATTGTGCCCATTTTACAGATGAGGAAAGTGAGTTGTAGTGACTTACCCAAGATCACAGATAGTTAACAGAGATGGATTCAGAACCAGGCAGTCTGGACTCAGCCTTGGAACTTAAATGTGTTTCCAAAGAAGAGGAGTTCATTTAATGGGAGAGACTATAGTGGGCAGGTAGGTGTCGATAATCTCTTTACAAAGATGCATCACCTCTAATCCTTAGCCATACTTCTAAATTTACAAAGTCTCTTCAGCAGAGAGTTCCTATAGTCACATCATTTTAGAAACTGTGATTCCCACAGATAATGAATATGTTAAATAAACAGTCATTTATTTTTTCATCCATCTCTCCCTTTTCATCCTGTTTAAAGGAAGCATTGAACTTCAGTTTTCTTAGCAAACACATTTAGGCTACAGATTTCATTAAGTCACAAAGATTCATTTTCACAGGCTTGTAACTTTATTTTTGGTACCCAGAAGCAAATCTGCCACACTGTGCTGCTATTTCCAGATTGCACAGAGAGCTCGATACAAACATTTCCGTGACAGTGGCCATGCAGGCAGCTGTGAAATTACAGGTGTGCTGCATTGATGTGATTTGGTAGGGATGAACGCTCACACTCTTTCCCCAAATTCCTCCAGGAGCAAGTAGATTGCAGAGGAAAATGTGCTTGGATGAGAGTGAGAACACAAGACATGAGCTTATTCTTTGATTGCTGTCTTGGCCTCTGGAAAGATAATGTTATCCTTCAAAATGTGTTCTGAAATGCAATTCCTGTCGCTAAGAAAACATCAGTGCAACCCAGGCTGACTGACCCTTAAGAGCCATCAAGAATGTGATGACGACTGATACAGATGACACTTGACCCTGTTTGTGCTACATTTATAGATTTCAAAATTCTCTCAGAAAGGGTTTCCATCTGGTGAATTCTCAGAGGAAAGAAGTTTCTTGCATTTGTATATTCTAGCCTCCAACAAAAAAATTCTTCATGCTGTTCTTGAGAATATAAAAAACTGCCATTAACATACCAGCAACTTCAATCTACTGGAGTTTTCATTTTGAAAGCATTACACCCAGATCAAGGGCGTAATCAGATGGGTTAGGCTGTGGTGGACACTTCCTTGGGCATTGTTGAGTTGTTCCTCTCAGGTGTGTCAATAATACTGTTGCTAATATTAAAAATGGCTAAGATATAGCAGGTAATAACCTAATTACCTTATGTGGATAATTTAAACTCTCAGCCCCTTGAATAGGGATGATGGCTGTCCCGATTACACATGAGAAAATACAGGCTTAGAGAGAAGAGACACCTCTCCCAGGTCACAAATAAGGCAGCAGTGGAGCCAGGTTTTGAACTTCACACACATTCCTGGGCTCCCAGTTTTTTTTCTGTTTGCTGCCTCTCACCAACAGACTCCACAGCCTGAGAAAATGCAACAGCAGTATGTCTGCCTGTGTGCTTCTGGCAATTGTCTGAACAGAAATCCAGGTGTCCAGAGCTTATGAGGCTGAAAAGTCCCCTAGACATGTCTGTGGGGAAAGTGTCTGAAAACCCTCTTGTTCCCGTGCACGAGGCCTGGAGGCTCCCTTCACCATGGTGGTTGGCACGAGAAGCATCCAAACCTCAAGGTGCTCCAGGGCTTATCCCAGCAGCTGCCACAGCAAACTGTCAAAGGGAACAAGTAGGTGCTTGAGGCAGTGCCAAGCCTAGCCAGCACTTGGGCGCGCTCAAAAGCTCTTAGAAACAATTAACTCTAGGTGTGTTTCCTCAGCCAAAACCCATTAGGGCAATCAATATTGGCATCTGTCTTTGCATGCTTAATAAGAGTTATGTTTCTGGACCAGTCTTGCAGAAAGTACCTTCAAATATTCCCAAGGGATTTTATGAACATCAAGAAATTAAGTCTGAACAGTTTTCCCTGCAAGAAAATGTAGAGAGCAGATCAAAGTTGAGCTGCTTAAGTTGGATGAAAGAGAGAGAGGTCAGGTGAGCAGGAGAGAAACCATGCTCTCAGCCTCTCACACCACACAAGTCGGCCCTCTAGGCAGCTTTATCAAACCTGCAGCCTCATTTCAAAACCACTGCTCAAGCCTGCCTGACTTCTTTCTCTTCTTATCAATGAATTATCCTCATCTCCTCTGGTTGTGCTGAACTTGAGTTGACATGGTTGGGAAAAAACAATCACCATTCTTTTGTCTTATTTTAAAAAATGTTTTGTGAGAATGTCAATTGGTATGGCCACTTTGGAAACAGGTAGGCGGTTCCTCAAAAAGTTAAAAATAGAGCTAGTGTAGGATCCAGTGATTTAACATCTGGGTATCTATTTGAGGAATTTGAAAATTCAATGAGATATATACAGCCCTATATTCATAACAGCACTATTTACAAGACATGGAAACAATCTAAGTGCCCATCCACAGATGACTGGATAAAGAAGATGTGGAATACATACACAATGGAATACTACTCAGCTATAAAAAAAGATGAAATTTTGCCACCTGTGATTAGGGATCATGAGGGGATTATGCTTAGTGAGATGAGTCAGAAGGAGAAAAACAAATACTGGATGATCTCATTCATATATAGAATATAAAGAAACAAAGCAAGTGAACAGACAAAACAAAATAAAAACAAACCCTTGGACACTGACAACAAACTGAGGTTGCAAGACAGGCAGAGGTGGAGATGGGAATAAAGAGTAGGGGGTGTCCAGGGACTATGGAGATTAGAAATTTAGTCATGTGTGGATTGTGATAGCATATATTTGATGGAGTAAATGTGTACTTCTAAAACTTATGTGTAAAACAATGTTACCACAATTAAAACTATATATATATATATATATATATATATATATATATATATAGTTTAAATACTGTGTGAGTATTAGAATTCAGGGTAGTGTGGTAGACACCATGAAGGAAACTCAACTAGAAAATATATTTACATATTTTAAAGACTAACCTTTTCCTCCCTTCTTGTCATCTCAGTGTTTTGCTTCCTGCCCTGCACAGCAATAATTAAGCACTTTCGACCGATGCTAATCTCTAGGGCAAGATGCCTGTCATCAGTGCATAGTGCTCGCCACATGCTCATCCCACTTCCCCTGGACAGGGACTGCCTAACTTTCGTGTCATGTGAGACACTATCTGGATCCTGGTAGAGGGTCTGGAGCCTGAGGCTGCTCGCTGAGGGCCAGGCTGACCTCACCTTACCCTAGCTTCCTTCCCTGGGCATAGATTGCTGCCATGTGGCCAGAACTCCTCTGTGACAGATGCTACTTACTAGCAGAACAGCCAGGGAGCTGTTCTAAGAGGCGCTTGACGCTTCTGTCCAACACTCAGATGTGCCAGGGAGATGCTAGGGGAGGCCTTGATGGGCAGAGCCTTGTGGATTTGAGTCCTAACACACGTTTGCCTGCTTCGTTGTTTCCGATGGAAGACTAAGTGTTGCGGCAGAACTTTCGCTTTAATGAAAGTGACTTTACTTGCCAAAGGGCCAGATTTTTTTCTTTAGTTGTCTACTTGCCAAGATGAATGCACTGAGATTGTTTGAACTACTGAGTTCTAAAGTAACAAGATCTCCCCAACTCCATTTCTGGACCTTACCCTAACTGTCATCAGAGGTCAGCTGCTGACCCATTCCTTAGCTGAGACAGGTGTGCACTCAAACCACTGAGGACAGATGATGGCAGACCTTTCTGTGTTTAAAGATGCTGGTGAGCTTAAGCCTTGGCCTTTCCCTACTTCTAACCAGCTCTGTGATGTCTGCAGAGTCACTTAATTCTACCAACATTTAGTTCTACCTACACATTTAAAAAAATGAATCTCAAGACAATGGTGGTTTTATAGGGCATTATTTTGGAAATACAAGTGTTCTTATTTTGGAGGCTGAGGTAGACATCTCATTGTGGTCCTGCGGCCTACTGAATGAGTTTCTATTTTCACACCTGGAAAGTTAGAACAGTTACCTCTCAATTGCAGGAAAGTTAAAAATTAATCAGGTAACTTCAATATTCCTCAGCATTTCTATTATATAGAAAAGGATTCTGTGGTCAAAGAGATTTAGGAAACAATGCATTAAAAGTAAGCAGGTCTCTTTACTGTAGAATTTCTCAAAGGCTTTATGATGTCTATCTGCACCAGGTAATGTCCTGGAAAGGGCTGGAATAAACAGCATTTCTTTTTACTCTGTTACCCTATGAAGTTTTATATTTTTTAAGGACCACCTAACCATAGAAGAGCAAACTTTTTTTAAAACTTTTTATTTAACCTCATGTCAATATACAGTAGTAAGATTATTGCACCACATATTAGATACCCATTATGTTTTGGGTAGAATGTAGTATAAATAACAAAATAAATGCAATCTTGGTGCATCCTGGTAGAGTAGTTGGGCGCAGTTCACATACATCCCGAGGTTCTGGGTTTGTGTCCCAGGACTGGCAAGAACAACTAAGATGAACAACTAAATAAAATAAATAAAAATGTTTCTTCCTCTTCTCTTGCTTTCATTCCTTCCTGTTTCATTCCCCGCCCCACCCGCCCCCCAAAAAGAAAAAGAATTCAATATGCTAGTCCCTACACAAGAAATGTACATTTTTTTCTCAAAAACACTTTAAAGTTACCACCACTTACTAGGCTTACAGAGTTATTCTGTCCTGATTTAAAAGGAAAGTAATCTGCTCCCACAGGTAGATACTCTTTTACACCAAAATCCACATACAAACAACTGCTTACTCTTCTAGACTTGACTCAGGAGCCACCCACACCTTATCTCATCAGCCCCTGTGGCTGGAGGTCTGGCCCTCTCTCATGTAAACTTCATGAATCAGTGTTACTTATCTAATTGACTGGAGATCATTGGAGCCTGAGCTTAAATTCCCAAACCTCCACTTACTACCTAGGTAAATTATTTAGTATCCCAGATAAATTATTTCTGTCTCAGTTTCTCCAACTATAAACGTTGGACCCTCTTTACCTTGTAATGCCAAGTTCTAGAGCATTTCCTCTGTGCTGGGTTCTGTCGTGAGAGCTCCATGTATTTGAATATTTCACCCTTATGACCATCCTTGAGTGAGGGTCTCTTCTTACCTCATAGTCGTGGAGAGGTCATATAACTTGTCCAAGTAACCCTCTGCCAGGATGTGAATGTGGGCAGGTTGACCCCAGATCTGTGCTTTTACTATATACACAGTATACAGCGTTCTATACAGGTACATAGTTCTATACAGGTACATACTGTATACATGGTAGATGTATATTAACATTTCCCTCTCCCTGCAATCTGTTCCCTCTGGCTAACTGTAATCTCTTATTATTTTATTAATTTATTCTCCCCTCCCTTAGTACTTTTTGCCTTGTGAAGTTTTACTATTTTAATTGTATGTTTAGTGCACAAAGGCTACATAGCACCAGGTCCTGGAAGTTCAATGATACCGTTGTGGGACTCTGAATAGGATTAGGAATGTGGTGATTTCACTGGTAATTCTGCATCCCTGGCAGAACTGCAGGAGGCACCAGCTTTTGCCAGTTCTGCTCTGTAGTGATAACATATGGGTGGCTTGAGGGCCCCTTCAATTTCCAGGACACATGGGAGAACCACATGTCGTTACAAGTCCACATTGTTGTTTATTATGTCCTTGGAGGTCAAGGGTCAGGGAATTCTTGGTTTGGTCTTTTCTCAGCCCAGGTAGGAGCCAAGGAACTATTTGTGTGAGTCAGCATGAAGGAACTCATAATGTGCTTTGACTTATGAGTTGGTTTTCTGTGCCCTAAGCTGGGGTGCATGGGTGGGTGAGTGGGAGGGCCGTTGGCCTTGATCTTTTTGAACTATGTACACACTTTCCAGTTTCTGGGCACAAGAGTCAGGGCACTGGGAATTACATGGAACATTTGAATCTGCTTGGTGTGTTATGTGGAGCCAGGGACTTTAGGCAGAGAAGCCCTCATAGAAAGAGAATTGATTTGCTATCTGAAGCAATGGGTAGCAAAATAGCCAGATACCTTTGAGCTCCTTAACGTTTTCGACTTCTTTTGTAACTCTTCACATTTTAAGGTCATCTGGCAGCTGACCTAGTACAAAGTGGCAGCAATAATAACATTTATAGTACCAGACATTGCCAGACTTTTAACACACACTTATTTGACTTAGGATAAAGAAAGACGAAACAATATGCTCCCCTCCCTAGAATGAAAGGGAGTCAGAATTATGAACCTTGAGCTTTCTTACCCTAAGGCTTTAGACTAGAGAACACTCATTCCTCATATCTTATGTCCACTCCACAAATATTTCATATTACCTATCTCAGGGACTTGGAAATGCTGGGCAATACCTAAAAGGAATTTAAGTCCATTACAAGTCAGGCAGTGTCATGAGGGGCTCAGCCTGGGATGTGATACCTGAAGTGATCTTTCTGCCCAGACCCCTGCTGTCTGCATCTGGCTTGGTTTGCTTAGGCACCTGGCAGAATTCCAGGGCAGTGACTAAGAGATGGAGAAAGTGGAGGCAGCTTCTCAGTCATTTGGCAGAGTCAGACTTGTAGCTCTGAGGACTCCAGGGAAGATGTATTAATCATTTAGCAGTCCTCAGATCAGCACAGGCTGGGAACCACCACTAAGAGATGAAAGCAATCTACCTCTGCGGGAAAGTCTCAGAACCACAGAATATTAGGTCTGAGGCGTGGCCTGGTGGATTTGCCGGTGGTTTCTCCAAGTCCAGATGGGCACATACATCCCAAGGACCCAAGTTTCCATCCTGGGGCTGGGGAGGGCGGGGGTGGGGAGAACAACCAAGATGAAAAACTAAATACAATGAAAAAAATGCTTCTTCCTCCCTCTCTTCCTGCCTGCCTGCCTGCTCACCTTCATTCCTGCCTGTATTTCTCTTTAGAAAAAAATTAGGCTTGAAAGGAACCTTAGAAATCACCTCGGCCAGGTATTTCAGACTTTAATTTTGTCAACTACAGTCCCATATAGAACTTGAATATTATCAAGGGGAGAGAGATGGAAGAAGATATCCCTTGTTCCTCCTGCCACCTTGGCAGCACTTCCGTGCCTACAGTAAAGAGCTTGAGACACAATGATCTGTGCCAAACCTGTTGTTTGTCTGCAGAGGAGCCTGAAACCTAGACATTAACAGAGTTTTTCTAGAGCTCACCCAGATCATTAGAGGCAGTGAAGTAGGTATTTCCCAGGTGATTTCTGGGTCTAAAATGAGACATTAGCTCTACCTCTTCCTGCCCCTCTCACCCCTCTAAGGTTAAATTGAGCCTCCTTAGGCAGCTGGGCGTGGGGACCCTGGACTTCTCCTCTGGGTTGATTCCATTTAGACTGTTTGAACCTTAATAGTCCCATGAATTTTAACCAATTTCACAAGAGGCTAGCAACTTTGAGAGACCATTAAATAGCTGCAAGGTGTGGGGAGGGGGGGGAATGATACTCAAAAGATGTACCACCCTCTTCCTAACCAGTGTGTCCAGAGTCTACTTGAATGTGGTTAATTTAATAGGGCATTTAACCTGGAAAGACCCCAGCGAGTCCAGCACTCACAGTAAAGAAATCCCAACTCTTTTCCTGCATTTGGCCCTCCTAAGACTTTGAGAGAGACCTATTGAGAGGAAGTAAGAACATAGTTGGATGAGAAAGGCTGTGTGCCAAACATGCCCTCCTGGTGGTGGCCTCTAGACCCTGTGGTTGGTGAGGGTTTTGACACACCTTGCAAAATTCAGGGGGTGACCCAGCTTTTCCCAGAAAAGTCTGGGCAGGTTCTGTTTAATTAGCACAGTAGAAGCTTCACCTGGGTTAATGTTTTAACCATTTTGTCAATACACTCAGTGTCATTTTTGTTTGAATATTCCAGGACAGAATAAAAATGTTTTTAACAAGCAAGTTTTGTTTTGTTTTTGAATGAAGGGCTAGCAGTAGAAGTTACCTGGGTGCTTTTTTTTAATGTATTGAAAGGTTTACATTTTTAAGAGTAGATGTAATAAATATATTTAGACCCAAACAATGTGTAGACTTTATACCTTTCATAGTTTCACAACTCTTCAGTTTCTATAGTTATTTCGGAGTCTCTTTCACATTTGGGTAGTTATTTCGGAGTCTCTTTCACATTTGGGATGCTCCTGTACTGTCCAGTTTTTTTGTTCATTGGGATATTATTTTTGCTCCCACTTAAGGACACCAGGCTAGATATTCTCGTGAGAGTCTCCTCACCCCACCAACCCCCCGCCGCATCTTCCCACCCCTGACTGAATAAGGCTGTGGGTTTCATTCAAAACCTGAATTAGACTGGATGGCTTTGGATCAGGCCACATCTGGTGCCTCCTCAGATGGTAGGAGTAATGATCTAGAGCCGGCCTGCATGGATTCAGATTCCAGCTCTGCCAACCCCTTGTGGTGTGACCTTGGGCTGAGAAGTTAATCTTTCTCTATGGAGTGGGGACAAGAGAAGTGCCTACCTCGTGGAGTTGTGAGGACTTAATGAGGTAATGAACATGTGACTGTAACACCGACACAGACACCCACAGCTGGCCTTCTGCAGTGGTAGGATTTGAGAATTGAAGGAAACACTGACAGAGTCCCTGAAAGTTGCTTTTAAAACCAACTTATTCCCAGTATCCCCTGGTGGAGTCGTGGTTGGGCACAGTCCACATACATCCCAACTTCCCAAGTTCACATCCCAGGGCCAGGGGATACAACCTGGATGAACAACTCAATAATAATGAATAAAGTACTTCTTCTTCCCCTTGCTTACTGTCTGCCCCTCTCCTTAAAATATATATATATATATATATATATATATATATATATATATATATTAAAAATTTGTTACCTATTCCTGAGCATCATCTAAGACCTAAGGAAGCAGCAGTGGGACTGGGAATCTGTCCTGTTAATAGACTCAAGATGATTGCCATGTGCAGCCTGTGACGGAAACCACCTTCTCTAGCCTGGATCCCCTCCCTGACAACACTAACAAGTGGTCTCTATTTGAACACCGAGCTGCTTAACCACCACCTGATGCAATTCATCCACTTTTGGTCACTTCTGACAATACCAAAGTTTGTCCTTGAATTGACCTAAAGAAGGCAGGAACTGCCTCTGAATATAAGGAGGCAGATTAGAGGAGTGGAAAGAGAATAAAATTTGAAGTCTCCAAGAAGAGAGTTTGAACTCTACTCTAGAGTTTATTAGCTTTGTGACTGAGCAAATGGCTTGCTATTTTCCTTCTCTCATTAATCTCCCTTCCAGTTGTTCAGTATTTGATCTCTTTCGAGTCTTTTAGCCTCCCTGCATGATAAAACCTCAGCTTCCCTTATCACTTTAGCCACATACCCAGGCTCTGCCCCCGCTTAGTCATTTAATAGCCAAAGATGGGTATGAGTCTGGGTCTCACACAGGGATAGCAGGGCCTGGGAAAGTGGACAGAGAGCCAAAGAGTGAATGAGAGGTGTGAGAGGGAAATGAACTGACATGCCAAACCCCCAGCCCTCCATTCCCCGTGCTCCCTTGGTCTTTCAGCTAAGCAGGCCTCTGGTTCTGAAGGCTCTGGCACTAAACCAAGGCAGTGTCTCTTGGAGATAGGACTGGGGGTAGATTTCATCTACCTCACATCCTTGAGGGTAATGAGCAGGGAGGGAACTGGATGTTTGTCCAGATGTCTAGGCCAGATGAGCAGAAATATGGGCTGTGCTCCTTTAATCCATACCCCGATGCTTAGTCATCCCCATGACTTCAGCTCCACCAGATTCAGGGCCTCCTGGTACCAGCAATGCCTGGTTCCTCCTCAACCATGAACATGGCCCCTTTGGCTAGAAGCAAGGATTTTTCTACCCATTGTCTGGATCAGAAAGAAATGGAATGGTTCTGTGGTCTGATTTCTGACGTTTCTAATTACTAACCACGTGTCTTCAGAAAATGTGTTTAACTTATTTGAGCTTAAGTCCCTTCATTTGTAGAACTGGGATATAAGTAATACCTCCAGGTAGGATTGCAGGAAGGATCAAAAGACACAGTGTATACAGTATACTTCATTCGTACTGATTGGCTTGTAGGCTTCTCGAGGAGGAGGTACAATTGGGAGTGATTTCTCACTACACCAGTGCTGCCCGTGAAAGCTGTTCACAGGGCAGCCACCACCCATTATCATCCAGCCACCTCTCCAGCCGCTGGCTTGGGTCCTGTGATCCAAGTGTTCAGGTGAAAAGATGGCCATCAGCATGTCTGTAAAGTTAGACAGTATTGTTCTAAGACATCTAAATGGCACTTCAGAAGTAATTACAATTTTACAAAGGAAATGTGAAAGTCTTGGAGAACATTTCTTCCTTCTGAAAACTTTTATTAGTCAGTTTATTATTGCTTTTTGGATTTATGAAGTTTCAATTTAGCATAGAAGATGCATTCGGACCAGCTGCAAGAGCACCACCTGGGAACTTGTTAGAAGTGTAAAACCTCCGAGTCAGCTCCAAACATGCGGGAACTCTCAGGGAGCAGCCCAGAAACCCTTGTTTTAAGGAGCCCCAGGCACTTCCTATGGCTCCCTTGGAGAACATGGACGAGCTGTTAGCCGCATACCTCCTTCGCGCCTCCCTTCCACCCTTGGCAGTTCTCAGGTCAATATGGCCAAGCCCCTGTCTCTGGCCATATATCTTCAGCATTTACATGGTTTGAAGACAGCTCCTGAGAGAATGGTTTATTGTCTCATCCCGGGGGACTCATCTGTTCATGCCGACAGCAGGTGTAATCTAAAGCCAAGCCTAGGAGTAGAGAAGAGGGAACATACATCTGTTTCAGATGTTCAGACTGCCAGAGCAGTTGGCTTCCTCCACCTATAAAGCTTCCTTCTGATTGCCTGACCACAAAGAATTATATCTCTGATGGGCGATGATAACAGCAAATATTTTTAGCAAGATTTACTTAATGTTGGAAAATACTTTTCTTTTTTATAGCCCATCTAATTCTCACAATAACCCAAGGAAGTAGGTCCTGTTAATATTGTGGTCAAACTGAGGTTCAGAGAAGCTAATTCACTTGCCCAAGATCATGTGACTAGTAGTGAAGGATGAGAAATTAAACTCAAGTCTGTCTGATAGCAGAGTCTATGAATCTTCAGTAAACCTCCCTCTTGATTGAGCAGGCTATGTCCTTGAGCCAGGAATATTCTAAGCCAGTGCTCTTTTTTTAATTTTACTTTATTTTTTTAGGTCAATGGTTTTTTAACTTCAGCATGGAACAGGATTATCTGCGGAACATCTTAAAATACAGATTTCTGGGTCCTAGTCACAGACATTCAGATTCAGTGCCTCTGGGTCAGTGCCTGGGAGTTTGCATTTCTAGCAGGTTCCTACACATTGCTGGTTCTCTTGATCCAGGGCACTACACTTTAAGAATCACTGCTCTAAGCCAGTGTTTCTCAACCAGGTCTACACATTGGAATCATCTGGAGAATTTTAGATTCAGTTGCTGTTGGTATGAAATACTGCCATTCTTTTTTTAAAAAACAAAACCAAATATGCTTCCCCAGGTAATGCTAATGTGCATGTAGGGTTGAGACACATTACTATACTAAAGGAAGATGACTAATTGCTGTTTACAGCGTTGGTCCTCCAGACCTACATCCGTGCTGCTCAGATGGAAGTGTTCACGCTACTAGGGATCTTAATGGTGTGCCAGAGAACACCAACACTATGGGGTAACGAAGCCATAACCTTATTTCAAGATTTAGGAAAATGTTCATATTCTCCATAAAACAAATGACTCTACTACGGAGGAAGGTACAAAATATATAGGAAATATTAGTATAGGAAGTGTAATTAAACACACTCCTAAATTCTAACCAAGGAATATTATTAGAGACTGTCAGATATACTCAAGGAAAGACATCCAGATGTTATTTTGTATTGGTCATTAAAAAATCTGTGCAGTGGGCACATACAGTTTATTGTTGGAATAATATTTTATATTCATGATATAATGGTGAACACATCAAAGATACTTCCAGTGGTGATTTCCTTGGTAATAATATGGGTAATAATAATATTTATGCATGACAGCATTTTCTAATTTTTAAAACAATATTATTTTTATGATTAGACCAAAGAATTCAGGCAGTCACCTGGTAATTTTATAAATGTTCTCAAACAGCTATTTAAATACAAACCATGGATTTATAAGTTGATCATCAGAGAACAAGAAAACACTTAAAAATTGCTCATTGCAGTGTCCAGGGGTGTTAATGCCTTTAGGCCCAGAAAGTGTGAGAAACTTCACCACACCTAGGAGAGGCCGTGCTGGGTAAGGGGCCATTTGCTCTGCCAGGTGGTCTCCCTGACAGGAGTGGGGAACAGGGACTGTAGGGGTCTCTGAGGTCGCATAGCATGGAGCAGGGATGGGCCTCTGAATCTCTCCTCCAGTGAGTACAGTTGGCTAACAGTGCTTCCATTTACATCACTGCAGTTATCTAGTGTAAAATAGACTCAGTGTGTCATGCTAAAGGGAGCTTAGGAATGTCCAGACATGCTGTGTAAATATGCAAGCAGTGAAAAAGTCAAGCCTATGTAACTTGAGGACCACCTATGGATATTAACAAAGAAAAGACAGAGGGAGATAACATGTCGGTGTTGAAAACAAAACAAAACCCACCAAATCCATTGCCTCTATTATTTGCAGAAGTCTGTCCATGCTTCCCCTGGAGTTGCTTCAGAAAACAAGCAAATGTGTCTTCTGCATACTTGTGTCAATTGGAGAACTGGAAAGAGGACATTCCAGGAGTGGTCAGAGGGCCCTAGAAAGAAGGAAGCTGAAAGTATTATGTACTCAGGGACGCTGTACTTGAGTAATGATTTTCCAGTGTGGCCAATAGACATTTTCTCTGCGACCAGGTCTCACCTGGTCTTTTAAAACAAACAAAAAGTTCTTTATTTGTTTTTTTAAAGGAAGGGTGCAGGCAGGAATGAAGGTGAGTAGGTCAACAGGCAGGAAGAGAGGATAAAGCAGCATTTGATTTTGATTTTGATTTAGTTGTTCACATTAGTTGTTTCCCCAGACCTAGAACATGAACCCACGTCCTTGGGATGTAGCTGTACTGTGTTCCTCCGAAGGTGGCTAACACAACTGCTACTCCACCAGGGCACATCTAAAACAACACTTTGATTGCCTATTTCCACAATATCTAGGATAATGGCCCAACCTGGAGAAGCAGGTGGCAGGCCAGTGGGCACCATTTCTGGGTAGATCTGTCTCCCTAGAGATTGGAAGACTTATTCCAAGGAATTACACCTGGTGAGATGTGCTTGCCATTTATTGCAATTAAATTTGTGACCACACATAATGTTTCTTTAAATGGTCCAGGCTGGCAAAGTAAATGAATAAAATGAATCAGCTGCCCAAGTGAGTACAGCATCTCCCTTTATTGGTTGCCAGTATCACTTGGCTGGTGCCATGAGGGAATTTTAGCCGAGGTGTGCCAGGTCTCCCAAGTGTTTCCAAGAGAAGCAAGAATTCTTGGTCTTTGTATTATTATAGTTCCTAATTTCTAAATGTTGACAGCATTTCAAAACTTATTTTTTCATCGAATGAAAATATACCCATTGACTGACATTGGCCTGCAGCCCTAAGATTCTTACCTCTGCTTGAGAATCTGAGACCCTAGAGTCGATTGCTTTAGTCAACTGAGTCATCTTGCTCATCCTCCCACCCACCTCCACCAAATTCCAAAAGGCAAGTTTCCTGGACTCTTCTCTTCAAAAGTCATATTTCACTAAGGATCATAAAATTGGTTTATGGCCTCACAGTCATTGATTTCAGCTGAGGATGTCTTAAATTCTGATCCTTGCGGGAGGTTGCTTCCTTGATGATGAGCTTAATTTAAAAACTAATTTTAAAGGAACTGCATTATTTGAGAAATGTGTGCTTTGGAGTGGGAAGGTGCTGGCTTATAATTTCAAATCCACCTGTATCACTTGGACAAGTGACTTGATTTCTCATCTCTTCCCTTTTCCCCACCTGCAAAACAGGCATAATATCTCTGGATTGTTTGTTGGCTTGTTGGTTTAGGGTCATGATGTTAATATAGTTTAATATCTGGTGCATATAGGTGCTCAGGAAATGGAAGTTTCTCTTAAGAGTAAATATAATTGAAACTTTTAATTATAAACATGAAATAGCCTTTCAAAAATAGCCTTTTTATATTTTAGAATTAAAAAAAAATCTTTCTTCAGAACTCCCAGTGTAGTAAGTAGTGTTATAGGTAGGGTAGAAGAAAAAGCGGGAAAATAGAGGTGAGGGGTAAGTTTCAAGGGTTTCTGTGCTGGGAGAAGTCCTAGGGTCAACTTTCTGTGCCTGAGTTCACTTACATGTAAGGTGGCCTCATCATGAATCCATCTAATTTAACTCTTTTGCTTTGTGCTAAATTTAGCAATTAAGTATTGAACACATCCCCCAAACACGTAATTTTTTAGTTATTTAAATTAGTTAACTAAAAAATAGTATTTGTGTATGGTGCACCCTGGTGGAGTAGTGGTTAGGTCAGTTGCCTCCAAAGGAGCACAAGCCGCATACCCCTGGGTTTCAGTCCTACAGAGGAGTGGGGGCGGTGTGGGGGGACACAACTAGTGTGAACAACTAAATGAAAAATAAAGTGCTTCCTCTTCCTCTCTCATCCTGCCTCCCTGCCCACTTGAGTTCATTCATGCCTGCACCTTTCCTTCAAAAAAAAGTGTTGGTGTGAGTTTCATCTCACCAGAATAACTCCCAGCTGAGTAGGCCATGCTGCTCATCTTGGGACCTGTCCAGTCTCACCAGGTCTGCCCTCAGAAGAACCCTGTGCTTGATTTAATACTCTGCTGTCACCATCTTGAAAATCTTAATAGTTTTTGAACAAGAGGCCCTGCAAATTATGTAGCCAGTCCTGATCAGAGAGATTTATCAGTAAACATTGAAATGTCAGTGCATAAACCAAAGGGTACAAATGCATAGCTCTCAATCCAATCACACATTTTGGGCCCAGAGAGTATTTCTTTTTTTTTTTTTTTTTTTATTTAGAATAGTTTTGGAATTAACCAAAAGTTGAAAAGATAGTACAGAATGTTCCCATCTATCTCTCATTCAGTTTCCCATGTTGGTGGCAGCTCACACTATATTTACATACAGCAGGGATTTGTCATAACTAAGGAACTAACATCAGTACATTACTATTAACTAAATTCCACACCATATTCAGATTTTAGGAGTTTTTCCCTGGCATACCCCTGTGGCTCAGAAGACTAACATACAAGCCATGTAAAGCCCTCAGACCTGGGTTTGTAACTCAGGGCTGGGAATAAAATTTTTTAAAAGAAAAAAGGAGTTTTTTTCCTTAATGTCTCTTTTTATTGACTACTACCTTACATTTAGCTGACATGTCTCCATAGGTTCCTTTGGGCTATGATGTTTTCTCACACTTTCCTTGTTGTTGATGACCTTGATCTTTTTGAGGCATACTAGTCAGCTATTTTACAGAATAGCCTCAATTTGGGTTTGTCCAATGTTTTTCTCATGATCAAAGGAGTAGTTTGCCAGGTTTTTCCATTGTGAAGTTACTCTTCCCGCCTCCCTTTCTATGCTGTACCTTTAGGAAGAGAATCACCTAGTACAGCCCATAGTCAGGGGAGGGGAAGGAAGCGCCACTTCCTTGAAGGGAGACTATCTGCAAAATTATTTGAAATTCTGCTTCATAGGAGATTTGTCTAATGTCCATTTATTAATTTAATCATTTATTCATAGCTCTCTGGATTCATGGAAATATTTACTCTATACTTTGGGTTATAATCCAATGCTATTCCATTTACTTTGTCCCTCAGAGTCCAGCTTTGGTCAGGCAGGTGTCTATCAAGTTGACTTCCGTGTTACTTGGACACACCCTCACCATGTTTTTATTGGGATGACAACGTGTTGCTGGACACCTTATATAGTTTCTGCCCCAGCCCTAGAACCAGTCCTTTCTCCAAAGAGCCCGGATTCCTTTTATGGAAGAATGGCAGCCGCCTCTAGCTCAGGGCCACTAAGTCACAGGCTATGAAAGCCATTGACCCGGGTTTAAGACCTGAGGCTTTGGGGAAAACAAAAGGAACAGTATTAGTAACTAAGATCTAGATGTTTCGTGTGCTCCTTGTTGCCAGAGTGTTTTGTATTGTGTAAACTTTTTAATTTAAAAATTTTAAATTAACCTGTCCTACTTTTTCAGACATAATAAACTATATGAAAATATCAATAAAATATTTTTTAATTTTTAATGATTTTGAATTAATGACTAATATTTAGCTATAATATTTCACATTAGAATCTAGACTTCTTGGTTCTCTTAAGAGACCAGAAAGTCTGCAACCCCATATTCCTGCTCAACAAATTTCTGCTAAAGCTGAGAGGCTTTTTCTTTTCTGCATCAACACTCCCTAATCTGTCACAGTCCACACCCATCCCTGTTCTGTTACCCTCAACCTACTTTTCTGATCCCTGACAGCATTTGAGTATATGACTTCTAGTTCAGACACTATCCAGAGAAGTAATTTACAAGGACACAGCGTAGTTAGAGAAGAACAGGGTGCGCCTAACTAGACTAGGGGTGAGGTGGGCAAGGAGGACATGTTAGAGGAAGTGGAACTTTGAATAACAAGTGGGAGTTAACCAGACAAAAAGAGGAAGCTGCAGATGCCAGCTCTCCAGAAGTGCTCACACTCTGCGGGCTGGAGTATTTATATTATATGCAAGTTGGAAGGATGCAGAGATGATCACTGAGAGGTGCTTCTGTTTGAAAGATGGTCTTGCCTGTCGTGTCAATTAATTCTGATTTTATCTTGAAGCAGTAGAAAGCTGCTTTAGACTTTTATGCAGAAAACTGGATGTCCTGGTTAGATGTGAACTTTAGGAAGATCCTTCACCTGCCAGGTAGAGACTGGAGGAATCCTAGAGTAGAGGAAGGGGGAACAGAGCGTGTCTGCATGTCAGAGGAAGCTACAGCCAACCAGCAGCAGTGATGGGAGCTTTGACCTAGGGAAGTGGTGGAGGGGTTGGAGAGAAGTTTATAGAAAACCATTCAGCAAGACTCAGTATTAATTGCCCTTCCTATAATGTAAGAAAGATCCTGCTAGTAAATAAAGAAGATACAATATGATATCATCCAGACAAGGAGACTGAGACATTTTCAAATTCTGATTCGTGCTCATGATCAAAGTACTGGTATTTCTACCCAGCTTTCCAATACTCAGGAAGTTCGTTAAGGTCTTGTGTGCAGCTCACACCAACTCATTTGGCCCGCTTAATTTTCAGCTCGGTTTGAACCTGGCAGGTCTGAACTAGCTAGAGCTCATTTTTAATGACTTTTATTGTCAGTCCATAGTGAATGATTCCCTTTCTCGGGTTTGTTTGGGTCTTCATCGACTTCCACCTCTAGGCCATTACAACAAGCAGTCCAGGCAGCCATCCTGGAGATGGGGATGTGGATTAGCCAGAAATGGCCCTGGCGGAGACAAGGCGAGTATGAAGCAGGCACTCTGCATTTACAGTTGCTCCTTTGGGTGGCTGAGACAGCACTTCCTCCACCTGGCAAATGGCATGTCTGAAAGAATTAACAATCTGTTTAGAGCACATAATCACATGTTTGTCTATTTTCCTTTCTTTTGGTTCAGCCACTTGTGATAATAGGTCCGTGAGTAACTCAAAGAGTGGGGAGAGAGCAGGGCAGAGGGAGTTGGAGAACAGAGTAGTAGCCGGTTTGTTTCTAACCATTTACAGCTGTCAGCTTGTTTGGAGACTTTTTTTTTTTTTAGGCCAAGGAACAAAGTCTTGCTACACGGGATTGTTTTCCTTGGCTTGATGAACAGACACTTTCTTGGGGAACGCAATGAGATAACACAAAACATCTGCTCCAAGGAATCAGTCCTCCCAGCTGAATTTTCATCCGCATCAGCAAGATCATGGGGCTGCCTTAGATGACTATGTACGCATTTGGCAAGCAGCAGGGGAGTGCGGATGGAATGGGCAGGAGAGGAAACTATAGGAGGAGGAGGTATGTTTAAGAAGCAGATCTGCACTCCTCCTCTTTGTTGCTGTTTACTTGTCATTCGATTGCGTTTTGTTTTGCTGGTAGTGTGGAAATGGTATGTTCCCAACCATGCCGCCAGAGGAGGTCTGTTTTCTTTTCCCACGTGCGTGGGACGTTGTTTTTATTCATGAACTATTGAGAATGAGTGATTTTTATGACTGGAAGAGAATTTTCACATGTGCATTCCTATTACTCGACCCCGAAAACAAAAAGGAGAGCAAATGCGTTCAGACATGAGTAATGGTTTTAAGGAGAAATGTGGGCTTTGCTGGTTGTTGCAACTTACATGCCATCAGAGTTCCCCAAAAGACTGACCAGGTCCTTAGCATTCTTCTGATGTCATGTGGATGCTCCCTGGACAGAAAACACAGTGTTCCCATAAATCACATGGGTTCCACATCCAAGTGCCAGGAAAAGTTTCTTACTTGAAGAAAAGGCAGCTTCACATGGCCTGGTTCATTTACCCTCCCTAGCACCTCCTGGACTCTAATGAGGAAGAGTCGTCTTTACAACGATAATCACTGCCATTTACTTTTTACGTTTTCAAAAACTTTTTTAAATCTCTTTTTTAAGTATTTCATCATAATAGATTTCAGGTGTGCATCCTCATAAATGAACATCTGTGTATAAAAGAGTAAGTCCACCCCCACCATGTCCCTCCACCAGAGTCCAACTCTATCTTTGGCGGCCCCTTACAGAATGCCTTCTGCATGCCCATGATACTCCGCTTTGAGTTTAATCTTCACAATCTCGTGAAGCATTAGATAGTATTATGTCCATTCCTCAGATGAAGAGCCTTTTGGAAGTCAGCAGGCTTGCTCAAGGACCCACAAGCAGGGAAGTTCCATGGCCGGAATGTGAACCCAAGTATGACCGATGCCAGAGCCAGACTGGTGTCCTCAGTCCTGGATGACACATACATTTGGGGAAGTAAGAGCCACAATGTCCAACTTTTTCTTTAACAAGTTTTGCTTCCCCAGTTCTGCCAGTTGAATTAGAGTCAGATGAAAGGAGCTCTAAGAACCTGACAGAGCCATGCTCTGTGGAGTAGTAGTTAGGTCAATCAGCTGCAAAGTTGCCAGACCACATACCCCTGGGTTCTAGTCCCAGGTTCAGGGGGAAACAACCAGTGTGAACAACTAAATGAAAATACAATAAAGTGCTTCTTCCTTCTCAGAAAAATAAAGAACCCAGCAGAATCCTGGCAGAATGGAAAGAGCTAGGCTCTGGACTCTGGCAAACTTGAATTCAGATCCCTTTCATCACAGACTAGCTCTGTGAGTACCAAGCCAGTCTGTCCTTTCGCTTTTCTGAGCTTTGATTTCAAGGTAAGCAGATGGTATTAGAGCTCACTTCTTCCCCCACAGTATTTACTATCAGTATTTATTATGCACCCACCCTCTTCCAGGCTCTATGCTGGGCATTAAGGATTCATCCATCAGGAGCCTGCCCTACAGTGGTCTACAGTCTCAAGGGTCTGGCAGGGATGCCCACAGAGAAGTGTGGAATTACTGTCTGTGCTCAGGGAAGTTTCAGGAGCAGGATAGCAGATGCCAGGGACTGAGTCTGGGGATAAGAGAAGGCTTTGAATCAAGTGCTGAAGAAAGAAGAGACAATAACTGGGTAAAAGACAACTCCCTGTGAAACCTGTGATGTTTGGAGGACAGTTCTCTGGTGTTCCTGGAGACCACCTCTTAGCCTTTCCTTCCCATTCCTCCACAGTTCAAGTTCAGCCCCTGGAGATCTGAGGCCAAAGTCTCATCCCCCAAGGTCCAGCTTTCTCTTCAGAAGGGAAGAGAGAAATGATGAAAACAGAGAGGAGTAGCAGCTAGCTGAGAAAATATCCCGAGGCTCATTTGACTTGGGACCTTTGTTTCCCATCTCTAGCCCTGTCATCCAAAGTATTTGTGCATTCTCTGAGGGATTCTGGCCCTTTGTCACTTTCTTAATAGAAGAAAGAACACACTCATTAAGACAAAACTTTTATTTTCCCCCAGGGATTCCCCCAAAAGGAAGGATAGAATGGGGGCATCTGAGGGCTTCGAGGAAGAGAGAGAGGAGGGAAAAAAATGGATTGACATTCAGAAATTACTGGCATTTTTATTAAATTCTGTTTGGGATAAAGGAGATTAAAGTCAGAGATGAAAAGCTAATCCTCAGGGGGCGCCAGAGAAATTATTATATTCCATGCTCGATTTAGCGCAAAACATTGAGTGTGGCTTGGAGTTCAGTACATTGCGGCTAGACACATTCATATACTCGGCAGGGCTGTCAGATGCTGCTTTCCGGCCAAGCACCAAGTCTTCATGAGCGGCAGAAGCAAAGATGTGTGGCTGTCCTTGTCAGCCTCAATGGAGACTCCAGGCCTCACAGGCTCTCCTCACCGTCTATCTTCTCCCCAGTGTTCTGGCCCACTGCCTCCTTGGCCCGATCACCAGGCAACTGGACTTTTGCTTTGAGACTAACTATTGAGCAAATTCCTGCTAGAACCATGTGAGTGATTGGTTTGGGTTCTGACCTCTGCCCAGGCATCTTGCCTGGTTCGCTCTGGATTCCAGGCTCAGTCTCATCTTGTTTCAGGGTCACCAACTCCACTAGCACACACTATATGACCCAAGGCCATGCCATCCAGGTTCAAGGTCACCCTTGAAAATCTGGATGTTAGGCACCTTTTTGTGACACACTCATCTAGACACATTTTCTGATCTGAGGCAAATTTCTTGGAATTTGAAATTTCCCAGCTTGAATCTGAGACGCAAGTGATGTGGCTCAGGGTAAGACAGAGGAAGGAGGTGCCTTGAGACTCAGTGACTGCCAATCACTAAGCACTCTTCTGATCAAAGGCTGTTTTTGTTTTCTATATAATCAGTACATATCTGTCTGGGTTATTGTTGCGTGGTTTGTCTGGTTTATTATAATACTAGTCAAAGTTTAACTCCAAGTCCTTCAGAAATGCAGTCTGCTTTTCTTAAGACTGTTGGTTAATCTTGCCCAGCATTAACTTTCTGAGTATAGTAACTGAAAATTAGCTCTCACCACCTGAAAAACTAGAATGAAAGCTGAAGAAGGGAGGTTTTAATAATTAAAATGAGGGTCATTTCAAATTCTTTCTTTCAGCCCCTAAGCAAGATCATAATGTTATCACAGAGTGCTCCTTCATTCTTCCAAAAGCAGTGTATAGCTTTCCATGCAGAGCCATGTCAGATGCTGGAAGAAAGCTCTCATTTCTGCCGTAGACTTTTTTTCCTCCCTCAAAGAAGAGTGATGGATTCACATCCTGACTAAATAACATCACTTCTCTTTTATGATTCAATTTTGATTGATGAATATTCCCTACCTAGCCATTTTGTCAGGTGCTTTTAGAGGCAGAACCAAAGTATAAAACAGTCCTTTTATTCAGCGAACTTTCCGTAACACAGACATGAGTATGAAAAACTAGTGGGAAATCATGCAAGGCAGAAGATAGCTCAGTATTAAATTGAGAGCCTGACACTCTAAGACCTTTGCAAGGTCAGAGCTGATGTATTAATACCAAGATGTTCCCCTCTGAAAAGAAGAATGTGGCATGAATTTAGTCCCAAAATACGTTACAAAGAGCATTTGGGGTCCTGCCTTTGTGGCACAGGCACTTGAGACACTGGTGTGTGGACCATGTAGGTTCACTACCCCAGGTCTAGGTGAAAAAACCTAAATAAACAAGTAAATAAGTAAAGAGGCAAGCAAGCTTCTTCCTCCTCTCCCTTCCTCCCTGTGCTTCTTCTTGCCTTTCCTTTCTTAAAGTGTGTTTTCCTCCTCTCCCTCCTTCTCTACCTTCCTTCTTTCCTCCCACCCTCCTTTTCTTCCTTCCTTCCTCTCTTTAAAAAGAAAAAGAAAAAGAGGCACACTCTGGTGGGGTAGCGATTTGGTCAGCTGCCTCCGGACAAGTACAGTCCACATATATTCCAAGGACTCAAGTTCACATCCAGCGGTGGTGGGAATAACCAATGTGGATAGCTAAATAAAAATTAAAATAAAATGCTTCTTCCTCCTCTCTCTTCCTATTGCCCACCTTTCTTTAAAAAAATAAGAGCATTTGGTCCATGGGATGCTAACACAGTTCACAGGAGAATGCCTACAATCTGCAAGACATTAGCAAAGCCTCTCGCTTGTGTGTGTATTTGACCCTCTTTGCAACTTCCTGAGCTACAGACATTGCCATCGCTGTCTTTTGAGATGGGGAAACTGAGGCTTAGAGACACTAATCTATTTGCACGTGGATACATGGTTAATAGATAATAGAGCCAGAAATAAAGCCTGGGGAGTGATTCTAGACTGTGTCTTAAACCAATAGGTATTATAGGGAAAGGAGGGCGGGGGTTCTAGAATTAAATGGAACATTTGCTATGGGAATACCCAGGTTCTTTACTATGCACAGATATATTGTAAATATCTATGGAAGCATCATTTTTTGCAAATATATTGAACTTCACAACCTTACTTTTTTAGCTAAGGCTCTCCTAAGATGATGATTTTAAAAACATGCATTGGAAAATGCTAAAGTGGATGGTCACAGTATCAGGTGTACTCAGGAAAAACAGCAGGGGCAGACGGCAGGGTTTGGGTTTGATCCTGAGCTGGACCAGCAGTGCCATGTGGGCTGCACAGAATGCCTGTTGCCCGGAGCCAACCATTCATGGCCCTCGGGCATGGGCTGCCATGTAACTGGCCCAGTGTCCATTTGAAATGATCCACTTGCCTTTCATTCTTCCTATGTCTAGACTATATTCATGTAAAACTCACACATTTTTCTGAGCTCCTTCTACTCTCCAGGTACTGAGTAAGTGCAGGTCATCACATGGTGCCCTCGGGAGTTGCATTCCGTCCTCCACGGAGCCTGTAGAAATATAATGCAGAAGAAGTGGGGTCTGGGGCACATCATTTAACGGAACTAAGCCTTGGTGGTTGTTTATTGTTTTTAATTTCAGGAAAGGTGCAGGCAGGAATGAAGGTAGGCAGGCAGGAAGAGGGGAGGAAGAAGTATTTTTATTTGATTTGATTTTGTGTCACGTCATTTCATTTTAGTCGTACATCTTAGTTGCCTCTCGCCCCATCCAGAGGCAAATCTGGGCCCTTGGGAGGGTCACCTGCGCTCAGCGGGGGCAGATGACTTCCCAGCTCCTCTGCCAGGCCCTTCCTCAGTTGTGCTTTTATACACTTTCCACATTAATACCACTGTTCTGGGTGTAACGTAATCAGACCTCTGCCAGGGTTCCGTTTGCTCTGGCTATTTGATGGAGATTGAGTATGTCCTAGCAGAACAGGAAGCTTAAGAAACCCTCACATTAATCAGTTTTCATGAACTGGTCCCTCAGAGAATGGAGTGACTTGGCAGGAAGGAGTCGTGCCTTTTCTTGCTGCCATGAGGTCAAGCACACAAGGTAAAATAGTTCCTGATTCTACCATAGGGGCAGACAACTCTTCTTTTCATCCAGAGGGGTATCTCTTCCGTGTCCTACCTTCTGAAGATCCAGGAGTTCAGAGCTGAGCAGAGGTAGGACTGGAAGCGAGGAGGTCTGGGGAACAATTTAGAAAGACCCCACTTTTGTCATAAACATCCTCTTTGTGCCCAAGACTTAACTTTACCTCCTGTAGGATATGGGCACTAGCTTAAAAGGTGAAGCAAATGAATTGGCACAAAAAAAAACTCCCCATGCCCTCTGGCAGCTGCTGGGCCTCCACTGAGAATGGCATCAGGGGAAATGAAAGGTAAACACACCTGAGAGGTTCAGGCAACTCCAAAAGGAAGGGTCAGGTTGCTGGAGGTGTGTGCAGAGTCCCAGAGCAGCAGCTCAGGATTTCAAGGTGGTGGGCGCATTATGGCCCACTAGAGCTTTAGAGTTAGGCAAACCTGGGTCCAAACCCCTCCACTCTCTGGTGACTTTGGGTAGCTCTTTAATTTCCCTGAGTCTGTTTCCTCTTCTGTGAGATAGAAGTGATAAGAGTACCTGTCTTCAGGGTTGTCCTGAGGACATGATCACCTAATCCATGTGAAGTGCTTGACACAGGCCCTACAACATAGTAAGTGCTCAGCAAATGTTGGCTATTACTTAGTCCCAGGCCCATGGTCTAGGGACTGAGAAAACAGTTCTCAAAGGCTGCAGAGCATATTAGTTGCCCTCTGATCACTTTGGATCTGTGACTTGCAGGGATGTGGACCTTTCCCTTTCTCTTCCTTCCCTTTTTCTTTTTAAAAAATGTATTCCTTGCCAGTGCAGAGTAACCTTTAGATGCCTCGTGCTTAGCCATTGAGCTGGGCCTCTCTCCCTGGCATAAAGAGACTCACACTGCATCTAGCCAGCTCTTTCAGATTTTAGAATGAGTCAGACTTGGTCTAGATCCTAGCCCTGCCACTTTTTTGCTAAATGGTCCAAAGAAAGCTTCAGAGACTCAGTGTTATTCATCTGTGATGTAGACATAGTAAAACCCACTTTCTAGACAGCATGCAAAGGTCACATGTCAATCCCTTGGCAATGTCACCATGTGGGTTACTGGACTCCCCTTCTGAAGGAAATGCATTTCTCTTAGAGGGGATCCCAGCACCTCTGGGACTCGGCTTCGAAGACTCCAGACCCTCTCTCATCCTGGCAGCTGTGATTCTACCGACCGCTCTGCAGCAAGAAAGACAGCCCATAACCTCTGCAAGGAGCTCTCCTGCACCTTCTCCCCTGCTTCACCTCACCCCCAACCCTGCCCCAGTTCCAGCATCTGTTGCCCAGACAGTCAGCTGCCAAGCTGTTCCCCATCTCTCCCTGGGCTCATTTAATATGTAGACACCTTGGTGTTGAAGAAAAGCCGTGTCATTACTAGACCCTGGGGAGGCAGATGGATCTACCTCTGCCAACTGCCGGCCATGTCTGTCTCTCTCATCCTGCTCTAGGCGTCCCAGGTGATCTCCTTACAGAGTGTTGCTCATCAGACAGCAGCCACTGGGATCCTGCCGAGACAAGGACAGCAAAACCCCAGCTTTCCTGGGATCGGGGCACATCCTGAGCACAGCTCTGCAAGTCTGTTGAAGCTTGTGTTCACGGCCACCTTTTCTTGATAAAGACAACTATTTTCCTGATGACAGTAGTTAAATGAGCCACACCTTGTCTTGTGGAGGGAAGGTGGGAGGGGGCGTCTTTCCCATCTAGTGAGTTCTTCCTCTGATCTAGGACTTAGGAGGATGTTACTCTCAGGGACTGGAGACTAAAGTTGCACAATATCATGTAACCATTGGACCTTTCCTCTGCATCTGGTATTTGTAAAACTGAAGCTCAGAAAGGTCATATAACTTGCCCATGAAAAAGGAGTAGCACAGGAACTCAGTCTGTTAAATTTACATGTATCCACAGAAGAGGTGTGCAAAAACTAAGAGTTGAAGTAGTGTTTGAGAGGGAGAAAGGAAAGAGAGGCATGAGTCTGCTGCTTTGACAAGATGGGAGCAGTGGTCATCATGGAAGTCTGGGTGCTGCCCGCCACCCCTCACTCTCTAAGCTCTAAAAACACACTCTCAGCTCTTACCTCATCAAGTGGATGAAGTGATACAAAGTGTAAGAAAACTATCTATGGTGTTGGTTGAATTTGCCCACCTCCAAAATAGTGAATCCCAGGAACAGTTTCCATCAGATTTGCATACGGGTACCCTAGGAAGAATGTAATCTGAAAAGATATGGTGGTGGGGGGCACCCTATGACTCAGGCAGCAGAGGCGCCTGGCATGCAAAGCTCTAGGACCTGGTTGGCAACTTGGGACCAGAGGGAAAACCAAAAATCAATTAAAAAAAAATGTTTTGTTTTTAAACATTCAGATTAATTGCTCAGGTTTAAACAATGTAGCCAGTTCACCTAGGAACTCATGATTTCTGAATTATCTTAAAATATCAGAGGCTTCACCTTAGCTGCACCCCATACCCATGTGGCCACCATTGGCTAAAGTTGTGTAACAGCTGCTCCTGTGACCAGAGGGGGAAATTTTCTTAGAGTCACTGCTCTGTGACTCTGTACAGGTACTATCAGTTTCCATGAAACATTGCTCTGCTCCTACTGATTTTCTTAGATTAGAGGTAAAAGGGAAATTAACTCTCTTGTGCTCTATAATATGGGGAAAATAGAACCAAAGCAACACGCTTGACCCTCTCTGCTTCCCTTTTTGTTTTTTGTGAGGCGGGTGTAGTGCTTGGGGGCAGGGGCGGGCACCTCATTCTAGTCATTGTTGGCATTTGAACTTAACCTATTTAGCTACTCTTTAGACAATGTCTGATGCAGCTGCCATGTAGACCCAGGCATCTGCAGGCTGGTGTGGGAGCTCAGATCCAGGACTGTTCACCAGTCTCACACGTGCTCTCCGGGACCTACTAAACTGTCCCCATCAAAGTTGATTCCCTTTTTTCTCTTCTCTAGGCATTCCCTTCCCAAAGAACTTCCTTCAGATTTGCAAGAAGATACTGTGCCGCCTTTTCCGGGTCTTTGTCCACGTCTACATTCACCACTTCGACCGGGTCATAGTGATGGGGGCAGAGGCCCACGTCAACACCTGCTACAAACACTTCTATTACTTTGTCACAGAGATGAACCTCATAGATCGCAAGGAGTTAGAGCCCTTGGTAAGTGTCCCCCTGCAGTGATGGTACCCCCAAACACCCCAAGGCACTCAGCCCTTTGTCACAGTGCATTGCCAGATTCATGGTAAATGTTCCTTAGTGCTATCAGCTGGAGGACAGCAGAATTAGATAGGATTTAGATGTCAGCTAAAGGTCAGGAGATGCCAAGAGATGACCACTAAATGAGTCTTTTATTACTCTCCAAGAGATGGCAGAATGTGAGATTGTAATGGTGAAGGCCAAAGGGAGAAGCTTTGTCAACTCCAAATCCAGTCACTTATTAATCCCTTAAATGGGCATCTCTGATCTTTCACATCACCTATTACAGTCACTCAGTATGATCAGAAACTTCTTCAGGAGGTAGAGAGAGCAGGGAAGACATGGAACAGAGCTTCTAATGCAGTTTCCTTGGGAAGGAAGTGGAGAGGCAGAGTAAATAGGTTTAAGATTGACTAATTTGAATATTTTAGTAGACTCTGGGGCATTGGGACGGTCATTCATTGTCTGGTACCTGGTCCTGAAGTAATTAGGGCAGAGGAATCTTAGCCCTAAATGTGAGAGGCTGATAGAGGAGGTGGTTGGACATGTAGGCCCTGAATTGATTATTTTGTACTTTTGGAGACATGGACTATCTCTAGGAATGGACTAGCTCTACTGACAGTGGCTGTTCCTTCAGGGTGATAAAGGTCTCAGATTCCCACCGCCCCCTTTTTTATTAACATTATATATTTTTAAGATGTTTATTTAAAATTTTAATTTGTTTTTGTTATTACCCTAGTCTCGCTCCTAAGTCCTTGGGCTTTACCTCTGGTCCAGGCCCCAGCCTTAGACTTAGCACCACCAGTCTGACCAAGGCCCTAGATATTAAAGAATCAAAGTACAAAAAAAAGATATGTATGGTACCTATATCTGGCAAAGAAGGTGTTGGTGAATTTTATAATTCACCTTCAGAGTTTCTGAACTTGAAATCTATTATTGCACTATGTGTGTATGTGGCGAAATAAAGCTCCCCTTTCTTATTCTATAGTGTAGCAATAGCCTGCCCAAAAAGACCCCTCCTCATGCCTGGGCAGGGTATATATCTAGCTTCCCCGCCAAACATAAATGCAGCACTTTCTGCCCATGAGAACTCATGCTTTTACTTCTGTTCTCTTTCTCTAATAAATCTATGAACTGCAAAAAACAAAAACCAATATTTTTTCTTTATTATCACTCAAGAGTTCTAGAACAAAGCAAGACTTTCTGGTACAGTTGAGATCTATCATTAGGTAAAGAAGAGTTCATTTTCTTTATTTTTTGTTGTTGTTAACAGCAGCTTTCAAGAAAGCTCTTAGGGGCAGGAACTGAGTTGTTTTTTAATTCAGTTGGATAAGAAATTTAGAAAGAAGCTAAAATGTATCACAGTTGAATTTTGTTACTTGTCCTCTGTAAAGACTATTGTGGGTAAATAACCACTGTGGGAAGAAGAGGTTATTCAAACAACACAGTGGAGTTGAAAGACTTGAGAGAGTTGAGCAGGCTACTTTCAGAAAGTGTCCAGGACAAAAAAATTTTTTTTAAAAGAGTGTATAGGAGTCATGTAAATGAAGAGGGTGGAGAAACCACTAGGTCTGTGGGGAATGTGGATCTGCTTCTGGGGAATTTATTTCCATTCTCTTCCTTCCTCTAAGGTCCACCAAAAGGAAGAGGCTCCTAAGTACACATAGTTTGGTTTCATTGAGCTAAAGGAACAAATATCAGATGGATAGAGCTTAAAGTCAATTTCTTCTTTACTTACAGAAGCACAAAGGCCATTGTAGGACAAAGCTGAGTGTAAGTTAACCAGTACAGACAGCCTTTCTTAGCCATCAAAAATCTGTTATTTTCTACAGTTGAGGAGGGTGTAGGGATGCTAACACCTGCCAGTGCCAGGAGCTGACTTGAAGTCTCAGCTTCTAGATAAAAGCCTCTTTGAAGACAGAGGGAGAATTATGAATGGATTAACCAGGAATATCAGCAAGAAAAGCATCAGTTTTTTCCATCCTCCCCCCTAAATTTATGTCTTTAAATCTTACTTTAAACTGATAGGTAGGAAAAAAAGATCACAGAAATTATGAAATTTAATAGTTTATTAATCAGCCTAAGTATTTGAACACAGAAACAGTCGGACAGCTTGCTCTGTATAAACTGCCTACAGTTACTATCCTAGGTGGACTTTTTATAACAAAGGCCCTTGAGTAGATGGTCAAATTTGAATATTATCTGTAGATCTTGAGAGGCAAGCACAAGCTGATTAAAAAGTTAAAGTCAAGGAACCTGAGGGAGGACTCAGGAAGACTTCTCCTATAACCTCTATCTGCAAACGGGATGACAGGTTCCTGCTTATTCAAGTCAGTTCATTCTTACATGATTTCTTCACAGAACTAGGCCAGTTTTATTCTAACTTCCACTTGTGCAAGATTTGGGGGGAACAGGGAAAGAGGATCCAGATGTAATTTTGTGTATACTTCCTACATTTATGTTTTGCTACTTATATTAATAGGGAGGTGATAGTTAATGCTTTTACTCATTGATAATAAGTGTTTTTAATTTTTAATTTTCTAAAATTTTCTAAAATTATGTATTCATTTTATAAAGTAGCAGAAAAAGATAGTGAGAATGTTTCTGAAGGCAATAATTATAATGTCAGACGCTGGATATTTAGCATAGTTCAATGTCCATTAAAGATACTTGACTTGTGAGTTGTTACTGAAATGAGCATTTTCAAAAGTTGGTATTTCCACAATCCATAACATCGAAGTCTACTGTTACAATACACATATTCTTTTTTTGTTATTATTGTTTCTTTCGTTTACATTATGGATATGATTTTCAGGATAATAAGTTAATACCTCAGGGATATGAATCCGGGTACTTGGGATGTATGTGGACTGTGCTCCTTCGGAGGAGATGAACTTAACCACTGCACTACCAGGGCATACCACTGCTAGATTTAAATCATTACATGGAAAAGCTATGTTACTATTTCTTCTGTGTACACACTCCAGAGACTTCCATTCAAACTGTGAAGGGAGCATGCCTTTTCAGCATGTTTTCAGGGAAACCATCATTTTGGTCAGGAAGTGAGCCTGATTTACAGAACAATGTAATGCATTCCAAGTCTTCTGCTGGGACTCAGAGTGGTCAGTCACATCTCCTTGCTATGAATTCTGGAACACGAGGAATCTAAGGACAATTCCAGGAGAGATAAGAGAGTCCCCCATCCTGGGCTTGGAATTCAACCTTTTCCCATTCAGTGAAAGGACCCACGGAGGGCTCACCCTATCTGCGGGCCCTTACCCAGTTCACTTTAATTCTGAGAACCTGGCCTGTGACCTGGGCACCAAGCAATGGTTTTGTCCTTGATTATTGTTCCCGCGAAGCTGCTGAATACACTCTAAAGAAAAGTAGAACTAGATGGGCCCTCTGGGCCAGGGAACCTAGCAGACACTACCTGGAAAGTAAAGTAGTCAGTCAGTCCCTTCTGCTCCAGGACTGCGTGTGAACACAAGGCACTTCCGGGGCGGGGCCTGGCATTAACGGGGATGCGAATCTGTGCGCCTTCTGGAAAGACAGCGCAGCACTGTCCTGGGCAGGCTCTCTAAGTCTGTGGGTGTCCGGGACACCCCAGGGCCTTGGGTGGTTGACTATGGCGAGCTGGATGTGCTGGGCTGGGGAAGCGGGACACTTGACACGAGCCCCCTTCAGAGTCGCTATCCACAGCCTCTTCAAACTTGTGCACGCCAGTACGGGAGAGCCTTTGGTGTCTGCAAGCACCGTCTTCTTTGGGGGTCTCGGGGGTTAAGAGGTTGTGCCAGACAGGAGTGGAAGGTTGTTGGAATAGCAGTTCTTCGCCAAGACACCGACGTGGAAGGAGCTGCAGCAGGTAGTAACTGAGGCAGAGTTGCTTGGGGCAGCACGTAGAAGGCACGCAGACCCGCTGCGCTCCAGGCAACAGGAGTATAGTCACATACATCCCAAGGACCCGGGTTCACGTCCTGGGTTCAGGGGGAACAACTAATGTGGACAACGGAATTCAAGTAGAATGTAAAAACAAAGTAAAATATAGAAGTAATAGTGGTAGGGGCACTGGAACTCCACCCCACCCGCCCCCACCCGTGGTAATGCTAGCCTTGCATCTTGTGAGTTTTGTTAGTTCATTTATTTTGTTTCTTTATATTCTACATATGAGTGAAACCATTCAGTTGTACCCTTTGTTTTCTTTCTGGCTTTCACTTAGCATAATCACCGCAAGTTCCATCCAGATAACTGATAAAGGCACAATTTCATCTTTTTAAATACCTGAGTAGAATTCCATTGAGTATAAATGCCACATCTCTGTGTAATCATCTGTAGAAGGGTATTTAGATTGGTTCCTTATTTAGACTATTGTGAATAGTGCTATTATGAATTAAGCATGCAAATGTATTTTCTGATTAGTATTTTTTTTTATTTTTTGAATATATATCTAGAATTGCTTGGCGGCCTAGGAATTTAGTCGGGACATAGTCCAGACTACATAGCCCAGTCCACTCTGAGCAGAGTCCACATTCATCCCAAGGTCCCTGGTTCAAGACTGGGGATCCAGGGGAAAAAACCAGGAAAAACAACTGAATACAATAAACAAAGTGCTTTTTTCCTCCTCTCTTTCTGCCTGCCTGCCTGCTTGACTTCATTCCTACCTGCACTTTTCCTTTAAAAAATTAAAATTAAAATTAAAAAAGCATACATATGTACATATATATTTATACACACAGAAATCAGATTGCTGAGTCAAATGGTAGCTCAATATTTTTAATTTTTGAAGAGCAACACACATTAAAATTAGTCAAAACATTAAATTAACACATTTTAATTTGATTTTCATATATCAAGTAACATATATGCAAAGCAATTTGCTCAGATGTTCTAAATGCATAAAATATGCTTTCAAGAGTTTATTTAGTGTGCCCTGTTGGCTCAGGTATAAGCCTGTAGCTGAGACATGGGCCATATAAAAACCCAAGGACCCCAGTTCAAGACCAGGGCTTGAGGAAACAACCAAAAATAAATAAACAAATAAAAATACTTTCTCCTCCTCTTCAGTCCTTAAAAAAAAAAAAGCTCCTTCCTCTCCTCTCCTTCCCCTAAAAAATATGTGTGTGTGATATACGTATGTAAATATGTAAATATATATATATATATTACAAATGCAGTCTGAAAAATATAAAATAATGACTGTTACTCATCTTTGTCCCTTGAAGGATGATTAAGAAGTTAGGCATTTGGCTTCGCATTCTAGTGGTGCATTCTTTAGAATTTAATGCTTCTAGGGGCCAAAAGGACACCATTTATTTGGGACAGTTTCCTTTAGAACATCAGCTTCCCCACAGTTCCCACACCTCCAGAGGGACATTGCTTGTGTCATGCCTGGCGATTCCACAGTGTAGAACCCAGAGACCTACATCATGTTTCTCTGTCATGTTTCTTCTCTGCTCCCAAAGCGCACGCTGGTGCTTTTATCTGAAGTTAACTGAGTGTCTAGCATACTGGTTGTGTTGGGAGTCCTGCACCCCAAGAGTGTAGAAGATTCAGTCTCAGAATTTAAGACAAGGCTTAGATTCTCTGGCTTTAAGCCTTGGACCCTTCCTTTACCATCTTGCTATCTTAAGAAGATAGTTGGCTTTTCGAAGTCTGAATTTCCTCAATGGTTTCATAGAATTCTAAAACTCAAATGTGTTTTTATCAGGTGATAAGTGCTTTAGAAATGTTAGCTGTTAAGTGAGCATGAATATAAACAGCTGGCACAAAGTAAGCAGGGGTACTCTCAATCCCCCTTCCCTGGTTCCTGTGACTTTTAGCATTTTAGTGATCCTCTTGTAGCAGATACATTTCATGTATTTGTATCATGGTCTCCCAGGGGATTCTCAACTCTTTCAGGGTTGTGACTATCTAGGACAGAATCCTGCAGTTGTCCAAGACGCTTATGTGGTTTTCAGTTAGGAAAAGTACTTTGAGGTTAGTGCATTTCCACTCAAAGGGATTACGCCCCAGTCATTCCTTCCTTGGTACCATCCTCATCTTGAAACATGTCTTGAAAATCTCCACTTGGAAGTAGTGCTTCACCCTATTGGATTAACAATGAGTTTAAAAACAAAAATAAGGTGCGGAGCAGTGACGAGATGTATCATAAGTCTTAGCTCTAGAAGTGAAAGGTGGTACCCAAATCCCAGTCAATTATCTGTTCCAAATTCCAGTTAGATCATCCCGAGAATATTGAATGCTCTCTCATTCCCTGTGTGTCCTACTATGTTGGGTATAAGTTGACCAATCCTCCCAGAGTTAGCACAAAAAACTTCCATGTCCTGGGAAAATTCTCAGTCGCTGGCAAACTGACCTCTGTAGGAAGCCTCTGAGTGAGACTACAATTTGGAATTCAGAAGCTGGAATGAGGTCACCCTGACCAGCCCACTGAAGATGGCCAGCGCCTTCATCCACCCAGAGGGCTTGCCTCATTACTCCCATAGGATCCTTCTGGTCAGCAGCAGCCTGGGAACCCAGGGAAAGACGTGCCATTTCATTTGGCCTCAAACAGGGAGGAGGAGGCTGGAATTCTGACACAGACTCCTACGTGACAAATGATCGATATCTCATGTAAATGCAACAGCTAAGGATGACTTGAACTCAAGCAAGTTCACAGCTGGAGGAACAGAACTCAAATGATGCTGGTAATTAGAAAATGGGCCAGGCCCTGATTGAATAAGCAGCCTGCTATTGGCCTTTGGCA
Source organism: Solenodon paradoxus (assembly GCA_004363575.1). Classification (NCBI taxonomy): domain Eukaryota; kingdom Metazoa; phylum Chordata; class Mammalia; order Eulipotyphla; family Solenodontidae; genus Solenodon; species Solenodon paradoxus. The sequence continues at coordinate 41,075 of RJWH01000651.1, forward strand.
GCCTGAGAGTCCGCTGACAGAATTGAGGAGATCCGAGTTATTATTAGCAAGCACAAGTCACCAACAGCATTTTGTTGGCTTTTCACTGAAAAAACAAAAGCAGATTCTCACCAAGGCTATTAGCAATGCAGTAGCTGGAAAATAACTGCTTAGGGAGGAGGTAAAAAAGTTGGTGAGGTAGAGAGGAAAAATAGGAAGATGCATGTTTGCTTTAATGCACCTGCTGACCTCTGGGTGACCTTGGTCCAGGACCTTGCCCTGCTCTCTCCAGGGCTCCATTTCCTTATTTCTAGCAATAAAGATGATTATGCCACCACCTACTCTGTAGAAAGTGCTGTTATGAAACCAAATGTGAGAGTAGGGTTGTTGTGTTACTTTATAGCTGGGAGCTTGGGCCAGAAGAGCTCTTTAATTAAGGTTGCTTTACTCAGTAGGAATCTGCATACTGTCTGCATCAGAATCTCCTGGAGTTAGTATTTCAAAATGTGTATACTTTATTCTCACCACAGTTACATCAAAATCAGAATTCTTGTGGTCAGTGCCTTGTACCAAGGACCTTTACTCGACATCTCAAACTTTACTGTGCAGAGAAATCCCTCGGTGTCTTGCTAAAACATTCTGAATCAGTACCTCTGGGCTGGCTCTAAGCATGAACATTTTGCTCCCAGGCAATATCAGTGTTCCTTGTTCCCAGACCACACTCAGAGAAGGGTAAGACTCTAAGTGACAGTTACTCTTAAATTTGAGAATTACTAGTTTAACACATCATAACATCTCTTATCTGGGATTGAAGGTTAGCTCAGTGAGGAGGGAAAGTAAAGCAAAGAAAAATCTAAGGATCAGTGTGTGCTGGGGCTGTTCCTCAAAATGCTGGTCCTGAGTCAGTGAAAACAGTCAGGTTGGTCAAGTGAGTACAAAATACTCCATCATTTCTACCCATGAAGGTTCACAAAGTACAATTTCAGATTAAATAAAGCATTTGAGAAATCAGCCTGTGAAGAACTGGTTCAGTTTTGTGGAGCCCACCCAACTTAACAGCTTCTGAACTCTTTGTATTTGTTTTATTATCACTTGTTACATCTTCACTCATTGATGTCTTATAAAGATCACAATCTCTGGGACCCTTTGGACACTGTTGTTCATCTCTGTGGTGTATCTCTGGATTTTGATTTTTCCTTCCCTCCTCCACTCTAGCATCAACCACACACAACCGCCACTGCTGCATGGGTGAGTAAGAGAGAAGACTAAGAAACAGAAAAGGGAAATAAAATTTCTCACATTAGGAGGACTTCACAGAGAAAAAAGAAACTTAGTCCTATCCGTTCTCACTCTTTCGTCCTCCACATCATTTCATGACCCATCCCCCCATCATCTAGTGCAAGACACACATGCATTTTCAAGAAAGAAACAGTAGCTCCATTTCTTGAGTTCCAGATATTCCACTAAGTTCTTTACATATAGTATTTCACATCAAGGTTCTACTTTTTCCCCAGTTTATAGGCAGAATTCTTGGTTAGTTTCATGTACCACATGATTTTAGGCTTCAATACCAAAGCCACTGCTTTTAAAATGGGCTGGAGTAGACCTTGTGTTCCCCTGAAAGAGATGAGCAGGTCATGGCTCACTACACTTGAAGATGCTTGGGTGAGTGCAAAAGGCAAGGTTGACCTGTAATGACAAGATCTGGTGAGGACTCTAAGAAGAAGCAGAGACTCTCATATGATCAGAGCTGCTCCCCCAAACAGCCAGCAATAAGAGGCAATGTGGGACTTTTGAAAGAAATTTCTTTTGAAAACATCATCTGTGCAAAGGCCTCTTGGCTGCTGCTTTCAGGCGAGTTCCTTGACTTTAAGTCAGGTGTCTTGGATGTGGAAACAGGTGTTGGAGAAGAAAGAGCCTCGACCTGCAAGTATGGCAGGTTGGGCTTTATAATGATGTTTCCACTATTGGGAACCACATTAGTTGTCTGGCCATGAGTAAGGCATGTGATGTCTCTGGACCTCAGTTTTCCATCTGTCACTGTTCAAGAGATCATCTCTAGAGTCTTATCTGCTTGACTTAACAGAGATTATGATCTTTGACATGGTGTGTCACCGGTCTGGTCATCTTTCATCCAAGTTGACCTCCCTTTGCTTAGAGAGGCCTTCATGATTTAAAGCCCCCATGACAGCAGAGGAGGTGTGCCTGGCATAGAGAACAGTTGGGCTTTGCATTCAGGAGACTTTGTCGATTTGGATGGTGATGATGTGTGTGGCATTAGCTGATGGTGGTTGTTCAGGGGAGCCCAAGGGCCCAGAGATGCGTGAGGGAGCCTGCCAGAGAGCTTTGGGGACTCTGTCTAAAATGACAGTTTGAAAAATAGCACAAATAAAAAAATATGGGATTATTTTCAATGAACTGCATTGTGTTGGGTTAGTGGGAATGTAGCAAAGTCAGCCACACGTCTTTGTCAGTTCTATTTAACCATTCTTTCCTGATGTCCAGAGAACTTTTGCTTCTGACTTGTTGGATAGTAGGTGGATGGTTTTTGCTATTTTATTTTTGGTTTTATTTTTGTTAGGGTCAAGGGTAAGATGATGTCTGGTTTATCTCAGGGTCTAAAATTTGATCAATTAGAGTTGAAGATATTGCCCATGAGAAAAATTATTGGTACATAATATTAAATAATAAAAATAGGATTTAGAACTACATTGGGAAATATTCTATCATATGTCTATTAGAATTATCTATTCTTAGATAAGAAAGGGATAGAGCAAGACATGTCAGGAGTGGTTATCTCCTGTGGAATTACAGATAATACTTCTTTTTTATGTACATCTATTTGGTCTTTTCAAATTCTCTATCACATACATGTATCACTTTTGAAAAATCAAACCTTATGATTTAAAAGGCCTGCCTGCAAAGATCAAGCTGCATGTGACGAGAAGCCTGTGTGTCCAGGAGCAAGGTCTTCCTGTCTGTGGTCATACCCTTTGCCTCTCCTTTCACACAGCTGCCAGTGACAGGGGTGCTCGAAGGAGCAAGCTGGTGGTGGGACTTTGTGACTTTGTGACTGTCATTGGAGATGGTTGTGCACAATCATCTGGGACTGAAGAGTTAAGCTCTCTCTAGACATGGGGTGTACCTCCTGGAGTGGGGAGCTAAGTATCTTTATAAGCACTGAAGTGATGTTATCTTTATAAAAATGCACACATTTTTAGTTTTGAAGCCCCTGTTTTAAGTGGACAGATCTCTGATGCTAAAGCACACAATGAAGTCTGCAGATTATCCACATGGAACACGTCTAGCCATACAAAAACAGGCTTTGCTCAGGTGCCTGAAAAGGGCACCATGATCTTGAATGAAGACTTGGGTTGGAGTGTTTCCCTTCCAGATTCTTCTACTGAACTAGATTTGGAGAGATTTGTTTGTTTTTTTCTAACTTACAAGTTTTAAAAGAGATTAATTTTTATCATGGAATGGTATGTATCTATATATAGTTTATTAAACTTAAGCACAAGTTTATGTAGAATATCAAATACTTTTTAGCAGAAACTATAGTTAATTCCAATCCCTTCTTACTAAGATATTAGCAAATCCCAAGCCAGAAGTAGCTAGCAAGATGTCTCTGCCCTGTCTCCATCAGATTTGTGTTTTATCGTTTTTCTTCTCAGAGAGGACCAATTTTTTCTCCTATTCCTAGATATCCCTTTCTTATCCTGGTGTACACCATCCCACATCTCTGAATTGGTCATTCTTTTGTATGGGAGTTTATATTCCAATTACAATGAATTCCCAGTTGTGGTTTAAATTTTAAAGTATAGATTCTTAAAATTATTAATGTATCTTCATGGCTCTTATCAATTTTGCTCCAATAGGCTATTGCATACCTCTGTTCAATTCTTATATGTCCAGTTATGCACCAACTCTTCAGCATGTCCACTGCTGCAGCCTGAGAATTCCTAGGTTTACAAGTCACACCCTGCCTTTTTTATTTGCCTGTGCTGAGTGGGACCATCTGATAGACTCGCTCTGATTTTGACTGGAAGAGAGTCACTTCTAGACCACTTAGTAAATATTTATTACCTGCTGGCCATATGCTGAAAATCAAGGTCTCTACTTTCAAGAAATTCATTAGAAATTTTCTTTCAACCTTGCCATTACTGCAGTATCTCCCAAAGTAATCCCCACCGCCCCCCAAATCTACTAGTTCTAAGGATATCAAAAGGTATTATATGAAAGAGGCATCTGGGAAACAGTGAGTTAATAAAGCCATTCTGATTTTTTTTAAACCCTAACATGCATCCTCTCTCTCTAATCAAGGCATAGAAAATGCAGATCTCTTTGCTCAGGGAATTCTTTTTCTATGGAGCATTTTATGGGTCTAAGGCTTTGTAATACCCATTGGGAAATACTAACTTTACAGTCTTAAACATTCCACCTTTTATAAGATCAGTCCTCTTGGGGCTGCAGAGTATCTGTTAATAAGCATTTACTGAAAACCTACTATATGTCAGACACTGTTCTGAGTGGCAGAGTCAAGTAAGATACATCTCCACTCATTAAGAAGATTGCAGTTTTAATGCATCATACCTTTCAATCCATAATTTATGATTGTGCTGTTCAAACCAGTAGCTACAAGCCATTTGTGGCTACTTAGTTCAAATTTGTTAAAGTAAAATAAAATAAAAATTAATTTCTTTATCTTATTAACCACATTTCAAGTACTCAGATTACACTTGTATCCAGTGTCTATTGTGTTGAATAGTGCAGAAAGTGATCATTTTTATCATCATGGAAACTTTTGTTGGACACCACGGAATTAGAGGCTCTGTCCTCAAGAGTTATGTCCTACGATAAATAACACTATGAATACCTTGTCCCACCACCAAATACTGCCAGATAGATGTGTTCCAAATTGTCTCCATGATGCCTCAATGAGGCATTGTAATTTAGGTTTGGTTTGGTTTGGTTTTTTTCCCAAAGCATAATGTATTTTTTATTTAGCTGTTCTTCTTGGTTGTTCCCCTCTGGTCCTGGGATGTGAACCTGGGTCCTTGACTGTACATTGATTGCATTCTCAGGCGGAGGCAGTGGACCACACTGCTACTCTGCCAGGGTACACCTCATTGTGTTTTCTAAGTGCCTAATATGGCCTGATTGTCTTTGCTAAGCCACTTCTCTCACTTTTTACAGATGAAGAACAGATAAAACTCAAGACCATCTGCTCAATGTTTCTCCCTAGGTCTCAGAATCTCCATCTTAGCGACACGGCTGCTCAGTTAGCACTGAGTGCTTTTGGCCTCTAGGGCACCAAATCATGATCCTTTTTTTTTTTTTTTTTTTTTTTTTTTTTTTTTTTTTTTTACTGTGTTCTGCAGTTTTGGAAATTGCTGCAGAATGTCAGTCAAAGCAGGAATTAACTCATCTTCATGAGCATTTATATAGAGATGTGAATAGTCCCTATGGCTTGATGCCCATAGAGAAGCCTGCCAAGTTACAGCTGCTATGTGTGGTCTAGACTAGTTCAAATTTCCCGGCCAGAGAAGAGTAGGTTATTTGATTCCTGAAGATGTCAAATGTGTATTAAACTGAAAACTAAGTGCCGGAAGGTTTTGATTATTGAAATAAAACAGTATATCTTCTCCCACACCCCTATTCCACAGCAATAAAAGCATGAGGAAAGGCAGTTTATATCCTGGGATTTGTATGGTCACTCGTGTGATCCTAGGAACAAACGCCCCTGCCCATGAAATATTTTTATACATAAAGGTCAAGTATACAAGCCACCATCAAAGTCAGTTAAGACAATATATGACTAGAACATAGTACTCATTTTTTTTTTTTTTTTAAGTAAAAGTGTAATCAGAAATGAAGATGAGTCGGCAAGCAGTCAGGCAAGAAGAGAGAGGAGAAAAAAGTATCTTTATTTTATTTTTATTTCATCGTTTTCACTGGCTACTTTCCCTGCAACCCAAGACTCGAACCCAGGGGTATGTGGCTTGCTCCTTCGATGGTGACTGACCTAACCGCTGCTCCACGAGTACTAATAAATGTTATTTCCATAATGTTACTGCAAATAGATTCCTATTACATTGCGAACCTGGACAATAAATGGATCAATAAATAAAAAGAAATGAATAGATGTGATTAAAGAAAATGAAATGCAAACTAATCATAGAGTTCATTGACTAGACCGTGCCATCTTGCCTCTAAGACATAGTATGGGAGCGCTCTCTGCCTTCATGTCCTGTAAAGTCCTGCTTGTCCTCCACGTCTCAGTTTAATCACCCCTGGCCAGCACCCCAAAGCATTCACTGCTCCAGAAATTACCTGCCTTAGTGAGCAGTTACTGCCTAAGTGTGCTCATTTTCTCACTTCCCTTTTAATTCTCAGTAATCTGTCTCCAGTCACTCCTGAAACTTGCTTTCTCTGAAAGTAGTACCCTACACCCTTGTGTGCTTCCTTTTGAAACAGAGAAGAAACAATGAATAATTCACTTTATATATAATTCACTAATAATTCATGTTATGAGTAAATTTTGGAAATATTTGCTGAATGAAAGAAAACAGATAGAAAAAGTACATACTGTTTGATCTCATTTATATCAAATTTTAGAACAGTCTAAACTAATCCACTGTGTCAGAAAACAGGTCAGTGGTTGCTTAGGGCCGAGGGTCAGGGCAGAGAATTGACTGCACAGTGATGAGACGGGGGTCTTGGGAGGTTATAGAAATGTTCCATAACTTAATTGTGGTGGTTCCCTTGGAGCATGTATCTGTCAAAACTCATCAAATGTACATTTAAATAGAAGCATTATATTTAACACAAAATATGCCTCAATAAACTTTATTTTTAAAACTTTGAAAATGCATTTAATATACTTTTAAAACAATTCCATTATTCACAAGAACCATGTTTTGACAGGTGTTTGCTGAAAACTTTTGTCTTGCTGCTGCTGGGTGGTTAAAAAACAGACAGACAGAAAGAAAAGGAACAACTTTATCTCTAAGGGCCCATTAGAATATCTGCATTTTCATTTGATTATAATCACAGAATAGTCCAGTTGAAGTCACAGAGACAGGTAGCTCTCCCGTTCATTTGGTGATCAGTATGAATGGCACTTCCTAGAGATTTCAGAAAGTCCCTCAGTTCTCAGGCACCCGAAGTCAGAATCTACATGAGGGGAACATGGAGCAAAGGAAAGCCTCCATGACACCAGGAGTGAGCCCCCGTGAAACTGAGCATGGTGCTTCTCAGATCTGATGTATGTGGTCCAGACAGCACACTCTGAAAGGAATTCCTCCCAAACCATATTGGTGTTGTCACCCCTGCTAACACCAGTGATCACTGTACCCCAGAAGCCCATCCCCAGACCACACCTCCTCAGCCTGGTGCCTCACCAGTGTGAGAATTGCATTTCACACAAACCCTAGTATTACAAGGGCCTAATGCTCCAAACACATGACTAGGTTCTGGGGATACATCGATGGGCTAGTCTTGGTCCTTGATATGAGCCTTCTTGTCTGTACAAAGATATGAGTAGTCTTCATTTCCCCACCAATAAAATGAGAGGGCATAGCCAAGATCAGTTGTCCTTAGTAACAGGTCTGTGAGCATGTATTGGGGGCTAGAGGAAAATTCTCTCATCCCCCTAAGGTTCTTCACGGGCTGGACAAAAAACAAAAACAAAAACAACAATAAACTAATATCAAAAACAACTAGTAAGAAATAAGCCCAAATTTAATCACATACATATGGAGAATTTGCATGGTTATAAATTCTGAGGTAACTGGGACAGACCAAAGACTTACATCTTGTGTTGAGGCATGGGAGTGAGGGCCTGGGGCTTAAAAGAGAGAGAAGGAGGTCTTCACATGACAAGGGGGTGTGATTCATCTATATTTTGAAAGTAAAAAGTGGTTTCTTAGACAGACAGGACCTATTTACATATTAACTAACTTCTGAATTAAAACCTTCCCTAACAATGTTCTTCTAGGGCTTAAGGGAACAATCATTACTTCTTGATTAGAAGCTGGAGGCTTAGAATGTATGCCTGTTTGAGTTTATTTTGCTTGAAACTCTTTGAACTTCCTGGATCTGGATGTCTGTTTCCTTCCCCAGGTGAGGGAAGTTCTCAGCTATTATCTCTTCAAGTAAGGTTTCTAACCCTTCTCTTCTCCTTCTGGACCTCCTGTGATGTGAATGTTGTTCCTGTTGATGTCATCCCATAGTCTCCTATGCTGTCTTCTTATCTCTGAATTCCTTTTCCTCTTTATTGATCTGCTTGGGTGTTTTCCACTGTCCTATCTTCTAGCTCTCTGATTTGATTGGAAGCTTTTTCCAGGCTACTTTTGAGCCCATCTATTGTGTTCTTTAGTTCAACTATTGTGTTCTTTAGCTCTATGAATTCTGTTTGGAACTGTCTCATATTTTCTTTGTATTTGTTGTAGACCTTATTTTGTTCATCCTATTGTTTTTCTCATTTCAGTGACAATCATCAAGACTGTTGCTTTGAAATCTTAAGGTAGTATACTTAATTCTGTTACATTTGGATTTTTCTTTGGAGTTTTGTCTTAATCCAGCATTCGGGATAAATTTTTCTGTCTCTTCATTTGTTTTGGTGGGGGCAGAAGGAATATCTAGTTTTAGTTCTACAGATTAGGCTAACAGGCTTTCTTTTTCTGTCTTGATATGATAGCTTTGTGCTAGGGTTTCACTTGCAGAGTTCAGCCTTGGGCGGCTGCTGTCAGGGATTGGGGGCTTTAGGCTGCTGGCAAGCAAACAAATCTGCAGGGGAGGGACAGTTTCTTCTCATACTGCCAGAGTCTCTTCTGAACCTCCTTGAGAGAGCTGTAACAGCAGAGCTGGAATCCCCACAAGCTGATTTTTTCAGGAAAGCACTCAGCTGCCTGTGCTGGGGTTATAGGCTATGGCTACCTGCTGCTATCCTTGTGATTGCTTCCCATGAGAAGTGTAACCAAAAGAATAAACTGTCTCATGACCTGCTGATGGTGGAGGGGTGGGGATTTTGACCTCTGACCCTACTTATATATGGCATCCTCCCCTGAGTGCTGATACTCTCTTTGATATGGTGTCCACCAGTGTCATCACCACATAGACAAAACAGAGCCTGGGAAGAACACTCAGTAACATCTCTGATCACTGGAAGGCCATCCTTCTTTCTTATTCCTCCTGCTGAAGTTTTTTGTTCAACAAATGAAAATCCTTCAGTTAGATCTGTGCACACTTCATCTGTCAGCACCTCCTGCTCATTGTCCTGTGTACTCTCCTCTCCAGCATCCTATTGTTCTCCCCACAGAAGCCCCTCTGTGTTCACACCAGGACAGATGAGCTTCCCTCTAGGGTACAGTTCCTAGATGCTAGATTGGCCAGTGCAGAGTAAACCCTTCGGTCTCTGAGAAGAGGCTGTGTCACTGGTGTCTCTCCCAACCGTGGGTTGCACCTGGGCGAGGACCCTTGGTAAGATGCTGTCTCAGCTTTTCCTACCCTTTCTCATTTTTTTCTTATCACTTTTACTTGTGGAGATGCCAGTCACCCAATCCTTGGTTCTTTTTTGAAGGCCATTGTTTATATCTAGGTGTGATTATTTTGTGTGTCTGTGGAGAGGAGGTGAGCTCAAGATCTTGCTTGTCTGCCATCACTCTGTATAATAAAGACTTTTTTCATCTCCATTTTAGAGAGGAAGAAAATCAGACAGGGAGTTGAAGTAACTTGTCTAAGTTTACTCAGCTCTGTGGAGCCACGAGTTGGACAAATGCAGTCTGACTCCGAAACTTGGACACAACCGCTGCTGAGCATATTCATTTGAGGTAGATTTTGCTCAGGAACACGCTAATAATCTCTAACAGTAGATGATTCTCAAACTGCTCTTGGCAGCTTCTAGTTCTGAGGCCATGGTCAAGTCATGTCATCTCTCTAAGTCCATGGAGTAGGCATTGTTGCATAACAGTGTGTACAGAGTTGGTATTAAGTACTCCGTCAATTTAAAAGATATGACTTCTGACTCATGAAATATAATGTCTATAGATCAGAAAACCCAAACCCAAAGCCTATATAGGCCAGGTAGGTTAAAAAAAAAAAAAATTATAATGCAGGTAATAAGAAGTAGAAAGCTGTGGGTACAGCCACCATGCAGTTCTAGTCAATGGTTTCAGTGAAGAAGTAGGGACTTAGCATTTCTAAATTTAAAAAAAAAAATGGAGTTTTATCATTTTAGGTGAATTTTTCCAAATTGTTCAATGATGCTAGCTGAGTAGGGAAGTTCTTGTACTTTATTTTAAAATTCACACACCTAACCTGCCCTTTCTAGATGTGAAATTTTCCTAGGGGCCATTATTTTGCACCCCTGCCTTATAGATGTCCCATTACATCATGTCTGCACTTAGTGTTATTTTTGAGTTTTCCCTTATCTTCTTTTTTATTTTAAAGGAAAGGTGCAGGCAGAAATGAAGGTAGACAGAGGCAGGCAGGCAGGCAGGGAAAGGAGGAGTATTTTGTTGGGTTGTTCATCCCACCCAGGATGTGAACCCAGGTATTTGGGGTGTGCATGAACTGCGCCCAGACACTACTCCACCAGGACACTCCAAGTTTGCCCTTAGCTTGCAAACCCAGAACTTTCAAAAATATGAAGTAAAGTGCTGATATGAGTGTGTGTGTGTGAGTGTGTGTGTATCGGGGGTATTCAGAGTTTGGGTGAAGCTGACAAGACAGTAGTCATTTGACCAAGTCGATGTCCCCTTCACACCATGCTGCTCCGTGCTCCATCACTATTGCTGGTCTGCAGTGACTGTATGGCTGCAGGCACCAAGAGACACAGAGCACATCTGTTCCTTTGTCAGTGGCTTCACTTGACACGACCAGTGTCATCGCCAGTTGGCATTTAGATTGTTGACCCCATCACTGCCAGGCCTGGGCTGTCAGCAGCTGTTACTGTCTGTGCTCACGCCCTGCAGTAGAGCCTTCACAACCCCCCTGGACACTCCTCTGCTCAGGGAACTGACAGACTCCCAGAGCAGTCACAACACATGCTCAAGGGCTTTTATCTTATTTATCTTTGAAAAACATTGGCAAATGGATAGGAGTCAAGTAAGATATTTGGTCACATCCCACATATGCCAGTTTTAGTTTTATGGGCTCATGATTGAAGAGGAAGACTTTTCATTAAGGTTGGCGCATATCTAAATTCCATTTCTAAATAAGGTTTCTACTGTGGTTTTCTCTTTTCTTTTGGAACTCTCTCTGATGGTAACAACAGTCTTTGCTCACTACAGAGGGATCTTAATAAGTACTGACTGGGTGTGGTTTTTCCTTTGGTGTCACTGGTGTAAGCTGTTGTAAGAAGTTCTCAGGCGCACCCTGGTGAGGTAGCAGTTAGGTCAGTTGCCTCCGAAGGAGCAAGTAACATACCCCTGTGTTTGAGCCCTGGGTCCAGGGGAAAACAACTAGCGTGAACAACTGAATAAAAATAACATGAAAATACTTATTTCTCCTTTCACTTCTTGCCTGTCTACTTGCTTTCATTCCTGCCTGCACCTTTCCTTTAAAAAAAAAAAAAAAAAGATTTCTCAGAGTTACTCTTCATTTTGGTTTCCATTGCTGGTCCAAGGGTGCTTGGTATTTTGCATTAATAGAGGGAGAGTATTCTAACTGGAAAAAATTCCTCTTAACATTTTTGTTTCCAACACTGATAGGGAATTTAATTAGTTGGACATGAATGTGTTCTTGAAAACACATGCACTTGGATAAGTACATATATGCACACATATGCACAACCAGACACTAATCTCCATTTTTTTCCTGCTAAAAATTCAAATATTTCAAAACCCTTTCTCTGAGGAATTTTTTCTTCACTTTGTTAACGGAATTGTATATAAAAATCTTCCTTAAAGCTTTTGAAATTGTTTTTTCTGAAACTGAAACCTATGGGGTTTTGTTGTCTTATTTTAAATAAATAAAATACACATAACATTTACCATCTCAAATATTTTTTTCAGTGTACAGTTCAGTGTATACTCATATTGTTGTACAATCATCACTATCATCTTCAGAACTCTTTTCCTCTTGATATGTATGGTTTTAGTTTTATTTTTCACACGAGCCAAATCTTGAAGATGTTTAACTGAAACTAGAAAGGAGAACAAAAAGCACATAAAGGAAAAGAATATCTGCTTTTAATTATCTTCAACTGAGGCAATGCTGCCACCAACTTTCAATATATAAGGCAAGTCCCCTCTTATATTGAGAGCAAAATGCAGCGGAACACAATGACGATAGTGGCGCACAATGACCTCTTACTGCTGAAAAGTCTGACATTCCAGCTTTATAATAAAATATCAGAAGAACAAGGAAGGAAGGAGCCTAACACATAAAAATTACTTTAGTCTTCCAAAGCACATTCCCTTTATGTGAAATGTATATTGTTTTCATGATTCATTAATTGGGAATCTAAGAAAAGAGCTTGCTTCCTATCATAATGAAAATCATAGAAATTAAGTTCTAAGGAATGCAGGTACAGACAGTACCCCTTTCTTGTTTGACAAGCGTTTTCCTAATGATGCAGCATCACTGTTCTCCTAAGATAGGAGAAGTATTGACTTTATCGCAGGCTGCTTTGGAAAGGCATCTTGGGACTCACTTGTAACACAGAGGGGTTAAAATTATAGCCACAGCAGTCACCGTAAGGGCATGATGCAGAGCAGGGTCAGTCAGTTTTTCCTGAAAAGGTCCAGATATGAAATATTTTGTCTTGTGAGCCATAAATGGCCTCTGTCACAATTACTCAAAATAAAATGTGAAAGCAGCCATGCAGGATACATAAACAAGTGAGAATAATGGTGCTCAATACAACTTTATATATGGACATGAAATTTGAATGTCCTAGAATGTTCATGTGTCATGAAATATATTCTCATGAATTTTTTTCAGCTGCTAAAAAAATGTAAAAACCATTCTTAGCTGAGGGACTAAACCAAATGCAGACTGGATTTGTCCCATGGGTTGTAGATTCTAGGTTCCTGGTGTAGAGGAAAATCAGGATGCTGAGGCCCATTGGCAAGATCCAAATGACAGATCTTGGTTCAGATTCTCCCTCTGCCAAGTATTAACCATGTCACCTTGGACAAGTCACTAACCTCTCCACATTCCAGTTTCTCTGCAGAGGAAGTATAATGGTCATCCCATAGAGAGGGGAGTCCATGACAGCATGGCAAACGAAATGGCGATCGGCCCCAAAAGCTCTGAGAAGGCTAAATTTCTCTCTACGGGAGACTGAGAACACACTTCAATTAGTGGTAGTTAAACTCCCAGATCTTATTTTATTAAAATGGATATTAGGTGTATTTCATATCTATTTACTCCATCAACATAATGCTTTGTTCCTACCTAAGGAACTAGACTTAAAAAACTACAAACTTGCTAAATTACAGGCTCACTGAAGAAGAAAAATCTCCATGTTTTCATCAGACACACAATAGCAGTCTTAATTAAGGGATGGCAAGCTCTGCCCTGTGGTACGTTCAGCCTAGCTGAACAACTTCTATGGAATTCTTTGTTTTCCCTGGGGGAGGTAAATTCTTCCTCCAGGGACACATGCCCTTAAAGTTCAGGGCACACCCACATGACAAATCAAGTTTCTTCAGGGTTTCTTGAATGTCACTAGGAGCTGAACCCATTAAGTTTCTCTCAAAATTTATAAAACTCTGCCTGCAACCTAACCTAAAGTATAACTTGCTTTACCAGCTAGTCTCTCTCCCTCCCCTGAGCCCATTGCCCCACCCCCACAAAAAGGTCAAGTGACAGAAAGAAAAGAGAATTTCCCACTCTGCCTGCCCACATCTAGTCTTCACATTGCTGAGCAACAGGTGGGCACTAGGCTTCGGTGCCATTTGTTATATCCCGCTAAGCGGGATGGGTGCATTCAATCACCTTTTGCTCATCCCCAAACAAGGGACATAAGCAGCATCTGCTAGAAATCAGTCCAGCTGTGCTGACAAAGGCAGGATATAGTGGGGCAGGAGTCAGTTCCTTACAACTGAGTGGGCCTCCAGCCAGGCTGTGGAGGAGGTGGGCAGGTGGAGGGGGAAGGGAGAAGAGAAATAGCTGACAGCCTGAAAGGACTGCAGCTTAAAGCTCCTTGGCTACAGGTAATATGCCTGGATCCATGACTGAAACAATCAGGAGCTAACAGGGCCCATGAGGTGGATGGGGTGGGGAGGGCACGGTAGGGAGAGCTTCAGAGCAAGTCAGGATGCTAAAAAGCATCGAGTTGCAGAATGGGACAGGGTTGGGGGGCGTGTTTCTGGTGAGATCTTAGGAAACACAGTGATGATAAAATGTTTTGATTCATGATCTTGCTTTCATGATACGTGGTGTGGCAGCCCTCCAAGTGTCCAGAACCCATCTCCTTGGTGAAAGGAATAAACTTTAAAAATATACAGCTCTGCCTTTATAGGAACCATTATAACTCAAGAGACTGTGTATGTTTACGGAAAGTGCCTTATATTTAATGTCTGCAAGATTTGGGGGGAAGAAACGCAGTTCGTTTTTTGCATCTGTATGAATAAATATTTTCTGTGGGTGGCAGGTCTGTTTCTATCTGTACACATGTATACATGTGCTCGGGGGTGGGGTGTGCATGCGCACACATTTTCACACAACCCTCGGCTGGGGAACACCCACCTTGTCAGTAACGTGGGCTGTTTAGGAACAGAATTAATTAAATAAATATTGTTCTTTCCTGTTTAGGGAGGTCTGGCCTGACATGTTTCTATTTTTATTTCATTTGGCTTATGTGCCACCCACATTCCTCAAAGAAAACAGAGTATTTTTCATTCTTGCTGGAGTCTGTGTCTATTTTGAGTTGGAAGACTTTCTTCTTCTTTTTTTTTTTTTTAACTTTGTAGTCTGGCTGTCCTGCCTGCCTTGCAAGAATTCAGACTGTGGGATGCTAGGAAAGAAAGACAGCAGCCTGGGTTGTGGGCCTCCTGTGAGTGGTTCCACCAGCGAAGTCCCTGTTCCAGTGCTGGCTTTGGATGGAAGATTCATCTGAAAGTCCTGTAGATGTGAATGAAGATCTGTTTGGCACGATGCCTAAGGATTTAGAGAACTAGTTAGGAATACACGTTTTCAGGTTTCAACCTTGGGTACCCTAATTACTAGCTATGTGATGTAGGGATCAAAGGAAAAGTTCCCCATTTCTCTGAGGTCTTTCACAGCATGGACAAATGAACAAATCAACATTAGCTATGATTAGGAAGAGAAAAACAAATTTAATAACATCTGTATGGAGAACTTACATGGTGGTAAATTCTGAGGTAGCAGGGACAGACTCACATTTATATCCTGAGCTGAGGCAGGGAAGGGGATCTGGGGTGTGGGGAAGAGAGGAGAGGGGTCAAAGAGGAATGACTTATCCTTACTGTGAAAGTAAAGATAAATAACTCCTCTTTCTATATTCTTCTAGAGACTAGGGACAAAAGATCATTCTGGAAGGGTGGAGGCCCAGGGAGTAGCAGATGTCTTCTTTGATTAAGGGAAGGGCTAAAGGTTTAGAAGAATCAGAACTTCTCTTTGGTCTGTGCGGATGTCCTCCACTGTCCTTGGCTCTTCATTTCAGAGCAGGACATGTTCAGACCAGTTCTGAGACTTAGACTGTTCTGTTTTAGCCCTTTCAGTGATTTTGACTTCAGTTCCCACATTTGTAAAATGAGCATAATGCCTCTCAGAACATAAGACTGCTGCAAGGACTGAACGAAATAATGAATGTAAAGCACTGAGCTCAGTGCCTGGCACATAGGAAAAAGTGCAGGAAGTGGTAGATACTCTATTAGGAACACAATAAACTCATTAATTAATTAAGGCTCTTATACCACTGCCCCTTCTTACTCACTCTTTTGTTACCTGACACCACTTTACTCACTCACTCATTCATCGTTATTTAAGTGTATAAATGTCTTGTTCCAAAAATAATTTAAGGTGACTACTGTCAGTTTCGCATTGACTTTTTAGTAGTGCCCATAAGAGGACACAATTAAGCAAAAAAAAAAGTTAAAAAATATATTTAGGGCCCATGCTTGATCCTTGTCAAAGGCCCCTGCTGTTTACTTCCATCTAAATAGAAGCTTCCTGGCTAGACACCCCCACCTCAGAACCACTGGGCAGGAGCTAGCCTCCTAGCCTCAAGGGCCTGAGGGCAGGAATTAAGCACCATGAGCCCTGAAGTAGGGCAAGACACAGATTCCCTAAGGTGGCTCTTTGCTCTCTGACCTTCCTCAGCATCAAGGAACCAGCTGGGAATGGTCTAGTTCACCCAAAGGTATTGAACTGGGTTCACACCCCTGGAGAACTACTGAGTGGCCCTGGTGCAGGTGGAAGCATCCTCGTGTGGGTGCTACTGAGGGTTCCTTAGAGAGTCTTGTCCCAGAGGCCCCACCATGGAATTACCTGCTTAATCTCAGGAGTAGGAGTGGGAAGGACCATTCCCCTGGAATCGTCAAGGCATTGGAAAATGGCCAATGTCATTTCCTCTGATACATGCAGCTAGCTGGGGTCTGGAAAACCACAGGAGAAACATACCAGAGGGAGGAGAGAACTAGCCTCATCTGGACAGCTGTGGTTCTAAGACAAAGTGCCCCAGGCCAAGTGGCAGCTGCCCAGCTGTTTGTGGCCAGCCCACACCCTGCCTTCAACAGTTCAAGGGTTCTAACACCCACCCACACACACACACAGTGAATGGGCCGGAGAGGGTAGGGAATGTTTTCTATTTGCTTGTTTTTCTTCTCTTGTTCTAGGAATTTCCCAAAGCGGAAAAACACCCCCTCCCCTATCTAAGAGAGCTCACTGCCAGGCTACATTCTCAGCAGCCAACCCTGGGGCCCCCTGGGGTCCTCTGTCTTTCCTCACTACTGGAGTCCTATTCCCTTTCTCTAAATCTCTCTCCCATCTAAGTGCCTATAGCCCTCACAGACAAGTGAGCAGGCCGCCAAAGCATGAACAGAAATGTTCAGGGGAAGGGAATGGGGCTCTCCATGCAGAAGCAGCACACAAACATGTAAAACAAGCATAAGCAAGGTGTGGGCAAGGCTGGAGAGGGCAGCTGGTGGGTCCAGAAATCTTCAGTCACTCTCAGTTGCTGGGACTTTATCTGTTGGGACAGGGAGATGAGTGAAAACAAGTTTTGTGCCTCTTTGGATTTTCAGCTGCACCTTTTCTGCAGGGATTAGAGAGTTTGCTTCTAGACCTTCCACCTTGGCAACACATTGACATCACAAGGCAGCATGGGATTGCAGGAAATTCTGAGTCCTTCAACTGAATGATTTAGAGAAAGTAGCTAATGGTGACACTTTTTATCCAATGCCTTAGCACAATACCACTTCTACTTCCGGTCTGACAGCTCTAAAAACCACACGTGACCATTTTGGAGTCCCTGTC
This sequence comes from Solenodon paradoxus, assembly GCA_004363575.1. Taxonomy (NCBI): domain Eukaryota; kingdom Metazoa; phylum Chordata; class Mammalia; order Eulipotyphla; family Solenodontidae; genus Solenodon; species Solenodon paradoxus. The sequence goes on from RJWH01000651.1 coordinate 58,505, forward strand.
ACACAATATGGTCACGCATCTCAGTGTCTTGATACTGAAAAAAACTTCATTGAATCCTTGTCCCGTCTAGAGTCGGAAACTCTCTCCAACTGACCTACACAATTTAGCTGAGTATCACAGCGTCCCCTGATGATGCCAAACCATATTTCTTTTGGTTTTCATCCTCCTTGCTTCTTCAGGAAAATTTGGTTCCAAGGGGACTTACCTTTGTTACCAGTGAGTTTAGCAGATTAGCTGCTTCACCTTCAATATAGAAACATGGCCTGGGGAAATGCATATTAGGATCTGAAGGCCCTGGAAGAGGTTTGCTGCTGGATTGAGTGGTTCTGGTGAAATCTTGGCATAGACCTCACCAACAAAGCTGACTCTTGGAGGAAGAAAGCGGGGGTGGGGGGGTGGCGGGGTGGTATACAACTCATTAAAGAAATGGAATTTTCAAAATGGTCAACATTTTCAGTCCACATATTGGCAGAGGGAAAATAGCTAACCACAGAAGAAACGAATGGATAGATACTATAGGTACAACCTGGCAGTTTAGAAATCTCTAAGAAATGGAATATTTATGATAAAAGGCACCACAGAAAGCCATCATCTAGACCTGACCACCCGTTTACAGGGTCTCATCTTGCCATTATAGGATGTTGAGATTACCCACCCCACCACCCCACCCCTGAACAAAGAGAACTCTCTCTGTCCTTCATGTGGCAGTTCAAAACCACTTCTCCTAGCCCATCTCTGAGCAGATTCTGGAGCTGAGGAGAAGGGAGGAATGTGATGATCCAGCCATGGCGGGGAGGAAGGAGGCCTGAGGCGGTGGGGCTGGTTGGTTGGTCAGGAAGCACTTAGTCAAAAGAGCACTGTCTGGATTGTCTTTTCCAGTGAACTTGTTTTCTTTCCTGTCTTCTCAGCAACCATCATCTTAATATATTGCCTTAAAAATGTGAGGAAGCTCCCTTATTGGAGACGCTCCTCTGAGATGAGCCACTTGTTCTTTTCGATTCACTTCTATTACTTTACTTGTGCGCATGCAATTGTGTGTGCTTATGTGTGCACAGGCCCCCTACGCATGCTCACACGTGTGCATGAATGTTTGCACGTGCTGCCTTAGTTGGAAGACAGTTTACTTCCCCGTTAAGACCAAAGCTAACAGCATATTGTGTATTTCAAAACTACCCTGTTTTAAACCCTTGAGCTTTTAAAGACGATGGTTATAGGGAAGAGCCATTTGCAAAAGTTCCTTTTCACAGACTTTTCAGCACAAAATGTCTGCTTTCTCCTTACCACACCGCTCTGCCTTCTATACACACCTTGTTTTCATCTGTGCCCCTTCTTCAATCATTCCTTTATTTACAAATTTTCTCCTTGTTTCTTAAATTAACAGAATGTTGTTCACTAGTTTAAAAAGAGGCTTTAAATGCTGTTGTGCTTACTATCGGTGATGTTAGAACACTAGAAACATGACAGCTTTGTTCTTTTTATTCCTCCCCTGTTAGAGTAATGGAAACAGTTTATTTTCTTGTTTTTGCTTTCAGGCCAACAAAATCAGTTTTCGAAACTTACCCTTCTACTTGCTGGCCATGTGAATTTGGGCAAATTACTTTAACTTCTGTTTCCTTATCTATAAATTTAAAAAAGCAGTGCCTACTTTACAGAGTTTTGAAAAGAAGCACGCACAAAAATATATAAGTGCCTTCCTCTTAGTAGGTATTTGATGAACATTTCCCTCCACTTCCCTCCACTCCATTTGGCTCTATAGACTTAATAATAATTTTTTATTGGATTTAGTCTAATTAGCAAATATTGTTAAGCCCCTGGTATGTGCTAGGTCATGTGCTCCAGGGTCCAGACAAACAAGGTAACAGTATTCCTCCATCCTCATTTCAGCTTCCGTCGCTCTCAGTTACTGTTAGATGTAACTGAAAGATGTTACCTACAATAAGATTTTGAGAGAGCGAGACATGCATACATATGTTGTATAATTGTCCTGTTATTGCTGTTAATCTCTTACTATGTCCAGTTTATAAGTCAAGCTTTATCATAGCTCTGCATGTATAGGAAATTGATTGAGACAGGGTTCTGGACTATCCGCAATCTCAGGCATCCACTTGGGATCTTGGAATGTGTCCTCCTTGGATGGGGTCATGGGCATGGTTACCATATGGAAAATCGATGTGCCGGAGCCAGAGATGGAATAAACGATCACAGAACAACATGAAAATGCTCCTGGAACTAGGGGACAGAAGAGGAGCACCTAAGACTTCTGGGGGTGGTGTAGTTTGGGTAGGAGGTGTCCCTTAGGAGGCAACACTGACTAAGAAGCTTGTGGGATTGGTGGAGGTGAAAATGTTTTGGGAAGAAAGAAGCAAAGGAAAGCATATATAGGGGAATGTCTTGTTCAAAAGTGAGGAGTTGGGGAGTGGCAATGAGACTGAGCTGTAGAGGAATCAAGATGGAAAAGAGCATTATGTGCTAGGACTGGTACTGAGTTTGAAAGCTGTAGAGAGCAGTTAAAGGAATTTCAGTAAAGGGGAGAGGTTTGACCTGAAGCATACTGAACCAACACCAAAAATCCTCATTTACACAAATTGCCTCTTTCAAAATAACATGCAATGTAGAGAGTTCATAGGTCCAGCATTTAAGCTCTGCCACTCATTAGTTTTATCATCAGAGGGGAGTCACTTCTGAGTTTTTGCACTTCTGAAATGAAGGTGTTGAACCAGATAATGTCCAAGTGTTCTCACAGTTGGTGGCTATGATTCTGTCAAGTCACTTTTGTGTGTGTGTGTGTTTTATAATTTCCTGATGTTAACTTAAGAAAATTTGCTATGCTAACATAATGACTGACATCTAGGAGATATCGCCATTTTTTCTTTATATATTCCATGGAAAAATTTGATTACTAGAATGTGTGATGCAATATTGTGATAAGAAAGAGTAAGAAAGAGTTAGTTGGTTTCTTTGTAGCCATGGCTGCATCAGAAATTATTTCTGTGACCTAGATGGGTCATTTTACTTCTGGGATTCTTATTTCCTACCCTCTACTATCAGTTCTAAAAATGAGTAAACCAATAGACATGAATAAGATTTGACTCTTAGAGTTCACACAAGTTGGTTCTATGTATATTAGAAATTCTTGTGATGACTAGCAATTTCAGTGTACAAGTGTTTTTAGATCAGAAGAGGTTGAGTATCTTATGGAAAGACATGCTGGTTTCATCACCACCATTCCTTACAAAAGTCATTTTAGTTTTATTTCTAAAACTAAATATGATTCAATTTAGGATTTGGTCTGCTTCTCTTTTTTGATGTATTTTAAATTATTGAAGCTTGTGAGAACAAATTACATATGCATTGAAAGTATGTAAAAATTCAGAGAAGATGCAAAAGGCAAAAAAGTCAAATAGAAATCATATCACTTCATTCACACAGAGATAAACTCATCATGTTGGATCCATATTTTGTTTATATTTTCACCAAAATAATTGGATCAAGCCATATACACTTTATGTAACTTGAGTACACTACCACTCATCATAGAGTAATAAACAGCAAAGTTTTGAGGATCTCAGAGCCAGGCAAAAAAGAAACAATACATTCCAGTATGGTTGAAAGTGATGTGTGTTGTTTTGTTTTATGTTTTGTTTTGCTTTTTCAAAGGAAAGGTATAGGCAGGAATGAAGGCAAATAGACAGGAAGAGAGAGGAGGAAGAAGCACTTTATTTATTAGTTGTTCATCTTGGTTGTTCTCCATAGCCTTGAATCTCGGGCTGGAACCTTGGAATGTATGTGGACTGCACCCAGAACTCTAAACCACTAGGCATGCCCAAAAGTGATCTTGTATCAGTCTGTGCAAAGTGATGGAAAAACCCAAGAAAGGAGCTAATTAACCCACTGAGGAGCTGAAAATTGGATTTTTGAAGGATATCAAAATGTGCCAGGCATAGAAGTGTGGAAGACATTTCTCAGATAGAAGTAGCTTGAGAGAAACCACTGGAAACCTGGGTAGGTAATGCCCTATTGGAGACCAGGGAGGATCTGCTTTGCCTGGCAGGTGTGGTGAGTAGGTGGGAGTTCAACAGGAGGTGAGCAAATCTGGGTGAGGCCTGCTAGGAACAGCTTTGATTGCCAGGCTGTGGAGTATGGAATGTGTTCTGTTGACACTGGGGAACCAGGGACTTTATAGAATCAATTACTGTCTTACATTAAAGCAAGTGATACTGACTAAGCACAGTCAAAACCCAGCTTTAGTATTCAGAATGGATTTTTAAAAATCCAAGTGTTTAAAAAAATCTTCATATGCAAGCTAATTATAGTCCTTATGAACATTTCTCAGGAAATTCTCATCACCTCTAAAGAAGCAGGCTTTGGAGTTCCTGAGTGACCTGCCTTAATAAATAGTGCATTCAGATGACTCCTGCAAGGGTAGATGAATCCTTAGAGATCCCCTTGGGTAGCAGTTTTAGAGCCTTCCCTCTGGAATGAGTGCATTTGGCCCTACTACATTACTATAAGAGGGCTGATAATGAGGAAAACTGGAAACCCATATTGGCTGTGTTTTTGTTTCATTTCCTCAGAATCGGTTGTTTCTTAACCAGTTCATTGGCGCCACCCAGTGGGTAAGAAAACACGTTTAAAGGCCTGAGGGTTTTTTTGGAAAGATGGATCCAACATTTCAAACATTCTTTCCCTCCAAGAATGTTATTAGACATTCAAGTAAACAGTTTTTTCTTCTGCATTTTGCTGCACAGTGTGGTGAGGAAAGCACCAGTTCTAACTTTTAATAGACTATCTCAGTGACTTTTGACATCCTCTTTCAAACTGTTCCCTCTTCTGCTTTTTTGTTTTCAAAACTCTTCAATCTTTCTAATGTCCATAAACTTTTAGTGGCATAATTTTTAGTATTTATCCACTGCACCTGTAATTCAAATAGGCATCAATCTGGAATAACTGACATCAATTTAGAATGATTGCAACCATGTGTAATTAATGCATAAGTTAATTAAAACTAATCAATATTGCCTAGGTGCATTTCCATAAGAATGTTTCAGAGACTGTAAACCACAATTGTATGGTGTAGTGGAAAGCACTGGCCTTTGCACTCAGACAGACCTCAGTTTAAATCCTACCCTGCCACTTTCTTTTTGTATACCTCCATCTCTCAGCTTGTGTCCTCATCAGGTCAATGGACACGGCAGCCCTTACTGTAGAGAGTAAGCACATGGGTTACGTCATGTGATATCTGGCACTGGGGATGGTGCACAGCAGACCTTTGTTGATGGAAGCAATGGTTACTGTGCGCTGCAGTTCACCTTTTCACCTCGAGCAAGCCACATCTGCTCTCAGGCCTGCATTCCTCTTCTGTCAACAGGGGTTATAATTTCGCCTTTTAGAGACTTACTGGTGCTAATAACCAATGTACTTGGCATGTTATAGGTGCCTAACAAGTGCTAGTTCCTTTCTTCCCAAAACTATTGATCCATTGCAAGTAATTACTGATTTAGATATAAAACTGTAAGTGTGTTCGTCCCATAATCTCATTTTGCTCGCTCTCAATCACACATGTGCGTGTGCGCACACACACAATGCGCGCACACACGCACACACAAACACACACTTTGCATGCCTATCTTATTTTTCCTATCTCTGTCATTAAAAGTTAACCAAAACATAAGAGCCTTTGGGTGCCTAACAAAGAAACAGCAAATTCATTTTAAGATCATCATTTATTTCCATTCTTTACACTGGGTGCATGAGTCCTTATGTCAAAATCTATCTCCTGCCCCCTCTACTCCTGACCTGCCCAGCCCCTCTGCTGCACTCACAGCAGCACCAGCTCCCCGCAGCTCTGCCTGGGCCACCTTCCCTCCACCACAACCCTTATTCTCCAGTCCTCCTTCTCTAACTTGTTGGGTCCTCAGTGGGTACATTGTCAGAGAAGTCTTTTCAAGCCTCTTCCCGCAACCCGCTGCCTGGTTGTGCATCTGAAGAGCTTGGGAGAAGGAATTAATTGTGTAATGAGTCCAGGCACACATTCGCACTTTACCTTCCTAATCACCTTCTCCGGCTGTGTCACTCTTTCATTTTGTGATTCCATCTGACATGGGAGGAATCCACGAGGCAGGAACGCCATAAATAGCAGACGATTTCAGTTGTGAAGAAGGGTGGTACTAGGGGGAGAAGCAGCAGTTTTGCCTTATGTGGGCAGTAAGGGAGGGTATCTGAGAAAAAAGGGCCTTTCACTCAAGACTTACGACTCAGGAAGGCCACACAGGTAGAAAGGGAACAAAAGTGGGATCTAAGTGTGGGCCAGTTGCTTCCACTGTACCTCAAGGCCTCTCGTAAACACTTGCACTTACGCATTATAGTTTAGTTGTGAACCACATCTGTTTCTCCCTGATGGATGTACCTCCTCAGAAGCAGCAGCCTTGTCACCCAGGCACCTGGTACATAGTACAAGTAATGAGTGTGAGCACAGTCAAGCACCGTGTAACATTTCTGTTGACGACTGGCCTCATCTGTGATGGTTTTCCCCAAATCCCGCTTCCTAGTGATATTGTAGCCATCCTAACGTAGCATTTTACCTACAGCTGCTGTTTACTGTGTCTATTGATGGCATCCTTTCCCCTGTGCTTGATTTAATCCCATGCTCCTTAAGAGTTCAAACTCCACTTCTAATGTTGCCATTAAGAGGCCATGTCAATTGATTGACCTGAAAATGAAATTAGAAGTGATTAAGAACTACAAAAGTGGAATATCAGTGATGTCCATTGCTCGCCAGTTTGGCATGCTCCTTTCCACCACAGTTATGATCTTGAAGAACAAGAACAAAGTGACAGAAACTGTTAAAAACAACCAGATTGGCGTGCCCTGGTGGAGCAGCAGTTAGGTCAGTCGTCTCCAAAGGAGCAACTCACATACCCTAGGTTTGAGTCTCAGATCCAGGGGGAACAACCAGTGTGAACAACTAAATAAAAATGAAATAAAATATGCTTCATCCTCCTCTCTCTTCCTGCCTGCCTGCATACTTGCCTTCAATTCTGCCCACACCTTTCCTTAAAAAAAAAAGGCAACGAGACATAAAAAAGAAAAATTGAAGAAGGACTTGTATCAGATACGGAGAAATGTCTAAGGACGTGGGTTGGTTCCATGATGATGAAATCACTGAAAGAGACATTTCTCAAATGTATCCCTGTCCTTAGGAAACATGTGACTAGAAATGCTCATTTAATTTTTCAGCATATGTATCTGTATGTAATTGCCTGTATTCATAATATTACAGGGGCACAAATGTGCCTAGATTCAGCCAAGTATGTGCTGTTTTTGTTTTGGTTTTTTTAAAGGAAAGGTACAGGCAGGAATGAAGCATCAGCAGACAGGCAGGAAGGCAAGATGAGAGATGAAAAAGATGCGTTTTATTTATTTGTTCATCTTGGTTACCCCTTTCCACCCCCCGCTGCCCTGGGATGTGAACCCAGGACCTTGGGATGTATGTGGACTACACCTAACCCCTACTCCACTAAGGCACAGCAGTGGTATGGTTTTCTAAAGGAGTTTCTGAACACCAGGACTCCTGTTCACAAATTTCTTTTACCCAGGTGTGTCCTGTTTTATAGGCTGGTGTGATCCAGGATCAGCATGCAAGAAATGTAGCAGCTGGTATGATCTCTGCAGCAGGTGGAACTTGGAAACAGCTCATTTATCTAATTAAAATGACATTAAACATGTCCTCCCAAACATTGCGAGCATGGGGCTCGCTTACCAGCCTGCTATCCATACCTTAAAGATGAAAGAGTTGCTGCTGCTGTGTGCCCAGCTCAGTGCTGTGGTGGGGTATACAAGATAAAAGTACCTTTAGTGATTTGATGCTTAGTTATTTTTCCTGACACTTTGTAGCTCACAGCCTAGCTGGGCTGACAGACATGTCTATTGTCTGTGTGCACACAAATGTACAAACCAGTTCTCCAGTTTGCTGCTTGCAGGCATCCAGATGGGCACAGCGGGAGGAGCAGTGAACTCACAGTAGGTGGAATGGGAATGTTGAAGTCTCCAAGGTGGGTGAAAGTCCTCTTGCCTAAGTGAGAAAAATGAATGGCTAGCAGTCAAATAAAAGGGTAGGCTGCAGGCAAGGGTCTTCACCTGTGCAGAGGCCCAGAGGATGAGAAAGGGCAGCATGTTTGGATCTGTCGGTGCTCACCAGAGCCATGTGTAGATACATGGAAAGCCAGGTGGTTACATGTCTGACACAATGATATCTTCTTCAATTCCATTAAGAATTGTCCTCCCCTAGAAAGGAAAGTTTTGCCAATAAATGTTCCTGGGATAACTGAATAATCACATACAAAAGAATGAAGCTAGACCACTCTCTAATACCATTCACAAAAACTAATTCAAAACGGATTAGAGACTTGAATGTAAAACCAGAAACCATAAAATTCTTGGAAAACAACACAGGAAAAACAATCCCTGACATCAGCCTTAGAGAGTCTTTGGGGACTCAACTCTAGCATCAAGGGATACAAAAACAAAAACAAACAAATGGGACTACATTAAGCTAAAAATCTTCTGCATAATGAAAGAAACTGTCATCCAAACAAAAAGACAACTTGCTAATTAGTACAAGATATTTACATCCTATACATCTAATAAGGGCTTAATAACCAAAATATACAAAGAACTCATAAAACTCAACAGCAGAAACACAGGCAATCCAATTTTAAAAATGGGTGGAAGAACTGGATAGACATGGCCAACAGACATGAAAAAATGTTCTTCCTCACTTGCTGTTAAGGAAATGCAAATCAAAACAACAATGAGATATCATCTTTCACCTGAGACATTGGCTATTATCCAAAAGTCTGGAAGCAACACAAGGTTTGCAAGGATGCAGAGAAAAGGAAACATTTGCACTGTTGGTGGGAGTACAAATTAGTGCAACCCTTCTGGAAAGCAGTATGGAGATTCCTCAAAATACTGAATATGGAAATCCCATACAATCCCATCATCCTAATTATGAGTATTTACAATAGTCAGGAATTGGAAATTACCTAAGCTCCCATCATCAGATGAATGAATAAAGAAGATGTGGTATATATACACAATGGGATACTAGACAGTCCTTAGAAAAGATGAAATCCTGTCATTTGAATCAACATGGATGGATCAAGAGGAAATTATTCTAAGTGAAATAAGTCAAAAGAAAGATGGATATGAGATGATCTCACTCACAGGTGGAATGTGAAGAGATAAAACAAAGGAACAGACTAAATCAAAACCAAACCATGGACATTGGCAATATAATTGGGGCTACCAGTAGAGAAATGGGTCGGGGGTGGGAGCCAAGTAGTGGCAGGATCCAATGGACAAGTATGAAGAACTCTTGGTAATATGGTGATAGGCATGGGTATTGACATATATTTGAGGAATGGGGAACCTGCACATACGAGTTTATATTATTTTGTAGAGCAAAGTTACCTCAATAAATATTAAATAATTTTTTTAAAAAAGAATTGTCCTTCTCTGAGTTTAGGCCTGTAAAAAGCTCTTATTAAAAAAGTCAGCATTTATCAGTATTTATTGCAAATTTATTCAATATCATGCCTGCTCCATTTTGAGAAGCTGAGATTGTAATAGTTAATATGGCCAAAGCCTTGCCTAGTCTGAGGTCCACAGCTAAGGTAAAAGTGAGAACAAGTTTATTTGAAACACTTTCCTGAAACATCATACCCAGAAATACGGTTGTCATGGGGAACTAGCTTCCGGTCTTAAGTCTTTCTGCCACAAAAGATGAACTCAAATTCTACCGGCTTTCTGAATTTCCACTCAGCACCTTCTACTGAGATGTTCTCAAAGATGCCAAAAGAAACTGGCCCAACAAAAGTGTAATTATTAAAATATGAAGTTCTATGTGCTCTGCTCATAATTTCACTGCAAGAGCATGATCAACATGTTCTTTAAAATCTGCTTTATAAGGAAAGATCAATTAAGACACCAAAATAAAAAAAGACACATCCGACATATCCCACATTTCTTCCCTTATACCCACTTAAGTTCTTCATTTTCCTATCTCTGACTCAAAGTTAAGGACAGAGAAACTATTTTCTATGAAAAACAGCATTCTAAATTCATTGTTGTATTAACAGGAAAGTGATGTCAAGTAGTACCTGCTGGGAATGGTTGAGAGTGCTGGGGACTAAGGCAAACAGGAGGGTGCATTTTCCATCTGAGGTAGCTGCCCCTTCACCAACTCCAGCTGCTGGTGGCTCCAGGTTTACAATTTTTCAGAGAAAACAACATGAACTTTTGGCATGTTAGCCAAGTTTTCAAATATTGCTTTGACTGAAAAACAAAAAAAAGGCCCATTGTGTGTATGTGTGTACAAATAAATTTATACATCAGACCTTTCTTATCTGTTCATCCATTGATGGCCACTTAGGTTGTTTTTATATCTTAACAGGTTATTATAAATAGTACTGCAATGAACATAGTGCTGCATATATTTTTTATAATTAATATTTTCATATTCCTTGGTTGGATACCCAGAAGTGAGACAGACAATGGAATACCATTTAGCCATGAAAGGGTGAAGTCCTGTTCTTGACAACATGGAGAGAATTCATGGGTAGTTTGCTGGGTGAGATGAGTTAGGAGATAGACAAATATTAAATGATTTCACCTGTATTTGGAATATGGAAAAACAATGCAAATGAAGTGATAAAATGAAAAAAGTAAACTTTGGATTTTGACAGCAAGATTGCCATTTCCAGAGGTGAAAAGAGAGGGCTGGGATTACATAGATGAGGGGGTTTCCTTTTTTAAGACGTATGGTTTTGCAATTTGCTGAAAGTAGAAGCCGAAGTTCTCTTTTTAGCATGTTTAGTATTTATTTTAAATCTCTTTGCTTCACAATGCTAAATTCATTTCAGAATGTTGAAATGGCTTCTCAATCTGTATTTCACCCCATACCCACGAGGGGTTTACTTTTATTTTTCCTTCTTTTCTTGGTTGTATATGTTGGTTTGTTTTTGTTCAATAAAAAAAAAATTATGTGAGTAAAAATACACTCCAAAACCTGCAGACCAGACAAACAAATTCTCACATTGAGTCTTATTCGAGGCTATGCTTGCAGGGTCTTGTTTAAAGACTCAGAGCCCTCCGCGATATTTTCAGACTTCAACCATCCATGCTCTGCTCAGTGTTTCTCCTAACCATCCTTCTCCCCTTGCTTTCCAGAAAGAGATGACGAGCAGGATGTGTCACTGAGGCCCCAGAAGAAAGAGGAAAGCTGTTTCTTCCCCGAGTTCCAGCGAGCAGGAGGGAAGCCTTCCTGGTGGAAAAGGCATTCCTCTTTCCAGGAGCAGGCAGTGGAGACAGCAGTGACTTCTGAGAGACTTTCTCACTCACTCATGTGCTCTTAACCCTCTGAGTGCTGCTAGTGATGACCTGGAGGCCTACTGACCACAGCGAGAGAAGTAACGCCCTGGATGCTCCCAGCTCAGGAGGAAGCTTTGGCACTTACCGAGCAAGGCACAGTTCTGCCTGTGACCTGCCACCTAAGCTCTACTGGAATTCAGGTTTTGAGGCTGAGTCACTTATCTGTCTTATCAGCTGGTTGACCTTTCTGTAATGTGTTTTCTAAGTACCTAGGGATGTTTGGAACTCTGGGTGGATGTGCAGCAAGTTTTTCTGTAAGAAGCCTTCCTTTCAGGTCTCTGAAAGCTCCTGCCAGATCCTGTGGCCTGACTGCGTGCAGGACTGCAGAGCCCTGAGAGACTGAGACCCCAGCACCATTCCCCTAATGGGCAGTTTTGTCAGGAACTACTCCATGGGGTGGCTTGTCTCCGCCCTTCACAGGGTCTTCTTTAACTACAGGGCAGAGACTGGCTGCTAGCTTAAGACTAAGGAGTTAGCAGTTCACCCTGAATCGAATGTGTTTTTAATAACTACCCTCAACCTGTCTCTTCCATTCAAGATATATTTTTTTCCTGTTTCCCAGAAGAGAAATGACCAAGAATGATCAGCAGAAGCCCTGAGCCAGATTAGTGCAATGTTTGTTCTTTATTAAAGGGTAGGGAGTCGTTACTGTCTCTGCATAACACTAAGACTTCAGTGCAAAAACAGAAGTACAATTGCTTCTTTAGTGAACATGCTCATATGCCCAGTCCATTGATTTATAACCTTCTCAACTGCACCAGAAAAGCTTGAATCCAGACGATGATTTCTGCCTCTCCCCGCACACTCTTTGATTGGCTGCCATATTATATTATGGCACAAAATTAATTCTAGTCCTAGGATTATTGCCATGGTAACAGTGGAGCCAGAGCTAAGTTCTTTATTCGCCCTTCCCCATGTTTCTGCTCCAATAGATAGAACAAAGCCTCCTGTGCTACAGCCTGCCTTCTGAAGAAGCCTCAGTGAATTTTAGTGGAAGAAATATTGCCTTCTCTGATTCATTCACAAAATTGTGGTGGTTCTGAGAGCCTGTGACTAGGGTATAAAAATACTTCCAGTGATGATTTGAATTTGATAAAATATCGGTTGGTGGAGGGAAGTAGCTAAGAATGTATTAGTGCATTTTAATGTAATACTGATTAAAGAATAACTAAACAATTCTGATTTCGTTTTATTATCTGTAATGGGTTTAAGCCATTTGTGACGGCTGCAAGAGCCTAGAAAGCTTGATGTCTCTCTTTGTTTCAACTGAGAACGGGCTGATGGCGGGCATGGTGGCATCTGGTGTTGACCTTACTGGAAGCTGACCTTTGGTTTGTGTCTTGGGAAAGGTAACTCATGGAATCTAAATGCTGCTACCTCTCCAGATTGCTGTGCTCTGCTCAACAACATACTTGCTTTTTTAAGTTTTTGCCTCCTAAGCAACTTTGAGAGAAGACAGGCAAAGATTTTTCTCTGTATTGCTTTTGAAAGAATATCTGATTGACCTAAGGATCCAGAGAACAGAGAAATGAGACCCCCTATTCTTGCCCACTGCAATAGGCAGTTAGTACCACATGAGAATGTCCAGCAGTGGGACAGAGAAGTGACAGAATGGAGCCCATGCCTGATGAGGAATTCTGAAGCTCTGCACTTAGGAAACCCCAGGATTTCTTCATTAAAAAGTTGCCTATGTTCCTGCATTTTACTAATGCCTAATCACGTAGGATCCTGGACTCTGAAGACATTGGTTATTCATTCTTTTTAAGGTTATTTTTTATTGGCTTGGCATATAAAATTTCCATTCAAGCAGCCAAATATTTTTTAACCTTCTTGGAATAGATTTCTTCCTGGTTAGATTGCTAATTGCGCAAATCAACTCCCTTAGTTCTGGCCAACAACTCTTATTTTTTAATTACAGAGTGTTCCTCTTCCCACCAAATTTTGGCAAATTCTAAAGAAAATCACTGCAGTTGCTTTTTATCTCTTTGGCCTGACTACATAAGCACATCTGGTTACAAATGAGCTCCTAGCAGCTGGTGAGGTCTCCAGCTCTCCAGGTCCGATACTGACACCCTGCTTCTTCCTCCTACCCTGACTGGCCCAACTCCTTCATATTTCACTGTTTTTTGTTTTTTGGGTTTTTTTTTTTTGAGAAATTTCACATGCAAATTAAAAAAAAAGAAAATTATAATATACAGCCATATACCCTTCATTTACATAGCAATTGTTAACATTTTCCATATTTTTCTTCCTTAAATACAGTCTTATTGCTGAACCATTTCAAAATATAACAGATATGTTGCAGACATCATAAAACCTGAAAGTCCTTTATCACTAGTCCCCAAGATTCTCATATCTTTTTTTTAAATCCAGATTCGATCAAGAATTACACATTGCATTTAGTTGCCATTCTTTTTAGTTAATGGATTAGAGGTGTGTGTTTTTGTGTATTTTCATGACACTGACATTATGAAAGCACTCAGGCTGGTTTGTTTATAAAATGTCCCATAATCTGGAACTTTTTTCTGATTATTTCCACAGTATTAGATTCCAGTTAAATGTTTTTAACAATAATACTGCATAAATAATATTTCTTCCCTCTTGGTTCCTATCAGGAAACAAAGTGTCTTGTGTTTTTTTTTTTTCAAAGGAAAGATGCAAGCAGGAATGAACCTCTCAGGCAGGCAGAAAGAGAGGAGGAAGAGGCATTTTATTGACTTTATTTAGTTGTTCATCTTGGTTATTTTTCCTGGCCCTGGGTCACGAACCCGGGTTCTTGTGATGTATGTGACCTGTGTCTGGCAAACTTAACCATTAAGCCACCGGGACACACCTAGTTTTCTCTTTTTATATTAAATGTGGTCAGTGGCTTCAGCTGTCATCTAGCTGATCCATTTATTATAAAGGTTCATGACTCATGAAGCTCTGAAATGCAGTGTACATATATTTTCTAGATTATGAGGCTGTGCATTCCTGTTTAATGTGCTCAAGGAGGTTCATCGCAAAGATGACAACCATAGCAGTGAGATGTAACAGAACAGTGACAATGAATTCACATCTTTCCATTTAATAGAGGGAAGAGCAAGCAGGAAAGTTTCCTGTTCAGAGGCAATAACTGAGTATGCTGGCTAATGAGAATTTGTATGGTTCCTACAGCCAAAGTTGAGATAAAAATATATAGCTTTTTTTTCTCATCCTCATGACCTCCAATTCATACTCGTGGCTTATTTTAGAGAGTATGCTGCATTCTCATTGAAGGAGATTGTCCAAGGATGCAAAATATAATTGGGGGTGGGGATATTAAATATTATACTGTGGTCATGGTACTGCAAAGGACCACAGTACATAAACAGCTATGAAGTAGATTTCATTTTAACATTTCGGGGGTAAAGGGATGATTAGGAACCAAATGTCTGAAAAGCCTCCTTAGATGTTTTTGTTTTTCATAGGCTGAGAAATGCTCATGTGAAATCAGTTTCTGCTATTTAGATTGATTTTTTTTTTTCCTTCCTAGGTTGTTTTCTCATTTCTGAGAGTCAGGATGAGTAGAAGCAATTTTGAGAGACTTCTTAATCCATTTCTTCTACCCTCCCAAACTACTAGTAACATTCCAGGTGAAACTGTTTTTCTCTCAGAGATCTTCAGGCACAGGAATTCTACATGCCCCTTTGGTAAAACCCACCAAACACTTGACAACATCTGAGATCCTTCTTTCTTGAGCCAAACTCTTGAGTTTCAGCACAGTGTTTCTAGTGTCCCACAATGAGAGAGCTCCATGGACAATATACATAAAAACATAATAAATGAGAACTTTGTTGACATATTCATTGACTAATTGAACACTGTTACAATTGGCCTTTACCCTTCTTTTCTTTAGAATTCTCCCATTGGCAGAATTCTCTTGGCAGCCTGGTTACCCCACTGCTAACATTTCTGTAGCCCAATGTGAAACCTTCCCAAAGCTTTCCACATCACTGTACATTATGAATGTAACCAACAATGAATGTGATAAAGTATCCCATGCTTTCTCCAGACTGTATTGTGTCTTTACTAAGTCCTGGCTTGTTCTGTATGCATTCATAAATTTCCTTTTCTGTTATTTTTGCTCACCCTAAATTGTCTCTACAATATTCAATCATTTTGGCATATCTTATTTTTAATTCCTTCCTGCTTTAACATTCCTCATAAGATTACCGTTTTGCTTTAATCACCAATTTAATTGGCAAAATATTAAGGAATTTGGATAGAGTTCCTGTCACCTTTTTGTCTTTATTTGTGTCACTCCATCATTCTGATCATTGACAGAAGTACAGCATTTTCTAGAATGGTTGCTTCCACATGCCATGAGTGTCATACTGCAAAAAGGAAATTTTATAGGGAAAAGATGGCTGCGTCTTAAAGAAATGTGTACAAAGGCAAAGTCACTCAAAGGAGTTTATGTGTCGCTTGGATACTACTGTTGTCACCTGTGCTTTGATCATTTTGGTCCTTGGTAAATGATTTTCTCCTAGAATTAGCCAAATAATGAATGCTTTGGAAATAATGTGGGTTTTCTTTCCTTGCTTTAAAAATGTATCAACAAAATTTTATCATAGGCTGTTTCTCTCTGGATAAGAAGTTTTCAATGAATAAGGGTTTTTGTAACTCTTGGAGAAAAGAATCTATGCCTAATCTGACAACTAAGTGGTTTTACTAGCTTTTAGTGATCTAATTTCAAAGTTGCCCAGTCTTTTCTAATTGCATCAGAAAAAAAAAAATTGCTACATTTTTAGTCCCATTTGTGATTAAGGATTTGTCTATAAAAATGAACTAACAAATCAATTAGAAGAGCAAGGTAAAACTAAAAGATGTTTATGGAATCCGTTCTATGTGAGTTTAGGAATTCAAATGTCACAAATAAAGAATACATAACCATTATCTAGTCTTTGTTATTGTTGTTCTCCATTTATTTGTTTAATATGTGTGGTCTTTTTCATCTCGTAGTAGGTCTGGAACAGGTAAATGAAAACTGTTAATTATACAAAAACTCGTTCAAATGTATTTGAGAACACACATGTACATGTTTGTATTTTAGAAGTTCCTTTAGCCAGTTACAGAATTTCCCAGGAAGGCATCATGCATATTGTTTACCTTCTCAAAAGACAGTCATTTATACATTTTCTTGCAGTAGAACTCAATATTAAATTTGATAATAATATGCCATATAAATGTGTCCAGACTACAGAAAAACTCATTAATCAGAGTAAATAAATCTGAGTTTTATATGTAACACATTTTTCTTCAGTTGCTTTTAAAATTCGTCTTTAATTTTGCCATTTTTATTGGAATGTGTTTAGGTATGTGTACGTTAGCCTTTAATGGATTTGGAACTCTGGAGGTCCTGAATTTGTAGGTCTGTTTTCTTCCCCGGACTAGGGAAGTGCTCCACTATTATTTTTAAAAGTAGTTCCTTTCTCTCTCTCTCTCATCTCCTTCTGGAACCCGTATGAAGCAGATGTTGTTTTTCTTCATATCACATACCTCTTATTTTATCTTCACTTTTTAAAATTTTCTTTTCTATTTTCTGGTCTGTTGAGTATTTTTTTTTCCATTTCACAAATTATATCAGCTACTTCTTTTAGTCTAGTATTGAGGCAATTGTTTTTAAGTTTAGCTATTGTGTTCTTTAGTTTTATGATTTCCGATTAGTTCAAGTTTCTCTGTTTTTGTTGTAACTCTTAATTTGCTTGTCCATAGTTCTCTTGATTTCAGTAAGAATCTTTTATGACTGTTACTTTTTAACTCTTCTTTAAGGGAACCAATTTCTGAGAGATTAGAATTTTTCCAGGAGGTTTTATTAGAATTTATTAGAATTATTCCAGGAGGATCCATCGTTTGCAATATATTTCTCTTCCTCCTCATCCCCTCCACCTTGCATTTATTTATTCTTAGGCAGTCCTAGGATGATAGCCTGAGATACTGGGCTTTCTGCTACTATGTGGGTTTAAACCTTTGTTCCAGTCGGGGTGGCCAGAGCTCTAGGGCCTGCACAGAGTAGCAACCGAGATTCCATCTAGGACGGTGTAGTCGGGGCAGGGAAAATCACAGAAGTTGCTGCTGAGGCGTGCCAGGTGCTCAAACCACTGGAGGCTAAGAGATGGTGTCCACCGTCTTTCTCAGGCAAGTTCTTCTGTTGAAGCTTTACCTGTGGCCCCAAATGAAAGCTGCGCCCCTAGCGGCAGTCTGGCTGCAAAATCAGTCGATTATACGAACTCAGCTTTTCTCCAGAAGCACCGGCAAGATTAGAGTTGCCCAGGAGCAGCGGGCTCTTCCGGGGCCCACGGGACCCGGTCATAACAAGGTACCTCCGCTGTGTATCCTCACCCACTTTTCAGGGTCCGTCTTGGGAGAGCAGCTGCAAGTGGCGTCTGCTCCTAACAGGTTCGTGGCCGGCGCCTTTCCTGGAAGAGTGAGCTCCCGCCAGGAGTCCTGGGGGCTGCGGCCAGCAAACTGCAGATTGTGGGCAGTTCGTTGTGAGCCCAGCAACTGTTCCAGGTGGAGATGAAGCAGGTTTTATGCAGGCGGTTATGGAGAGAAATCTCTTGGAAGCCTCCAGGGGGAGCTGCAGGTGAGCCTTGTTGTGTTCCCAGCTAGTCTCTTTAGGGCGCTTTCCCCGACGACGCCACCAGCTCCCTCTGCCTGTGCCCGGGGTTCTGGTCTCAATTTTCAACCACTGTTTTCCACCTTGAGTGGGTCCACCCGCTCACTGGTGCAGCTCCCAGGGCCCCATGGGAATATAGGGGTGAGCCCTTCAGCCCTCAGGGAGAGGCTCCCTACCGCTGATGTCCCTCCCAGCGTGGGGCACAGTGCCCCGGTGGAGTCCCTTCACTGCTTTCTGTCTCTGTTCTGGAGACACAGTAAACCTGACTTTTAATCTGTTTTTGCCACTACTTTATTTATGTGACCTTGGGTCGTATATTTAATTGTTCTGTGCCTCGGACTTCTGAACTGAATTTATAGATTTGTTCCTACATAAGTTTCTTGGAAAATGTTAGGAATATTAACATATTTGGTAAGATAAATATATAATGCTGTATGCTTATATGTTACTAGTACATTTGCAATCACTATAATAATAAATTACTCCAAAAATAGCCAAGCTTGCAAATAGCAATGGAATACTATTATCTGACAAAAGCTACTTATGCTATATGGTGATTTCTAGCACAGGGCAGCGAGGAATTACACTTCTGGAACCCAGTCACAAATATAAAGTGTGTCTCTGCAATCAGTTCCACTGTCTGAAATGTGACAGAGGCAGAATAGACTGAATTTGACCCGCAGGCATGTTTTGTTGGTTCTACAAAGTGTTATACTTTAAAAAAAAAAATTAACTACCAACGTTTAAAAACTGAAAAATATGCACAGAAAAATCAGAATTACTGGCTTCTCTTACAAAATCAGAAGATCTGGCAACACCTGGCTTTTATTTTCACGTGGAAGGATTTGGTGGGGAAGCAGAAGGCACGTTTTGAGGGGTCCCACTTAGGACTGTTCTCACCACTCCCTGGTGCCTCCCAGAAGGATTGTAAGTAAACATTTGGGGATACTTTACTCAGTTACCTTTCTGCCCCTCCCCTGAAGGAACTTCAAGTTGTACCTTCTGTACCATATCTAAAGAGGCCACAGAGGAAACCCCTATTTTAATTTTCAAATTTACCCCTACACACACTGAATATCTGTAATATTGTTATATTAGTTCTGATACTCTACATTATATTAATGATAATAAATGGAAAACAGTCTTAGAAGACAATAAATTCAAAGCAGATGCTTTTGGTTCCTTCACCCAGCAACAACAAAATTTATATTCCCAGAAACTCACTTCCCGTAGAAATTAAACTGATTAAATCTATCCAATCTTTTAATTATCCTAAATTCCTAAACTTAAGTTGTGCTTCCAAACCAACTTCATTGCTACATTGAACAAAATGATAAATGTTACTGAAAAATAATGGTGTCATTATAACAATTATAACGGATTTTTTTTCTTTTCATTTCAAAGTAGATTTTAGAAGAATCCATTATTTTAATGGAAACTTTATTGTTTTAAAGCAGCATTTATCTGAGTTTTCATGAAGATAAAAACTAAGCAAAAAGTTAAAGTATGTAATAATTAAAAACTAAATGATGAAATCCAATTAAATCTAATGAAACTTTGAATGACTTCATAATGATATTACTGCATACTAAAAAAGTTGAATATCTGCTCCAGAGGAAATCATATTATGTGACCAAGATATGACCTCACATATTATCAAATTTCTAAAGAATAGGAGTCTAAACATTTTCAGGAAAAACCTAGAACATAGAGGGGGAAGAGTAGCAATAGAGTCCTATGTTTATTAACTCAGAAATAATATGGTCATGCCCTGGTGGCCTAGTGATTTAGTTCACCATAGTGCAGCCTGCATACATCCCAAGGTCCCTGTTTCAAGACCCAGGGCCAGGGAGGAAACAACCAAGATAAACAACTAAATAAAATAAAATGCTTTTTCCCCTCTCTTCTGCCTGACTGCCTGCTTGCCTTCATTCATTCCTGTATCTTTATTTTTTTTAAATAGCATATTAAGGTAACTTCATTTTACAAATTAAAAGAAACTCCTATGTGCAGGTTCCCCATGTGTACAGTTTCCCCATTCCTCAAATACATGTCAGTGCATCCTGCCCTCCACAAAATTACTAAGAGCTCTTCGTCACTGTCCATTGGAGCCGTGACACCACTTGTCCCCCGCCCCTCACCCCCTCACTTTCCCTATAGGTAACCTCAGTCCTATTGTAAGTGTCCAAGGGTTGGTTTTGTTCATCTGTTCCTTTGCTTTGTATATTCATATTCCAGCTACAAGTGAGATCATCTAGTATCTATCTTTTTTTGCCTTATTTCACTTAGCATAATCCCCTCTATATCCATACATGTTGATTCAAATGACAGGGTTTCATCTCTTCTAAGATGTGTAGTGTTCCATTGTGTATATGTACCACATCTTCTTTATCCAGCCATCTGACATGGACACTTAGGTAGTTTCCAGTTCTCAGCTATAGGGCTGCAATAAACATGAGGGTACACCTACACCTTTCCTTTAAAAAAATATATATTGATATATATATATTAGAGGTAAATATTCTCCATGACTGCACATACATGTCTCTGCACTGACTTGTTTGGTAATGCTAAAAACTACATGTTGTCTGATATCTACCAGAGGCAACAGCATTTAGAAAATTCATAAGTTGTGAATTATTTATTTATATAAAGGCTAATTTCATTTAGGGCTTGTCTCAGTGAGAAGTGTAATCACCTGAAGGTACAACAAAGACATTAGACTTGCATGAGACTGCAGTTAAGGAAAATCCTTGGTAAAGAAGTCAGAATGAAGCTCAAGGGGAGACAATACACAATGGCTGAATATCAGGACTAGAACTAACCACCCTTACCCTGTCTGTAGGATAAAATAATCCCTTCTCAGCTCAGCTCAAAACCATACAACACTTTTCTTCTACTCTGATTAAAGCTTCTGCTCCCACTTTCTCCTACCATCCCAGCCCCTCTCAGCTTTCTTGCTGACTTCACACACTGGGCACCTCATGTTTACAGCCTGTGCACTGCTGTTCCCCTCTCTGTATGCTCTGCCCTCAGACAGCCTCCTAACTAACCTTCTCCTCCCCCTTCAAAACTTTGCTCGAATGTCACCTCAGTGAAGACTTTAATGACAGCACCTGCCCCCTAGGACTCACAATCTTTTCTTTGCTCAATTTTCTTTTTTCTGATAGCATTTAAATTATATAATTTATTTATTAGGTTTATTGTTTATTGTCTGTATCCTCCCACTAGAATTTAAACTCTACAATATCATATCAGGAAACTCTCTGTTTTGTTTATTGATAGATATATACCAAGCACCTAGGAGAGAGCACATGGTACATGGTACATGCTCAATAAACTTTTTTTAAAAGCAGGGGTGCAGGTAGGAACAAAGGTAGGCAGGAAAAGAGAGGAGGAAGAAACATTTATTTTATTTAGTTATTTTCTTGGTTGTTCCCTCTGGCCCCACCCAGGTTATGAACCTGGGTCCTTAGGATATGAGTGGACTGAACCACAGGAGGCTGTAAACTTAACTGCTAAGCCACTGGGGCACACCTCAATAAATTTTTGAATGAATGAATGAATTCACATGCAGGTAAGTACCTAATTAAGGTCTACTATCAGCAAAAGATTAATTGAAAGTAATAATAATGACAATATTAATACTAACATCAAAAGTATACATTTATTGAGTGAATACTATGGACTAAGTAAGTCTAAGCATTTTACATGGATAATTTCATTTTAATGCTTGTGACAACCTTGTGAGGTTGGTTATCTCTACTAATACCCATTTTGTAGTCAAAGTTAAATAATTTGCTCAAGGTCATAAGCAAGAAAGTGATGAAGCCAGGATTTCACACCATTCAGTATGTTCCAAAGTCTATATTCTTAACTGTGGGACCATCTTAACTCAGAAGCACTGGGCTATCTTTCAAATTGCTTCTCTCTCTAGGGACACAGCCCCATGTGGTGCAGCAATTAAGCCCTCACTTTCTTTTCTGATAATCTGTTAATGTTAGTGCTTCTTTGATCAAAAGAACCATCTGATGTTATAAAGTATTTCTATTCTCTAATACAAAGTGGATTCTGAGGCAGAAAGTCGGTGGATCAATGGATCTAACAGGAGACACCAACACCAATCACCAGTGTTGAGTTGTGTGAAGGGAAGACAAGGCCAATGTGGGTCCCTGCCTGGGCAGGATAGGAAACAATCTAGAAGCATAGGAGGGATCCAGGGTGGGAGTAGTGTGCCCAGGATCAACTGAAAGAATGCTTAAGAAATTTCTAGCTCTTGCTCTTGCTGTGAAATGGAAGAATTCATTTCATTCATCCTTTTAGGGATTTAAGCAGATTTTTAAGAATTAATTAAGAAGTGTACAGAACTGTCACAGTTAATTTTTGCTAATTTTCCTTCTCTAAGAAAAGGCATTAACTGGCATTAATTCTTCAACCATAATATAAAAAATGTGAGTATATGAACAATAACTCAGAGACTAAAGCTGTGTGTGGTCTTGAGATTTATTAATACATATATTCCATGAACTAAACTTAGAAATGAATAGGAATCACACTACATTTTTAAAAGCAGCATCCGAACCAGTAGCATGATATATCTTTGAGATTATCAGGGATTACGTAGATATAAATGTTCTCTGGTTCCTGGTTCTTTAATATGTTAGGACATAATAAAAGTCTATGTTTTAAATCTCAATGAAATAGATATGCTGTGGTGAAATGAATTACCTCCCATTCCTAGGGCTCCATGAACATTGTCCACAAAACGATTCAACTACAGAACACAAAGGCAGCATTTGTCAAGAGAAGAGCAGGTGATGAGGTGTTGGGTTTTGTTTTTGTTTTACCATTGGCTTAGCAACTATTGAGCCACATAAGTTAAAGACAATCCATTCAAGTCAAACCCCGTTTCACACTCCTAGGTATCTAAAAAGGTGTATACAATACAGTGTTTTCCAAACCCAGCTGATTATGAAAGCTTTTTTTGTAAATCATTTCATGGTATTAGAGTTTAATGGAACATACTTTCATTTTCATGCCATCTTCATGAGGTCTTGGTAAAATCATGAATGATGAACCCTAATCTCATGTATTGAAGGGCTCACAAAGATTTCTTGGACTTTAGGGGTATCTGTTTATAAACTCTCCAAATACTGTTATAATTATACTTGTTTCTTTTTAAATGTTGCTAACGGGCCTAGCTACCTGAGAGAAAATCACCAAAAGTACTGTTGAAGAGTCAAATTGCTGGGCTTCATTCAAAAACTGTAGAATTTCACTGTGAGACTCAGAAACGTGCATTTTTTTTTTTCCAGGAACCGTGCAGGTAGAAATGAAGATGAGTAGGAAGAGAGGAGGCAGAAGCATTTTATTTTATTTCCATTAGTTGTTCACACTGGTTACTTCCCCTCAGACCCAGGACTCAAACCCAGGGCATGTGGCCTACATCCTTTGGAGGCAATAGACCTAACCACTACTCTACCAGGGCGCTTCCAGAAACCTGCATTTAATCAAGCACCTAAAGTCATTTTTACATACTCAACTTTAAGAACCACTATTTAAGCCTTATCTACCCTCACATTTCGGTGCTACTGTATTCATTTTCTATTGCTACATAACAAATTAAGACAAATTAAGTGATTCAAAATAATGCAAATTGATTATCTCATAATTTCTGTGGGTCATGAATCTGGGCGTGGTTTCGGTGTCCTGTGTTTTAGGATGTCTCGCAAGGCTGCAAGTGAACTGAGTCTTCTCTGAAGGCTTGACTAGGAAAGGACCCACTTTATAAAAAAATTTGTTATGGGATAGGCTAACATTTCTTTTTATTAGGGTTACTGATATAAATCCAGGAATGAAAAATGTGAAATGAAGGAAACAATGAGGAATGTATGACAGATAAAATTTTCATTATTAATCCAATATTACATTTCTTAGTCTTATCACCTATCACTTCCTAAATGATAATTAAAATTTACCTTTTCTTTAAATATACTTTTTATTGAGGTAACTTTGCTTTACAACACTATGTACGTTTTAGTTGTATAGATTCACTCTTCATTAAATATATGCTATCATGTCATGCCTACCCTCAAATTTCTAATAATCCTCCACCATTGTCCACTGGACATCCCTCCATTACCCTTTGCTCCCACCCACTCTCAATCCTGTCTTCTGGTAACTTCACTTCTGTTCTCAAAGTCCAAAGGTTAGTTTGCTTTGTCTGTTCATTTGCTTTGCTTCTTTATATTCCACATATGACTACATTCATCTGGCATTTGTCCTTCTCCTGACTTATTTCACTAGCATAATCCCCTCCAGTCCCATCCATGTTGTCACAAATGGAAAGATTTCATCTTTTTTTGTTTTTAATCTGAGTAGTATTCCATCTTTATCCAGTCATCTGTCAATGGGCAGGTAGATTATTTCCATTTCTTGGTTATTATAAATAGTGCTGCAGTGAAGATAGGGTGCATACATCTTTTTTAATTCCTGTGTTCATGTTCTTCGATATTTAGAAATAGAATTGCTGGATCACACATTAGTTCTATTTTTCACTTTTTGAGGAAACTTTACAGTGTGTTCCAATGTGGCTACACCAATTCACATTCCCACCAACAGTGTGAGAGTGTCCTGGAAATGACCCACTTCTGAGCTCATGTGGTTGTTGGCAAGATTCAGTTCCTGGGGCTACTGGACTTGGGCTTTAGTTTCTTGTTAGCACCTCTCCAAATGGTAGTTTGTTTCACCAATAAAGTAAAGGAGAGAGTCTGCTAGCAAGATGAAATCTAGTCTTATGTCCCTTATCACAAAAGAGAAATCCCACCACCTTTACCAAATTCTGTTTGTTAGAAGCAAGTCACAGATCCCATTCACTTAGAGTTCACAAATAGATGAATACCAGGAGAAAAGGCTCACTGAGACCATGCTGGAGTCTGTCTTAGATTTGGGGGATGATTTGAGGGCTTGAAATATCTCTAGAAAATCGATTCAGCATGACAGTAGGTCACTGGGACAGGAAAGAAAAATTATACTCATTTCCATTATTCTGGGTACAAGATGGGATGTGTTATTCTAACAGCACAGAAAATTAAATTTGGCAAAAGATTCTAGAGTGCAGAAAAAGTGGGTCTCCAGAATTGGAGGCCAGGTATACAAGTGTGACAGGGCTTTGTCCTAAACAGTTTACTGAGGTTGACTAGAAAGTGTGTAATGTTCTTGAGAGAGATAAGAAGCTCCAGGCATTGGCGACTGTACAAAGAGTTCCTTTGAAGAGTCCTCAGAGTTCTGCCAGGAGAGACTGGACAAGGTTAGAAAGCAGTGTGTGCTAGAGCTGGCCTTACAGAAATAAATATGGTTAAACACAGCCAAATCGATTAATATAAATGAGAGCTGGAAGAAAAAGCAAGACAGGAAATACTAGAAAAGTTACAAGAGATCAATTTATTTTTAAAGGGACGAGCAGCATTTCAAGAATACATAGAACAGAGAACAACAGAGCTTCAATAAGAAGTCAAATGGAACTCAGAATTAAAGATTTGGAATCTGAACTCTCCAAAATTAAAACTTCTCAAGAACTTTCTAATAAAACAGATGTAGAAAAATATAAGCAATTCTACCTAAAAGAAACAAAAGGTAGAAAATCAGTGGCAAATAAACTAAATAAGACAAATGAGAGGTTAGCAGAGAACCATACCAAACTTCTCATGGGGAAGAGCAGAGCAGATTTTCACTCAGCACTCTTACTACAAGGCCAGTCTGGGTGCCACCTTGTGTTGGAAATCTTAGTACTAGTTCAATGCTCAGCAGTAATCTTTCTCCAGGAGAATACTTAGTGATTCCTCCTCAATCCTCCAGCCTTCTAATAACAGCATGGAGACTCACTTAACCAAGACGCGGCAGCATTGCATGAAAATATAGCTAGAGGAGTAGAAGATCCTGCTGAATCTGGATTATGTAGTCTTTCTCCTCTAGGAGATACTGATGAGTCAAGTCCAACTCAACATCCACTTTTATAAGCACCATAAGAATATATACAGATTTTGAGAGCTAATAAATGTATAGGAATTGTTCTATAGGTGATTTCTGGTCCTCCTGGGCTCTTCATAATAGCAGACCTTTAGGCAAAAAGAGTTACCATATTGGCAGAGAGAATTCACCCTTGAAGAAAAAGGGCTGCTGCTTAAAAGTAGGGGGGAGAGAAGAGTATGTCTGGAACTCAATTTTAACTAAAGACCAGCAATTACAGAAGCAACAGCCTGGCTAGAACATGAAAACCAAAACCCCAGACAAAAACAAAAACAAACCCATAGATCATTCAAAGTTTCATGAGACTGAAGGAATTCTAGAACCAATTGTAGAAGGGGTAAATAATAGTTATGACCTCAGAACCACTGCAGAGTAGGACTTGTTTTTCTTTTAAATCCTCTTATGGATCTTCCCCCAGAATTTGTAAGCAACCATCATCTTGAAGGATCCCATGATGGGATAAGGTAGATCTGGTGACTCTTAGCACAAGGGATGGGCTGTAGGTAATGTCCATGCCCACCCACATCTCTCCAAACCTGGTTATTATCATTTTGGGGTATTCCTGACATTAGTATATTTCACTTCCAAAAAGTTACAACTCTTTTTTAGAGAACTTCCCTCAGCTTTGTATAGCATAGAAGCTCCTGGAAATTTAACTTTCCTGGAGCACCACCAGGGCATGCTACATACAGCCATTAAACAATGGTGTTTGTAATCAAATCAACACACACAAATATATATATGTCAGTGTCATAGAATGAATAAACCTCGATTCTTGTCTTGGTGAGTGAAAAAATTCAGAAATGCCAAACAGAAAAGTAAACTTAAGCAAGAATTTAATAAACAGAAAAGTACATTTCAAAGTGTTCCGAACAGTCAGCCTCAGTTTCTCTGAGAGGTGAAGTTAGTGCTCGGTGGCAAGTTTATATCTACTCTTCTTATCTCAGGAGCCTACCTGATGGATTGTTTCAAGACCGCCCCACCCTGCTCAGATTTTTTTTTATGACTGTCAACAGTTTCAAAGTCCCCCTTAATCAAAAATATCCTTCCACATTTCCTAGCTCCTGTAGTGTATTTCTGCTGTTTGTCTGTCTATCTAGTTCTTTTGTGCCCACAAGGCTATTATCCTTTTGTCAGCTACTCACACATCTTTTATCTGCCTCAGCTCATGTCTACCTAACTGTCTGTTGCAACACACACACACACACACACACACACACACACACACACACACACACACACACACACACACACACACACGCCTTGGATTCCAGGCTTCTCAGCTTCACCACACTGGCTCAAAAACAGTATAGTCTAATAGCCTAATTCTAAGAGGTGAAAGATGTGATGATAAGGGAGGGACAGACAGAAGATATTTCAGAGGTGGGAAGGCCTAGTTTGGCATTTTATTAGATAGAAGATAAGGGGAAAGAGATTTAGAATAGTTAAGAAGGCACTTTATTTTCTCACCCAGGAGACTGGGAACTCAAGCATAAATACTGGTCCTCTTGCAGAAGAGAAAGGAGAGGAAAGGGCACATGGCCAGGAAGGATAGAAGCAAAAGATTTCCAGAGCACTCATCTTTGTTTTGTATTAAACCTCAATTTAAAAACTCTTTGAGAAGAATTATATTGCTCATTTATATACACATTTTAGGCATCCATTTGTATATCAGTTATGCCTTAATTAATAATTTGTAATTGGACCAAATAGATTGTCTTTGGATACAAAGAAGAAATCTGATAATTAGCAGAGTTCAAATACAGCCAGTCCATGAATACAGAATGTAGAAAATGGTTATTACCAATGTAAAGTTCACCAAAACAGACTAGTCTGGCTAGCAGAAGAAGAAAGAGAAGCTCTTATTTAGAAAAAAATATGTAAAATAAGTTGCAACCTTCTTTTTTCTTTATCATTCTTTGAAAGATTATCCTGAAGGATAATCTTTTAATGAGATTATGAAAAGACAAAACAGCAAATAAAACAAACAACAAATAAACTTTATAGGAGAAAGATTTGACTAAACTCTTAGAAAATTAGCCTCAGAGTCACTGAGCATCTCCTTCCTCTATTTTCATGGCTTATGCATTTCTTCAGGCTCTCTTTCACCCACTCACAAGAGTGATAACTTTTCTTGTCTTCAGGAGCGTCTCTCACCATCTGCTTTTTACAAACTGAAATCAGACTGCTCTTTCTAAATCCCAAACCTGATCATGCCCCCTTCTCCTTGACAGAACCCTTTAGTAGCAGCTCACCTCCACCAGGATGGATGAAACCCCTCTTTAGTGAAGCTCTAACTCAGGCTTGTCATAGGTTATAAAGAAGAGCCAGCAACCCTTTCATTCATACTCAGAGTTTTGAACTAAATGAGCTAGAAAGTTTAAAATTAAACAGTGGAGAGTGGTCTATGGATGTTGCCATCTATCACAGGTTGATTATATGTACTTTTTAAAATAGGACAACACTGTCTTGTTCATATATCCTGACCTTCACATCATTTTAATATAAATGCCAATTTTGTTCTGTTCTTAATAAACCAGGGCAGTCTTTAATGTAGGGCAAAATGGGAAGTTGAGTTGCCCTGGGCCCAGTCTGGTGAGGGGGACAAAGAGCAGCTGCCCCTTTTGCCCCACATTATAGATGGCTCTTGCTGGCGCTGACTGTGGTAGGCTGCAGCCACTGCTGCTGTTTCTGCCCGCTGTGAGATAGTAAGCGCCTCAGGGGAAGAGGACTACCCCTCCCCTAACCCCCGTGGGTGTCAATTTCTTCAAAGGGAGCAGAACAGGACAGCATTGCAAGCTGCAGATGAGTACTGTGGGGGTTATCTCTGGCACAGTGGGGGTTATCTCTGGAACTGAGAGTGTTACTGGACATTGCTAGCACGGGAATGGTTAAAGTGATGTCTTTTAGGTAGGACATTTAGAGCGGGGCTTATAGGGAAACCACCTAAGGTGCCAAAATTCCTTGCACGGGCTTTGGCCATTTGAATGAAGTTCATCAAGACCACAAGTTACTATATACTGTCACCAACTGGCATCACATAGTACTTACTTGCTGCTGGCCTAGCTGCTCTGTTCCTGCTCAAATTGCTCCACCTGCTCCCCTCTCCTTAGTCACCAGCACATAATTCCATTCCATTTTTGCCCTCCCAATGTCCCATTTTTTGTCTCAAGGAAATATGGTTAGCCTAATCTATCATTACCATGTTTCACAGAAGAAAGAATATTTCAACACCAAAAGAGGAGAAAAGGTAGAATAAAAGTTAGAATAAAAGACAGTCCTTCAAGTTTCCCTAGTGAAAGCATCTATGCCTTCAGTAGAATGCTGGCTGATGCAACTCAATTGTAACACAGTTGTCTGAAGTAACGGTGTGCTGGTTTTATTTGTTGATTTGTTGCTACTGTTGGTTTTTCCTGGAGCTACCTGAATGCCTAAAAGCACTTACTATGCTTGGAAACCCAACTCTTCAATACCTGGTCACTCTGTGTGTGACCCTGCTTCCAGCCCCGACTTGTCTGACCACCTTGGAGTGGAGGCATGGAGCCCTCGCTCCAGGAGAGCCTCAGCAACAAGCACCCTGCTTTAACTGCTGCCACTGTCTCCACTGTGACCCAAAGACAGAAATGCTGTAACTCCTATAGACCGGGACTGGCTCCATTTTCTTGAGAGACTCAAGATTATTAAGAATTCCCTACCCTCCTCTCTCTCCCTTTTCAGCCACTGGCCTAATCCTGCTGAGAGCCAGAGAGACAAAATTACCAAGTCTCCTCTTTGCTTTGGGGTCCTCCCTAGGTGATCTCAAGAGGAAAGCAGACAGAAATAAAGGCGGTTTGTATGCCAGTCAGAGTCTGGATTTCTGTCTAAACCTGTGTAGGGGATCTGCTTTACACCTGGAATAAGATAATAAGACCTTAATCAGAATACTACTCATAGAATTTAAGATGGATATAGAATAATTAGAGACAGGGCTGCTGGTTAGGGAGGAGTGAGGAGAGAATAGGAAATGAGAGGTTCTCATGGGGTGAAAGAACAAGAATGGCAGGAGTATCCAAGTTAGGGACTTCCAGGAAAGAAAGTTGTGCTCAGAGAAACATTTAAAATTAGGACTCCAATTGTATTTGTTGCTACCTATTGTTGTGTAACTAAATATGCCAAAATTCTGGCTTAACACAATACCTATTTTATCACATCTTATTATTTGGTGGATCATTAATTCAGGCAGGGCTTAGTTGGGCAATTCTTCTGCTCTGAATGATAGAAATCAATTGGTAGGTTTCAAATGATGTCTGGGATGGGGGACAGGGACCAAGATGGTATCACTCACATGAAAAAGATGACCAGAAAACTATGATTAGCGCATGTTTTCTTAGGGACTATGCTTAGTCCTTCTCCCTCTCCATGTAGTCTCAGGTCCATTTTATGAGCTATCTCCAATAAGGAACCTCTTACTTTATAACTCAGGGCTCCAAATCTGGTATTTCAGGAGACAGAAACTATAACTTGTTCATTCATTCAGCTTTGGTCACTCCCCAAGTTCCCATTTGCATGTGGAAGTGACTTCCACATTTCTACTTTTCTGGAAGGTATATTATTTAACTTCAGTGTATGTCTAGAAGCCTGCAAGTTACATTAAAAGACTGGTGTCTTTGACCTTTTGACTATATTAATTTCCCTTAAGAATATGTGAACATGGATCATCACTCCAAACTGAATGAAAAGAGAGGAGAGAATGGAAGATTTGGGACAAGGGTAAATTACTGAGAAGAAAGGGAGATCAAACAGTGTTCAACATTTTTTAATGTTTGTAAGTTCACCAAGTCTCAAACTAAATATATTGTTGCTTCCCTCTTCATCTTCCTGAAAATGCCTATCCTAAAACCTTGGATAGGGTCAAACACAGTAGCCATCAGTGCCAGAGCAGGCTGGAGGGAGCGATGGTGACCCAGTGTGTGGTGTTAAAACTCCACAGATGGTGAGAAAGCCATCTGAGGAGGAGGAAGGAATCTAGGAGGAAATACTGGATCCAAATCAGGGTCAGAAGGGACTCCATGCAAAGTGTCAAAGTAGGAAAGGGTGGCCTGGCCTCGGGTTTGCAGCCCTGGAGAAATGAGACCCTCTGTGTCGGAGGGCTGCCTAATGTGAAGTGGCAGAGGTTAGTGGAATGAGAAGGTTTCCACCTGGAAAGGCAGCCTGGCACAGGTGTCAGCTTGAGCTGGGTGGAGGGTGGGAGATGTCAGAAAAACATTTATGCAGGAAAAGGATGACAGTAGCAATGGAGATTTGTTCAACACAGGGGATTAATCAAATAAGAAAATACACTCCATTAAATATAAAGGAAGTCAGGTTTTTCACTGTTGTAGAAGGAAGTTATTTGAATCACTTTCAACATGTAGAGACAGATATAGAAACAAATATAGATGTAATGTGTGTTCACATGTATGTAAGTATGAATACAATGTAATTCCTATCTCTGTCCCAAGAGGACCTGATGACAGTGACTTCCATTTCAATGAGAAACACATCTAGCTCCCAGATCTTGGCATCTGAATGCTATTCTCCACTAAAAGGAAGCAGAGATTCTTGGAGAAATGGTTGATCTCGGACTGAGACAGAGCAAATCCAAGAGGAGTATGGAATGATGAGTATCAGGAGCCTGGAAAATGTTCATATGCTTTAGGTTAGACATTCTATTTTTGGGAAACTATGTTGATTGGGTTCAGAGCAGGGTGACACTAAGTGGGCACCTTGACAATTTTGAGTTCAAGTTATTTAAGAAACAGCCTGTGTAAAGCAATCAGGATTCGCCTTTGCTCTTGAATGCAGGCAGTGCCTTACCCATGTGAAAGTCAGCCTTTCTGGACTAGGAGGGTAGACTGCATCCTTCTTACAGACAGGGAATTGGGTTTAAAAGGATATATAAGCAAACTTTATTACTTCTTCACTCATCTAAAAACTTTTCCTTTCTTTCTTCTTCTTCATCTAAACAAAGCACGAAAACTAAGATGATCTGGTCATTTCTCTAAGTCTCTTATTCATGGGCCTCTGTGCACACAAAATTGAACCAGCCTTTTGTTCCCTATGGATCTGCCTAATGTCAATTTGATTATATTAGATTAGTCAGAATAACTGAGAGGGAAAGGGGGGAGGCAGACATCCCCTCCCTAATAATGTAAATAATTATAACTATAAATCCTGAAAAAATTATAGTCATAAATATGCTCATTACCTCATTGTTTATAATAAGAAAATTTGGAAACAATCTAATAAATAGGATAAATGACCCCCAAAAGTTAAGACTTTTCCATCAAGTGGATGTTATACAGATATTCAATTAAGCTTATGTGAATGGTTACACTGTGTTAAATGACAAATGCAGTCTCTAGATCCAGTAATGAATATAACTTCTGGGGTACAGCTCTTCACTGAAGCCTTCTAGGATCATTTCTCTCGTATCTCATGTGTCCCAGTGTATAGCAACACCGTGAAGTAGGATTTCCGTTTTTGCTGCTTCAAGGACTTCGGTTTCCTGCTCTCAAATACCATCCATCCCTTCAAGGTGTATGTCACTAAGCCTATTTCCCACTATTCTTCTCATTTCCAAGTCTTCCACTCCTCTAGGAAACTTCACTGGACACAAAGACATTGCATTTAACAGCTGGGTCTCTCAGTTCCGTTGGCATCCTGGTACCAATGCTCTTCCCTTCTATTCTAACTCACCTCCCCAAAGCTAAGCCCCTGAATCCCATGACACTGCACTACTGAGCTTTGAAATGTTACAGGCCCAGACCCCATTGTAAATCAATTATTTCACTCTTTCCTTAGCAAGTTTAATGTTCTGGTCCTTTGTGGCAATGCAGCCACCCACTTAACCTGAATCCTTGGATGACCATTTCCTAGCAACCTCCTTATGACTTAAGTGGCACTTTAAAATAGTAACTAGTTAAATGATGTATGTCTAGATTACATCAAATATTCCCTTTAAATTTTCCTTTGCCTCTTCTATAAGCTGTGTATAAAAGATCTTATTTTAAACTCAAGTGTTTAATATCAGGAAATATTTCTCTTTTTGGACAAGTCACCATGCTGATACAACACCCTTACTTCAGTAGTTCAATTTATCTAAAAGTTAAATCAGCAAAAACTCAACACCTAAAATGAGACAAGTACACATTAATAATCAAGGTTCATTACTTAACCCAGAGGGGACTATAAATTCTTGACAGTCCCACAGAGAGAATAGAAATTATATTCTGTTCAAAAGAACTTCATTGTATTTTATCAAGATTCTAGTTTCTTTTTAATTGACAATCTTGTACAAAAGAGTAACTTTTTATTAGCTAAGAGAGTTAGATAAAGTAAAGCTCAGTTCCCTGACTATTCTGAAGAACTAAAGATGATTGTTCTTGGTTTTACAAAATTATAATGATAACATTATTTTATGTAATTTATGAACTTATTTAAAGAAAATGATATTAAAAATTAATGTTTAAAGTATGATTTGGGTGTTTCTTTTCATGAATTACAACAATTAATTTATGTCAGTGTTTAAAGTTTTCTATCAAAGATTAAGATGAATCAATTGAAATTCTTTGAAAATACATTTTGGATCATTTTAGGATATTATCTCATTTCTTAATACTTATGTATCTTCTGCTTCATTACCTATTCTAATTATAGTTATTTTCCTAGTTGGGTACTGGTGTGTTCTGCCTCTTAAACACTAGATACACAAAAATATTATCACCTTCAATCCTTTTAGACATGAGGAAAACTTGTCTATATAGAAATATATGAAGTAAACAAATTCAACTCAATGTGTCAAACAGCTACTAAATATAATATTTTATTTATCCTTTTTCCAGATGAGCAAATTCAGGGTTAAGAACTATTAAGTCATTCAATAGAAGATTATAAATTACAGTCTATAAATATATAATTTCATAGATTACAGAGAATATGTAATAAAATTCCTGGTATTGCCAATGGATCCATTTTTATTTTTATTTTAAAATTTGTGTTAACTTGGACTTACAAAATAATACAAGCCAATATTTGTAGGTTCACTATTCATCAAACATAGGACAACACATCATGCCTACCACCAAAATTATCAAAAGTCCTCCACCTCTGTCCACTGGATCTCCACTACCATTTTCTCTCACCCCTCCCCACCCTCTTCCCTGGTACAGTTCTGTCATTCAAGGCTTGGCTGTTGTTAAATCGGTTCACTTGCTTTGTTTCTTTATTTTCCACATGAGATCATTTGGTATTTGTCTTTCTATTCTGACCTATTTCACTTGGCATAATCCTCTCTAGTTCCATCCTTGTTGTCAGAAATAATAGGATTTCATCTTTTTAGAGCTGTGTAGTATTCCATTATGTATGTATGTCATATCTTGATCCATTCATCTGATGATGGGCACTTAGATAGTTTGCCATTTTTGGTCAATGTAAAAAATGGCGCAATAAATATGGAGGTACACATATCTCTATGAACTAGTCTTTTGTGTTTTCAGGGTAAATATCCACAAGTGAGATTATGGGATCATATAGAATTTTCATTCAAAATTTTTTGAGGAATCTCCATCGTGCTTTCCATAAAGATTATAACAGCTTAATTTACATTACCACCAACGTTGTAAAAGTATTCCCTTTTATCTGCATTGATCTATATTACTGTTTTCATTATAATACTATGCAGTTTATTTTTCATTTTTTATTGTAGTAACTTACTCTATATGTTAAAATAAACTCATATATATAGGTTCCCCATATATGCAGTTTCCCCATTCCTCAGAATAAATATCAACACACCCTGCCCTCCACCAAATCACCAAGTATTATTCACCATTGTCCAATGGACTCTGCCATCACTTGCCTCCCACCCCTTGTCCCATTCCTTATTAGTAACCTCAGTTTTACTACAAGTGTCCAAGGGTTGGTTTTGTTTCATCTGTTCCTTTGTTTTGCCTAGTCACATTCCACCTATGAGTGAGATCCTCTGTTATTTTTCTTCTTTTGACTTATTTCAATTATCATAATCCCCTCTAGAGCCATTCCTGTTGATTCAAATGACAGGATTTCATTTCTTCTAAAGGCTGTAGAACATTTTGAGTTAATTTTTGTGAATGGTGTTAGAGAGTGATCTAGCTTCATTCTTTTGCATATGGCTGTCCAGTTACCCCAACACCATTTATAGAAAGGACTTCCTTTCTCCATTGTATGCTTTTGGCTCCTTTGTCATAGATTAACTGACTAAGTGAATAAGACAGTAAGTCAGATCTAATAATTTAGTTCTAGTCCACTGGTCTGTGCCTGTAATTATTCCAGTACCATACTGTTTTGACCATTATTGCCTCATAGTATAGCTCAATGTCTAGGAGGATAATCCCCCCAGATTTGGTTTTTCTCAAAATTGCTTTGGCTATTCAAGGTTTTCTGTTGTTCCATACAAATTTTTAAAGATTTTTTTTGTTCTATTTCCTGGAAATAACCCTGAGGGATTTTAATGTAGATTCTATTAAATCTGTATATTGCTTTAGGTGAGGTGACCTTTTTAATGATGTTACTTCTTCCCAACCATGAGCAGGGAATAGCTTTCCATCTCTTTGTATCCTCCTCTATTTGTTTTAAGAAAGACTTACAGTTTTCATTGTACAGGTCTTTCATTTCTTTTTTAAGTATATTCCAGGATATTTGATTTTTTTTTACTTCTATTTTAAATGGTGTGATTTTCTTGATTTCATTTTCTTCTAGAGGCTGTTTTCATAAAAGAATGAGACAGGTTTTTGTGAATTCATTTTGTAGCCTGCCACTTTACTGTACATGTTGATTAGTCCTAGTAGTTTTTTTTTTTTAGTTCAATACATATAATGTCGTCTGCAAATGAGAGTTTTATTTCTTCCTTTCCAATTTGGATTTCTTTTTTTTACTTTTCTGGGCTAACTGCTCTAAGACTTCCATGACAATGTTAAGTAGCAGCAGTTATCATGGACACCCTTGTCTTTTTCCTGATCTTAGAGGAAATGCTTTCCATTGTTCACCATTGAGTATGATATTTGCCGTGGGTTTGTCATATATGGCCTTTATTATGTTGAGGTATGTACCTTTTATTCCCATTTTATGCAGGTTTTTTTTTTTTTTAATAAATGGGTGTTGAATCTTGTCAAAATCTTTCTCTGTCTCTATTGATATGATCATGTGGTTTTCCTCCTGCTCTTGTTGGTATGATGTATTACATTAATCAATTTATGTATGCTGAACCATCCTTGCATCCCTGGGATAAATGCCACTTGGCCATCATGAGTGAGTGATCTTTTTGATGCATTACTGGATTTGGTTTGCTAATATATTGAGAATTTTTGCATCTATGCTCATTAGAGATATTGGTCTGTAATTTTCTTTCTTAGTGATGTCTCAATCAGCTTTTGGTATCAGTGTGATATTAGCTTCATAGAAAGTATTTTAGAATGTCCCCTGTTCTTCAATATTTTGAAAGAGTTTGTTCGTGGGCTTTTATTTTTAGGGAGACTTTTGATTACCTCTTCAATTTCTTTGCTTGCGACTGTTCAGGTTTTCTAATTCTTCCCAGTTCAGTCTTGGTAGACTGTATTTTTCTAGAAATCTGTCCATGTCCTCAAGGTTGTCTACTTTTTTGGCATAGAGTTGTTCAGAGTAGTCCCTTAGGATGTTTTGTATTTCTGTGGTATCTGTTGTAACTTTTCCCCTTTCATTTCTGATTCTAGTTATGAGAGACTTGTCTCTTTTTCTTTGTTAGTATAGTCAATGGTTTGTCAATTTTGTTTATGTTTTCAGAGAATGAGCTTTTGGCTTCATTGATCTTCAGGATTGTCTTTGTGTTTTCTATTTCATTTATTTCTGCTCAAATTTTGATTTTCTCATTTCTTCTACTAATTTTTAGCATCAATTGTTGTTCTTTCTCTAGTTTTAAGTATAGAGTTAGATTGATCATTTGGGATTTTTCTTACTTTCCAAGGTAGGCCTGGATTTCAATGAACTTCCCTCTTAGTTCTGCTTCCACTGCATCCCATAGATTCTGGTAGCTTGTGTCATCATTCTCATTTGTCTCTAAGTATTTTTTTAAGTTCCTCTTTGATTTCTTCTCTTACAGAAGAGTCATTCAGAAGCTTATTGTTTAGTCTCTAATTAATTTGGGGTCTTCCATCTTTCTTTTTGTGGTTGATTTCTAGTTTTAAGCCACTGTGATCAGAGGCGATGCTTGGCATGATTTCAATCTTTGTAATTTTGTTAAGAGATGTTTTGTGTCCCGACATATGAACTATCCTTGAGAATGTTGGGAAAGTGAAATCTGTAATCATTGGATGAAGTATTTGTATATGTCTATTAGATCTAACTGTTCCAAATGGTCATTTAAAGCTTCTGATTCCCTGCTAATTTTCTGGCTGGCTGATCTGTCCTTCGTTCTAAGTAGGGTGTTGAAGTCTCCTATTATTGTGTTGCTGTTGATGTCTCTCATCAGTTCTAATAAAACTTGTTGAATATACTTGATGCTCCTTCTTTTGGTGCATGTATGTTAATAAGCATTATGTCTTCTTGCTGGATTGACCCCTTAATCATTATATAATGTCAATCTCTGTCTTTGATTATGCCTTTTAGTTGGAAGTCTGTTTTAGCCAATATAAGTATGGCCATCTGCTTTTCTGTGGTTGCCATTTGACTGTAGGGCTATCTTCCAACCATGCATGACTTTAGTGCTTTGAGTCTCTGTTTATCTTTTGAAAGAAGGCGAGTTTCCTGAATGCAGCAGATGGTTGGGTTATGCTTTTTAATCCATTTGGGCACTCTGTGTCATTTGACTGGTCAGTTCAGTCCATTGACATTTAGGGTGATTATTGATAGGTAGCTGTTTAGTGTCATTTTGTAATTTGTCTTCTGGGTGTTGTTCCAGACAGCGTCTTTTTTCTAACTTTCTCTTCTTAGGTGGGTTGGGTGTAGTTGTGTTTTGACTGGTTTCCCTTTTTGTTTTCTTCTTTGCTTTTTCCCTGGAGATGTATTTTGAGGTTAGCCTTAAGTTAGCATTAAGAATTCTGTTTATTTCCTATTTTTAATTTGAAAGCAGATTAGTCTTCCAATAATTCTAACCACCCACATTTTTGTTCTCCATTCAGTTTCCATCACTATTGCTTTGTAGTTTAGCTCAAGATCTGGGAGTATGATAGTTACAGTTTTGTTCTTTTTTTCTCATGATTTGTTTAACTACTTGGGATCTTTTGTGATTTCAAACAAATTTTAATGTTTTTGTTCTCGTTCCTTGAAAAATTCAACAGGATTTTGATGAGTAGTGCTTTAGACAAGATAGCCATTTTAACAATGCTAATTATTCACAACTAAGAGCATGGAATATCTTTCCATTTCTTTTTATCTTCCTCTATTTTTTAAAGAAGTCTTATAGTTTTCATTGTGCTGATCTTTCACCTCCTTTATTAAGTACAGTCTAAGGTATTAAATTCATTATTTTCCCTTACAAGTAGGATATTTTCTTGATTACATTATCTTTAATGACATTATTAGCACATACATGCAATAGTTCTTTGTATGTTAATTTTGTAGCCTACCATTTTACTGAACTCATTCATTCTAGTAGTTTTTTGGTGACTTCTTTAGTAGTTTTTTGATGGACTTTTCTATGTTATGTTATCTGTAAATAGTGATAGTTTTACTTTCTCTCTTCTAATTTCTTTTACTTCTTCTGTTTAATTGCTCTGGTTAGGACCTTTAGTATGACATTCAATAGCTGTAGTGACATTGGATAGCCTTGTGTCATTTCTGATCTTAGACAAAACACTTTGTTTTTCTCCACTAAGTATGATGTTGGTTTATCATATATGGCCTTTATTATGCTAAGATATGTTCCTTTTATCCCAATTGTATATAGAATTTTTATGATAAATGGGTGCTGAATCTTGTCAAATTCTTTGTATTTATTGATATTATCATGTGTTTTTTTCTCTTGCTTTTATTAATGCAGTATATTACCCTGACAGATTTGAATATGTTCAACCATCCTTGCATCACTGGAATGAATTCTACTTCATCACTGTGCATTATCCTTGTGATATATTTTTGGATTTGGTTTGCTAATATTTTTTTGAGGATTGCTGCATCAATGAACAATTAGAGATATTGACCTGTATTTTTTTTTTTTTTTTTTTTTAGATAATGTTCCTGTCTGCTTTTGGTATCTGTGATATTGGTCTCATAGAAATTATTTGGAAGTGTTCCTTATTCTTCACTTTTAGAAGAGTTTGAGAAGAATAGGTATTAATTATTCTCTGAAGCTTTGGTAGAAGATTTAGAGATTTTTCAGCAAACACCACTGAAATAGCATTTGTGTCCCACCACAAGAACACTCTATCCTGCAAAAGTATCATTCAAATATGATGGAGGAATAAAGGTCTTCAATGATAAACAAAAATTAATGGATTTTTCCATCACCAAGTCCGTTATTCAAGAAATCTCATAAAGGTCCTACAAACTGGAAAAAGAAAAAAAAGATCCACCAAATCCCAAGAATGGTGATAAACAGGAATGTGAATGTAGAAACAAAGGCAGGACCAATAGGAGAGAAAAAAAACCCACTAACTGGGGTAATAAAATCATAGAGTCTATGAATGCATAAATATGATATAGCACAGCTCATAAAAGACTATCAGAGCTGTGAAGACAGTGATAATCCACATGACAGCTATAAAATCTAACCCTAAAAACACACATAGCTGGAAAGTAGACAAAAGTGGGAAAACTAACACCAAAAATTGTAGAGAAAAAAAGCAGATAAAAATATATGGGAAACAAAACAACAAACACAGAAAACAAACAGAAAATAAAATCTCAAATGACAACAAGAAAGCCCTGATATATAATCAGTTACCACTTTAAATGTGAATAGACTGAATCCACTGATCAAACAACAATGAGTTACTAGATGGATCAAAAAAACTGAATTAATCAATATTATGCATATTAGAAACTCATAGCAGATACAAAGACAAAGGGTGAAAGTTGAAGGCTATCGAAAAATACATCAAAGCCACAGTGATGAAAGGAAATTTGAACTACAATACTAATTCAGATAATATAAACTTCCACCTGAAAAGGATATCATGAAGTAAGGAGGGTCACTAACTTATGGTCAAGGTGGTAATTCATCAAGAAGTAACTATCATTAACATATATGTGCACAATGCTGGACCATCTAAATATATAGAATAAATACTGAGAAAGCTAAAGGCAGACATTGACAACAACATAATAATAGTAGGATTTCGAAACATAGATCATCCAGGCAGAAAATCAATATAGAAATAGGGGAATAAATGAAGTAAGATCACATGGATCTAATAAACATATATGGAGTGTTCTACCCCAACAAAAAATAATATATATTCTTCTCAAGTGTGTAAGGAACATTCACAAAGATAGACCATATCTTGGGATACGAAACAAATCTCAACAAATTTAACAGGACTGAAATTACAGAAAGCATCTTCTATTACCACAAGGGGGTGAAACTAGAAATGAACCAGAAGAGTAAAACTGTACAAGATGTGGAAACTGAACAACATGCACTGAGCAACTCATGGATCATAGATGAAATGAAGACTTATCTTGAAACAAATGAAAGAGAAGAGATGAACTATGAGAACATGTGAGATATAGCAAATACAGGGAAAGTTTATTGTCATACAAGCACATATCATAAAAACAAAGAGAATGTTCAAATAAAATCCCTGACCTCACACATGAGGAAATTAGAAAAGGAGGAATAATAAAACCAAAAATGATCAGAAGAAAGGAAATTTTAAAAATTAGAGCAGAAACAAATTGAAAACAAAAGGATCATCCAAAAGATCAATGAAACCAAGAGCTGGTTCTTTGGAAAAAACAAACAAACTTGATAGACCCGCCCCCCCACCCCCCCAGCTAGATTCACAAAGAAAAGAGAGAAAATCCTAATAACGAGGATCAGAAGTGAAAGATGTGAGATTACAACTTACAGCACAGAAATAAAAAGGATCATGAGAGACTATAACAATTATACACCAACAAATTTGTCATTCATGAAGAAATGGGCAGATATCTAGACTCCTATAACCTCCCAATACTGAACTAGGAAGCCATGTACAACTTGAACAGATCAATCACAGTACAAAAATTGAAGCAGTAATCAAAAATCTCTCAAGAAACAAGAGCCTAGATCCAGAAGGCTTCACCAATGAATTCTATCATTCAAAGAAGACCTAGTCCCCATGTTCATTAAACCCTTCTGCAAAACTGAAGAGGGAAGGAAAACTCCCAGATACATTCTTTGAGGCCAATATTACCCTGATACCCAAACCAGAAAAAGACAGTACCAACAAAGAAAACTATTACAGATGAATATAGATGCAAAAAATCCTCACCAAAATCTTGGCAATCTGAATTCAACAGCACATTAAAATAACGGTACACAGCAGTCAAGTGAGATTCAATACAGAGATGCAAGGAATGAAAGGATGGTTCAACACATACAAATCAATCAATAAAAAACACTACATCGACCAAAAAAACCAACAACAATCATATGAACATATGAATAGATACAGGAAAAGCATAATGACAACATCCTACACCCATTTATGATTAAAAAACTTCACCAAAATAGGAGTAGAAGGAACCTCAACATACCTCAATATAATAAAAGTATATATACTAAAAAGGCATAGCCAACATCATATTCAGTGGTGAAAACCTGAAAAGCCTTTCCCCTAAAATATGGAACAAGACAAGGTTACCTTCTTTCACCACTAGTAATTAAACATAGTCTGGAAGTCTTGGCCAGAGGGAGCCTAAGATCTTAATAGTCTGCCATCTTGGAACTGGAACTTATCCACTGTCTTGAATCTAACTCTGTGGCTTTCCTTTCTTTTTCTTTTAGATTTCTTACTATATGATGATATTGGGTCCTGGTGTGGCTGATGCAAGGCACTTGGCTTCGGGGGATGGGGCTGGGTCTACTCTTTAGAACGATCACATGATAGACCACTGATGCTATTTCAGGTGGTGCTTGCAGGCTTCTGTGGTGTTGGGGGATCAGTTTCTCTCTTGTGGGTTGCTGACATAGGCTGATCATATGTCCTTGAGACAAAAATCGACATTGGGATGACAAAATGGGATAGGGTTGTGCACTGGTGACTA
The DNA here is from genome assembly GCA_004363575.1 of Solenodon paradoxus. Taxonomy (NCBI): domain Eukaryota; kingdom Metazoa; phylum Chordata; class Mammalia; order Eulipotyphla; family Solenodontidae; genus Solenodon; species Solenodon paradoxus. Next base: position 100,821 of record RJWH01000651.1, read on the forward strand.
AGGGGAGGGGAGGAAGCAGAGCAATCTTAGCAGTCAGACCAGCAACAAGAAAGTACTATGCAATGTCAATCGGTGATCACACAGTAATAACGTGTGGTCTGGTGGGACTTCAAACAGGGCCAATGCAAGGAATTTTGGCACCTTAGGTGAAAACCAAATTTGGAGACTCTATAAGTCCTGCTCTAAATGTTCTGTCTAAAATACATACAACTCTAGCATCCCTGTGCCAGAAATTTCCAATAACCGACCCAGTGCCAGAAATTTCCAGTATCCGACCCAGTGCCAGAAATACCCAATAGTTCCCACAGTGCCAGAGATAAACCTCGCAGTGCCAGAGATAACCTACCCCCACAGAAATACAGGGCCAAAAGGGTCAGCTGCTTTTGGGTCCCCTTAACAGATTGGGTCTGTGGCAACTCAGTTACTCCTCTTGCCCCGCATTACAGACAGCTTTGGTTTATTAAAATCAGGACAAAGTTGACATTTATATTAAAATGATGGATGCTCAGGAAATTAAAAAAAAAAAAAAAAATGGTACATAGAGTCAGCCTATGCTAGTAGGTGAATCTCTAGCCCAGGTGGCATGTTGACGGCTAGCAACTTGGTGCTCTATTGAGCACTGGGACAACAAACAGCTTTTGCTTTTCAGTTTTGGGGGAATAGGGCCCAATTACCACAGCTCCCCAGCACAAGGAAGTTCACAGGCAGCCTGTGCTGTACTGAATCCTGAGACTGAAGTTTCCTGTGATATGGGGGGAGAGTGCTCCCTCACTGCAGCCTGCTACTCTCCAGTGCAGGGAGGTTCGCCTGTCTATTAATTTTCAATGACGCTTTCATACTGGTTTATTAAAAAAAAAACATTAGTACCAAAGATAAAACAGACATCAGATTGAATCACAAAGCTTTTTGAAAATCCTCCTCAGCATTCTGACCTCCATTTGTCAGTGATGTCATAATGTCCTGCCTACTTATAGGGCCTGGGCAACGGAAAGGAAACTGAGGAGACGTGGTAGATTGCTGGATAGATCACATCATTTCCCCAATGAATTTTGTATTGTTTATCTTTTTATCTGGGGTTTTTTCCTCAGAACTTCAGGATGTGAATCCCAATGAAGAAGGTGAGCAAGCACTTAAAACTTCATAGAAAAAGCAGATAAGTGAACCATTATTCTAGAAAATTGACATATGATGATTTTCTACAGAATGATATAAAATTTATTATTTCAAATTATTTAAAATTTTAAGTCTGCCTCAGATCCTTTATAGAAAAAGTGTAGCTAGAGAAAGAAAACAAAGAAATCAACATAGTTCTAATCTATGGTTTGTCGTGCTTTTTATAGAGTATGAAATGATACCTGTATCTGAATACGACCACACAGAGGAACAAGATCAACCAGATGAGCAAGAAAGTCATGGAGAAGAAGCCCAGAATGAACAAGAACAGAAAGATGAAAAAATTCACCCAGATACACAATTTAATAAAGGGGATGAAGAAAACAAAGAGGATGCTCCTGCTAATGAAAAAACTGGAAATTATTATAAAGATATAAAACAATGTAAGTCTTTGAAATGAATGGAAATGCATATACAAAACAGAATGTAATTATTATTTTAACTTTAAACAAAATTCAGTATCCTACTACGTAAATTTTAATTTACCTTATCGAAATTTTAGTGTGTAAACTGAAATTCTTTTTTCCTTTAACTTTTTTCGTGAGATATATGAAGTTTAACGTAAGTTTCTTGGTAATTGTTCATAATTACCGTTATGATGTTATGGTTATTTATTCACATCAGAACAATTGACCTAATTCTCTGGTGTGTTAACTAAACTTTATTTAGAGGTATATATCAGTTTCTTACTTGGAGGTGTGTATAAGTTTCCTAGGGCTAATAAAATACTGAAAATGGGGTGAGAAGTGGGTGAGATTCAAAGGACAGACAGTTATTCTCAGTTCTGGATGCTAGGAATCTGAAGTTCTGGTTCTTGTCATGTACTCTTCAAAGCTTCCAGGGGAGGAGCGTTCCTTGATTCTTCAGCTTCTGGTAGCCCTGGGTATTCCTTGACTTGTAACCGCAGACCTCTAGTCTCTACCTCCAACTTCACAGGATGTTCTTTCTATGTCCAAATATCCCTCTTCTCATAGCAGTATTATCATATGGAATTAGGAGTCCACCCTACTTTAGTGTGACTTCATCTTAACTAATTATATCTTCAATGATCCTATTTTCAAATTAGGCTATATTCTGAGGTACTAGGAAGTCAGACTTCAACAGGTTTTGGGGGCGGGGGTGAGGGACAAAACCACCTATTACAAGATGACTTTGAGATATTTCACTGGTCCATACAAATGTGGTCCATTCACCATTCTTCATATAAGCTTTTCTTCCATGTCCTTATAAGATCTGTCATTCTAGACAGCTAAAAGTTCATAAGAAACTCTTGTTAATTAAAAAAATTAAGATTAAATATAATTATCCAGAAATCTTTATTAACATTAATAGGAAAAAGAAAAACAGAGAAATGTAATCTGTATCTATGTATCTATATAGTATAGCTTTTTTTTTGTTAATATATATATATATATATATATATATATATATCTTGTTATTTTCTCCATTTTTCTCATGGGTGAAAAAAACCCCTGATACACAGTAAGGTCAATTGCCAGCTTTCACAGCTACCTAGAAGCATGGAATTAGGAGTGGTGAATATCTATCCATCATCAGGCTGCCTCTGTTGTATATAAAATGATACAATCATATCTTTTTCAGGATGTACTTCTATTTTGAATTGAGGGCAATTAAAATCAAGAGCCTGATGTTTACTTTGATTAAAAATATGTTTATACACATAAAATAAATGGACTTATACTGAAGAATTATATTATGACTTTTCTCACTTAATAGCACTGGGGTTCTTTTCACATTTGATTTATTACATAGTACTCCATAAAATGATGTTCCATAATTCATCCACTGTTTTAAAAAATCATGTTGTATGCAGTTTTTCATTTGTAGATTCTTTTCATATACATATGGCTATATCTCTCTTTGAATAGATACCAAATACTAGAATAGCTGAATAAAGGATATTTCTTTCAAAGTATTAATACATACCACCAAAATGCCCCCAAAATATCTACCAATTTATATCCTTCAAGAATTCTCCATAATCTCAGTTATAATTCATATTGTTAATCATTTGTGAATAAGTGAGAAATTTTCATTATTTTAATTTGCATTCTGATTACTTGTGAAGTTATTTTTCTTTGTATTTATTGGGTATTTTTATTTCTCTTTCTGTGATTTGCCTGTTTATAATTTATCCCACTTTCTTTTCTTTTTATTAAATACAAGCAACAGAAAGGGGAAAATAAAATAATAAAAAAGACCACCTCTATCACATGACCCCACCTTCATCCCTGCCCTATAAGATCTATTTTTCTATTAGGCTGTATTTGTATTTGCTTGTAGGGGTTCTTTCTATATTTAGTATATTAAACTTTTCTCCACGGTAAAGGTAACATATTTTCTCCCAGGCTATTATTTATCTTTAAACCTCTTTAGGTATTTAATCCCAGGGAAAAATTTAAGTTTTATAAAATCAATTCATGATTAATTTCTTTATTTGGTGGCTTGATTAGAAAGCCCTTATCCAATACAAGAAATTATTTTCCTTATTTTTTGGAATAATTTCTTATATTACTTTTAGCTGTTAGGTCTTAAATCCAATTATTTTGTACATGGCATTTCTGAGGATTGCCAAATGTCAAGTCACCAATTCCCTAATTTGAAACTCACATTTAATATAAATTTTCATTTGAAATTGAGTCAATTGCTATCTTTTCTATTGTTTCTTTGATCTGTCTGTTCCTGCAAAAATATTCATTGTTTTCATTTTTATACTTTCATAACTCACGACACAAATGTTGGGCTGATTTTCTTTTGTTTTATTTCTCCATAGATCAGAAACTTCCCAAAGATTATGATACACTAATGGCACTATTTTTCTGTGTGTGCTGTGGGGAATAACTATACATGTATTAAACACACACATACAATCATGTGTATAACATTTTCTGTCATTTAGGAGATTTTGGAGAGAGAAGACATTTATACATATGCTCAGTCTGTCATCTTGATCCAATTTACTTTGACTCGTTAGGTGGATATGTTCAATAATTTTGAATTAAGACCAAAGCTACTGACTACCAATAGGAGAATGATTCTCTATGTGCAAATGTAAATGTCAATGTACCTGGGAGATTTCATTGTTACTGAAGATTGTTTTTTAAGAGAAAGAATGGTAGGCAAGAATGAAGACAAGTAGGCAGGAGGGCAGGAAAGAAGAAAGAGGACGAAGAAGATTTTTATTTATTTCTTCATTTTGGTTTTCCCTCTAACCCTAGGTGGTGAAACTGGGTCCCTGGCCTTTACATGGTCCAACCACAGCTGCCTTAGCCATGGCATACCAGCCGAAGACATAATTTTTAAGCGAAGTATTCCATAGTTTTATCAGAAGATACAAGGGCAAATGAGTGCTTCTATTTGACTTCTGATAATGTTAGTACAAACAGCGGTAATAGGCCACATTTACAGATCCAGTTTGGCACTTGTTAGACACTTTTTAAATATTTTTTTCCATAATTTCAATATATCTTCTCAAAAAGAGTCATTTAGCATTTGATTTTTCCTCCTTGAATTTTATTTTTGAAGTTTGCCCTGTTTTATCTTGCAGATAAAGAATGCTATACTATTCCTTTCTTGGAATTAGTACATGTTTTAAGAAAAAAAAGCAGGTGAGGAAAATGTTAAGAAACAAAAAGTGACTTAGTTAACTGCTGAAAACTTTTGATTTTTGCTTTTAGATGTGTTTACAACACGAAATCCAAATGGATCTGACTCTGAAATAACCGTGAGAGCAACAACCGATCTGAGATTTTCCATGAAAAACTGTAAGTACCGAAAGGCACCACTGTGAGTCTAAAATGTCCTTAATGCAAGATTTCAAAACAACACCTGAGACTAGTGGGTAGGAAGAAGGCCTTGGTGGAACGAATATCAAAAGTCTCCGATCCTACATGAACACTTTCCCTGTACAGCAGATTCTGGGATCCAGCCAAGTTCTGGGTCACACCCTCGGTTTTTTGCTCACACCTCCCTGACACCAATACACTTGAGACCACATGTACATTCCACTGATACCTTCAGACGGCAAGAAGTTCTTATATTTCTTAGCCAATGGATTGATTTGCATGGAAAGAAAAATACTAAATTAAGGAGTCTAGAGAAATGTCTTTCTTAAACTATGTTCATCTCCACCTCTTTCCACTTTATACCTTCAGCTTCAAATGTTATTTCCCTTTTGCATCTTTCCATCAAGTATGATTACTTAAATCCGCCCCACTCCATGGCACACATGGCCCTGGGTCCACAAAGATTTCATAGCCTGCACCTTAGCCTTCTTGGGTGTGGGTGCAGGGAGTTGGGGGTCGGGGGGAATGCCTAGTTGACAGAGAGACTGTTGCCAGCATCAGACTTTGATGGCCATTACAATTGTCTCCAAAGCACATATCTCTGCCATAGCTCTCACCTTGAAGTGTCAGCAGCTTCCAGCTAAGAAACACACAAACATAAAATAGAACAAGGAAAAGAGGATGAAAATAAATAGGGAAGAAATTTGTTTCTGGCTATGGCAATTTTAATATTGGGAAAAAACAGATTCAGTAATGCCTAATGACTAATAAAGTTACCTGATAATAATAGGTTATTTAGATCATTTCCAAACCAGAGTACTTGAATCAGATAAGAACGTTTCAAGGATGTTGTCCACTTAACAAAGGACTTACAGCAACTCTGTCTGTGCGTAGCAAACATCATCTTGAGCTGTTTGGGTCAAGACCCCAGAGAACCAGCTCTTAACAAAGACCAGGTACCTCAAATTTCCTTAGGAGATGGATTAGTGAGGACCCAAGGAAGAGATTCATGGAAGAAATTCTAACTTCTCTTCCCACAGTTCAGACCCCCAAAGTAACTGTCCAAGAAAGTTCAGTTAGGGTAAGAAACTGCTGCCCTTTACAAAGGGGCTCTTATAGAGGGAGACAGGCTGATGCAGTGCAGACATTCTAGAGGAGCAAGTCTCTCAGGCAGATGAAAATCTCCAGAGTATTTTTGTCTAAGTGTAGTTCCTAAAACCCTGATGACAAGGGACGTAGCTGAGATAACTCAGGCACTTCTCTCCAAAACAGAGAATGAGATTTGCATAACAGAATTTAAGTTTTACTTACTAATTGTTCAAGTCCTACCTGAATCTGTGTCAGCTCTGGTAACAGATTCTCTTTCCTATCCTTTCTGGTTAATAAGATGCCTGGAATGGTACTGCTGGTAAGCTCTGCCTGCATTTGCTCTCCCTTTCTGTAGAACTCCTCGTGTACTGGGATGGCTTGACTGACCCCGTATGAAGCAACATTAAACCAACCAATTCATGGGGAAAGATTGGTCCTCCAGTCAAACCTGTTGCCAAAATACACTTGTTGTCTGACACACCCTCAGATGGGCACATTTTAAACTATTTGTAATAAATCAGGCCTGCAAATCCTTGATTTGCCACCTGAAATCTTTATCTCCCAAGTTCTGAGTAGTGAACTTGTTTATGCTTCCCACCTACAAGGACAGTGATGCTGCCGCCCACCTGGCCATTTACACTGACCAGCAGCCAACCCATCCAAAACTGCTATCATTTCAAGGCCCCAGCAGGGAACTCTCTAAAGCCAGTATCTCATCCAGTAGATCTTCATTATCTCCAAGGAATCCCAGACTTGGGCTTTTCCTCTCTTGCAAATTATAGGTATAGGCACATTAGCCCCACCGCTAGGTAACACATTATCACACACATTTTACTTTTCAATGCTTTTTGCTTACTCCCCTCTTATCTCAGGAAAAAATCAACATCATTCTCTCCTTTTTTTGTTCCATTTATTTTCATTTTTCAGTAGTATTGAACAGGCATTGATTGCATTGTATCACTACAGAGGCTTTGAAGTGTGCATCATAGTAAATCAATATCTGTATAGAGTAAGTTTACCACCAACAGTCCAATTCTATCCTTCACAATAAAACTGACCCCTTTTACCTAATATGCCCACTCTCCTGACCCTTCCCATCCGGTAACCACTAATTTGATTCTATAAGTCTATTTTTGTTTGATTTGTTTATTCGTTTAGTTTCTCCATATATACTCCATATAAGTGAAATCATATGTTTGTCTTTCTCTTTCTTACTTATCTCATTGAGTATAATTCCCTCTTTGCTCCATTTTTATTTTAGCATAAAAATGTGCCTAATCACAGATGTTGAGTCAACATTTTTATATGCTGATAATCCATTATTCTTTTCCTAGATAAACTCATCAATGAAACTCTGGCTTCCGGAAAACCTCGAGAAAAACCTAAAGAACCCCATGACAAAAATATTCAAAGTATTAAAACTACTACACTGTATTAATAGCTGGAGCATATCATTACATGACTTAAAGTTTTTCACTACTCTCAATATTTCATAAAGTAATAGCATGCTTAAAGAATCTGTACTACTACAATTTAAAGTCACTAAAATCTTCTAAATGGTGAAAATCCAAGATTCAATGTTCAAATTATATGACAAGGAAAAGAAAATGAACTTGTTTTAAAATATATAATTTTATTTTATATATTTTATATAATTAATGCAATACTTCATGAATTCTAGTTCTATAATTATATACATCTATATTTATAAAAGTATATTAAATACATTTTAATATCATGTCTAAATAATAAAAATTATACTATCTTGAGGAATAAACTCATCTTTGCTAGGAGTCAATTATCATTGTTTTCTAAATTATTGGTTGGTGGGGCTGAGAATGTGAGGTTGTACAATTAAAATCGCCATTTACTCTCCTGCCAAGAATATTGTTCCTTATAAAATATTTGTGAAACCAAAACAATCCAGGATGGCTCTCCTCTAAGGTCTTGAATGAGTCTAACTGAAGACAATGGACCTGTCGTTATAGGAAACCCTATTTTCTTCAGTTCATGCAATCCAAGTATGTTTCTAATATTACTCTGAATTAGTTTGCATCTTTAACAATACTAAATTGAAAACTTTTCTTGATATATTTAAAAAGGGAAATCTGGTCATCCTGGTATCCACCTACTTACATATCTATAACAATTTACTACTAAGTTTTGGGGTCATGTTTTAACTTTTTAACCTGGCATTGAAATCTAAAATGACCTGACCATTTCAGAACTTTTCAGTCTCATTTCTGGTCACATTCTTCATCCACATTCTTCACTCCAGACTGCAGAAGTACCTAGAGCTTATTCAACCTGTTCATGACCTTGAGTTTGCACATAGAAAAATGACCTCTCCCTTACCTTATTTCCCTGACAATTTCTAGTCCTCTAAGTCTATACTGGAGCATCAACTTCCACTCAAAGTGTTTTCAATCTTTGCAAGTTGAATTAGGTCTGTCTGCTTACACAACCTATATATTTCTATTAAAGTTCTCATTATCCTGCACAATTATTGACAGTGATTCTTGTCTGCCTCCAGAATTGAGATTACCTTGGGCATAAGGTCTATGTGTGGTTCATTTATGTGACTTTAGTGACAACAAGGTCTGGCACATGGTAGGAGCTCAAGGTATGGTTGTGAAATGACTGAACTGTGAAATGAATGAATGTTCTATCACAAATTTACTGAATTTAAATTATCTTATTTTTGTAATCCTGTTCCATTTTGTTTTTTAAACAGAACCAACCCTGGGTCCAAATGAGTCTGCATTTTGGACACTGTTAGCTAAAGGTAAACTCATAGTATTTAGGTACTGGGGAAATGTCTTAGTTTTCTAAAGCCTCATGTAAGAAAACAAGATCAGTGTAGTTAGTTCTAATACTAAGAATTAGTAAGTTAACATTTTGCATATATAATAATAATAGCAAGTGCAGAACAACCCTAGAGAGCTGGTCAAGTGTCATACAATTTGATTACCATCCCACAAAAAAATTTTAGTCTCCTATAAATGCTGTAATTTAATTCATTCAATTTAATTTATTTATGTTTAAATTGTTTTCCTAAGACTCTTGACCACTGTAGTCCCTCTTTGTGTTTGAAGCAGTAATTACATAGCAGATGTGATGCATGAATATATGTAAAGAATTATGTTAAAATATGTGTATGACTTGAATATATCATATATATGTAAGAGTACATGTATGTTTATGTCACATGTGTATGCACGTATAAACATGTACATATAAAATGTAATTCACATATCACACATGCATTATATGCATGCATGCATTATAAAGATGAAATATATACCACGTTCATCATTAACAGATTCTGTATTTATCTAACGTGCTAAAATATATTTGTAACTCCTCAAATCAATACTTTCAGCACTTTCATGATTATTTTGGGGACATATACAGAGAAGAAAATTTTTTTTAACTACCTGATGCTCAGAATCCCAACTGAGGTAGAATGAGGCAACACTGCCTCTTTTTTTTTTAGTTCTCATACTGTACATAAATGTCCTTTTTGTGGTCTTAGTGCTACATGTTTTGTATTTTTTGTGCTTTCTGTGATGTGCACAAGAAGACTCTGATATGCCATATAGCGAAGATAGAAGTTAGATTAAGGTTTGTCAGTCATGATATATAGTGTTTCTGCTGACCATAAGTTTAATATTAACTAGTAGTGAATGCTAAATAAAGTGTCTTTAAACAGAAACGTGAATAAAACAAGGTTATGTATTGATTGCTTGTTGAAAATGTGACCAGAGACTAACAGGCACCTAAGCATGTGTTTTACCAACAGTTCAGTATTTACTAACTCAGTGTTTACAGTGAATTTATAGATATAACTACCAAGAATAATGAGAATAAACCATGTGTGTATATGTTAAAATATGTGCATGCCTCAAAGTAATGTGTATATAATAAATATATGAATGCATATATATAAATGTACACATCACACGTGGATGTATGTTTAACGTATATTGAAAATATACTATACATACATATATGTATAATCCATAAGTATACATTCATAAATATAATAATTTAGTAAGTGGATTTTGTTTACCATATCACCAATGTATTATTTTAACAGCTTTAAATGCAACTCACATGGAGAATGATGAAAAAAATCAATTATTTCAGCCCATTCCAAGTAAGAATAAAATATTTCAATTAAATGGATACATAAATGCTCACACACATTTTAGTGACTGCATAGCGATACTGTTTTTTTCTAGTAAGATACAATGTATGTATGACTAACATCATCGCTAATATCATATACCAGAAAGCACACTGACTGTTTTAGGGATGTATGGTTCCTAAGCACTGCTGTCCATTTACTTACTATATTGCAGATGGCTATTTCCGTCTTCCTGTTTTGTAACTTCTGTTCCTGAAATAGATAAACTAAGTGAATAATATGTAGAATGCAATTTTAAAAAAAAAAATTATGGGCCTTATTTATAGAACAGTTTTAGGCTTACAGAAAAATTGAACAGAAAGTAGAGAGTTCTCAAAATACCCCCTGCTCTCTTCCCCTAATTAATAACATCTTGCATTGTTGTGGAACACATTTCACACTTTACAAAGTGTTAATACAAAATTACAAAATGTTAATACACTATTACTACTAAAGTCCACAATTTACACCAGGGTCCATTCTCTCTGTTGCATAATTCTATAGGTTTTGACAAATACATAATGTTACAATACATGTCAAAACCTACAATCATGCAGAGTAGTTTCTCCACCCTAAAAAACTCTTGTGCTCTACCTATCTATCCCCTCACCCCAAACTCAGGCAATTGATTGGTTTACTGTCTCTATACTTTTGACTTTTATAGAATGTCACATAGTTGAAATAATACAGTATGTAGAATTTTCAGACTAAATTCTTTCACTGTTATATGGTTTTAAGATTCCTCTACATATTTTCATGGCTTGATAGTCCATTTCTTGTTAACACTAAATAATATTCCATTGCATGGCTATAAAGTTTGTGTATCACAAGTTGAAGGACAACTACTGCTTCCAATTTCTGGCAGTGATGCTGAAAAAAGTGTCTATAAACATTCATATAGAGGTTTTCACATGGATATAAGTTTTTAATTCCTTTGGGTAAATACCAGTGATTGAAACTGCTGGCTCATATGGTCAGATAATATTTACTTTTTTTTTTTTAAGGAAAGGTACAGGCAAGAATGAAGGTGAGTAGACAGGCAGTCAGAAGAGAAAGGAAGAAACATTTATTTTCTTTAGTTGTTCATCTTTGTTGTTCCCCCGACCCTGGGTCACAAACCTGGGTCTATGGGATGTGTGTGGACTGCACCTGGCAGACATATTCGCTAGGCCACTAGGGTGTGCCTATTTTTAACTTTTTAAGTAATTACCAAAGTGGCTATGCCATTTTACATTCCCATCAGCAATGATTGAGAGAAATCCTGTTGCTAAATGCTGCAGTTTCCATGAACAGATTTCATTTGAGTAAAAATAAATTATCTTTTGATTTGAATGGAAAAATTCCATTACAAGGAAATGTATTAATTTCCACCAATCCTTTGTCCTACAAATAAATCAATGATAAAAATATGTCATCTGGTAATATATCAAAGGCCTGTCACCTCAGTTCTGTACTGGATTACTTGACATGGACATCAGTAGTACACACCTTCTAATGTTAGAGGAAAACAGGGTGAGTCTTCTCTGTTTAGAAAAATTATATATAGGAAGTCAAAATACTGGGCTACTTTAGAAATATTTCTTTTCAAGTAATTTAGTTGACTATGTCTGAATTTCAACAGGTATTAAGCACACACTATATACCAGGTATTCATACATTATCATGTTAGACCTCCCAGCAATACCTATCAAGTTGGTATTATCTCTAGTTTATAAGAAAAACTGAAAGTTAGAGAAAACTGCTCACTTTTAGGTTTTCCGTAACTTCTAGCAGTTAAGAGTTTCAAACCCTTTTCTAGAATTGACCATCACCTTGATTTAAAAAAATTAGACTATCATACTTATTTATAAAAGCATACTTTTTTATAACAAAAAAAAAACCTTTTAAGGAACAGCAAAGCAATGCAAGAGCACAACCCATTTTTGTTTGTTTATTCCCAAAACAATCTGCCTTAAAGTCAAGATATCAACCATTGACAACTATGTACATTTCACTCCACTTAGTCTAAAATCAAACTCTTGCAACTTTCCAAAAGCAGAGACCAACAAGGGAGCTCGTCATTGCTTATTACCAAAATATCGTAACCTATAGTGTTAAAAAAAAAACCTTGAAACTTTGAATTGAAGTAGTTTTGGGTTCAAGGGGAGAAATGTCAACATGGTCATTTAAAGTCTATTAAGTTATATATACTAAGGAAAATATAAATTTGGCATTAAAGACATATTTTCTTTAACAGATTTAGTATAAAAAATCTGTTGACATCTCTGGACCTGGATATGAAATTTACTACACAACTTATTTTAGAAAGTTAAGTTTCCATTTCTTTTTTGAATGTCAATTATACTAGGTTTTATCTCAGTAATAAAATGGCAGATTCTAAAGCCTCATGGAGAAAGCATCCTAGTATTCTATCTTTTTAGTTTAGAAGAAAAACCAACGCATGCTCCAGCAGTAGAATTGCATCTTTGTGTGTAAAGCTCATTATATTTTTAACAGTAATCTCTTCAGTCTTGAACTGGGTTGTATTGGTTGGGGAGGAAGTCTGCTACATACAGATTTTAACATCCAGTAACCTCATTTTGCCACTTAGCCATTTCGTAACTATGTGCCACAGGCAATTTTATAACATTTCTGTGATCCTTTAAAATGAAGGTAAGAACAGTTGTTCCAGGATTGCTGGGATTCAAGGGAACATGGTAGGAGTACTTAGCCATAGGGAGTAGCCTGGTGTCTTCTTTGCATTGCCTGAGGGTAGGGCGAGTGAGCAGTGAATACCTCCAATACGAAAAGGATTCTGTGCAGCTCTTTTGTAATCCTTACTCCTCCAGAAAAATATGCTGGACACAGTTACTGTTTTCCATGGTATTTACTTTCTTTCCTCTCAGGCTCTGATATTAATGCTACAACAGAAGAAAACCCAGCAGGGATAGAGGATTTCAGGTTAAAATTAATGCTGAGCATCTCACTGGTGACCCTCTTCCTTTTTGTCTTGTTCTTGGCAATCTTTAGTGCCACGCTGTACAAACTGAGGACATCAAAGTAAGTAAAAGTAAGACTTTTCTGGAACCTTTATAACACATTGATAAGCAGTTCTTCCCTCCTCTTGTTGGCAGATTGTTAGGAACATGAGACACCCAAATCACTCTATCACCTATTCTGTAGGCTTTCATTTCCCCTGTTCAAAAAGGAGCATAGGGCTGTCTCTCAGGAAATATCCTATTTGAACTTTGTCCCAGTATTTTAAATAGTCATCTAGAGCTAGAAATAATCCCCGTCACTAAGAAAGGACACAGAAGGCTGAGATGCACATCCTTTTTTTTTTTTTTTTTTTTTTTTTTTTTTGATAGCTTTGGAACAAAGACCTATGAATTCTGTTCTAGATAATAAATCTTCTTAGAATCTAATATTCAAAAAATTCATTTATATAGCATTACCTAAGTAACCAAAACATTGACAGAATTTTTTTTTTAAAGAAAGGTACAGGCACAGAAGGAGAAGGACAGACATCATATCATAGCACTCATATGATGGATAAAGAGAGAACAAATAAATGTCATAAATTAAACAACACTGAAAACAGGGGCAGTGGGAGGAAGAGACAGACAGAGCGAGATAGAGGGAGAACACTACTCCAAACAACTATGGACTCAGTGATGAGAGACAAAAAGGCAAATCAAGGGGGTACCCTGATTTGTGACAGGGAGGGGTGGGGGAAATGGGATGAAGGTAATTAACTGTAAATGAAGGGAGAAAAAAAGGGGGGAATATTAGTAAATCTACCATACTATTGTAAACGTAAAAATACCACTATATATATCTCAAAACAAGTCATTGTCAAAATGCAATATCCCTTCAATAATAATAAAAAATAAAATTGAAAAAAAAAGAAAGTTACAGGCAGGAATGAAGGTAAGTGGACATGCAGGAAGAGAGCAGAGGAGAAAACATTTTGATTTTTTAAATTTAGTTGTTCATCTTGTTTTTCTACCCCACCAGCCCAGGACAGGAACCTGGGTCCTGAGTATATATTTCCTTCACTTGGCCTAAGGTGGTGGACCCGAACTGCTAGTCTACCAGGGCATGCCTCATATATTGTCTTAACTTTTGGATGCTTTTTGAGTTGCACTGCAAACATACACAGTTAAAATCAATTCTTGATATGTTTTCTTTTTCAGTTTAAAAAAACCACATACAAGTGAATATTCCATCAATCCAGAGCTGGCCACTCTGTCTTATTTTCAACCTTCAGAAGGCATATCAGACACATCTTTTTCTAAGAGTGCAGAGAGCAGCACGTATTGGGGCACCACTTCTTCAGAACTGAGAAAATCAGGCACAGGAGGTTCAAAGTCTAGAACGATGGACATGATTTCTGCTGGCTCAGATGACTGATTTTTTTGTCATAAAATTTGCTCTTTGTGACTCAAATTAGTGTCATGATTTGGAAACTCTACTAAGATGTTTACATTTTCTGCTGTCTTTAAAGGAGAATATATCCAACAAAATTCAGCTATAACAATTATTTAATGGAAAAATATGAGGAAATAATTTAAGGTGTGGAAAACTCATCAAGTAAAATAATCCTTCTGGAAAGTGACTGAAGAAAAGTATTCACTGCTAGTCTGGTTCATTTTTTAAAAACAATCATTTGAAGAGGCATTGGTTTAAAACAAATAGGTTTCTAAGTGAAGTAGGTCAATTGGAGACAGACAAATACCAAATGATTTCACTCATATGTGGAAGATCAAAACAAACAACCTTTTAAGAGTATAGGCCGGTTCATTTTTAAGTGAGGACATTTACATATTTCCCTTAACATACAGTATTTTGAGAATTTTCAGGGTAATCACTACTTATGTCCCTCCTACCACCAAAGCAAAATACATACACCTGTTCATGTTTTACTAGCAAACCAGTGTGCCACATCAAGAAATGAAACTAAGTTAGCAATAGACTCCTAGCATTCTTGACTTGTTTTAAAAGTTCTCAGAACTGCTCTCACAGGACAAACAAAACTAAGAATTAAAAAAGAAAAAGATCTCCCCTGTCCCCGCCCCCCACCAATTCTAAATTGTCTGTGACCATCTGTGATAGCAGGGTGCTCCAAAAGAAAAAGAGGCATATAGTTTCCTAGAGGGGACTCTGAAACCCCAAGTCTTATAGAATTGAGGGCCCCTCTATCTTCCCTAGCACATCCAGCACATAATGCTCTTTTGGAAGAAAAGCCAAGCACCTCAAAGACTAATTCAAATTATTAGTGACTTATGAGGCTATATCCAGGAGTATTTATCCATTTCTAAAGAAGGAAAATGGGATATCAGCGAAGACAAATGGAATAGGGCTCTTCCCTTTTAGGAATTGCTTTCGACTGGAATGATTTTAAGGACAAGCATGTGGATATGTGTGGATATGGTGTTAGGCAAGAACCTAGGTTTCACTGCTCTCCCATGGATTCACCAACTTTGTGGAAGGCACTTTGGTACCTTTTATCACAATGAATTCAACTACCCTATGAAAGGTAAGCTTATTTTACAGATTAGGAAATGAAACCTCAGCTAATTCAGATGCCTAAAATCACTTGCTAGAGATGGGCAAAGTAAGGGTTTCCAAAATGAGATTCTCTCCATTGTCCACAAAGGTTAATAGTCATAAGTCAAAAAACACCATTAATGAACAAAGTAGGTCCCCTATCCAGAAGGCACAAAGTTCCTTAAACTCAGACATTCAGCTCTTGGAAAAGTTTCCCAACCCCAGCATAGGCTTCTATGAACTCCTTCCCCAGGGAGTACAGACTCACAGTCTACACTCACCTGTACTTCCACTACCAATCATTCCCACAGCCCTTCAATTACTCCCCATTTACTCACAGGACTCCAGGCCCAGTCTTAACATTGGTTGGGAAAACAAAGCTCCACTTGAGTGGTTACCCACATATAAGAAGCTACGCTGAAGGAAAGACGTATAAGGGAGGTGTTCACCTCGTCTAGTCTTCCCAGTAGAGCACAAATTTCTAAGCCAGAGAGGGTGGCCTTCAGCAGTAACCCATGCTACCCTCTGCTGGTTGTTTTTTGCCATGTTTATGCCCCTCCAGCAGCTTCAGGGTTCAGTGCCAGCACTGTACCGCCAGTTAAGGCACTAGGAAATGCTATGGGAACTTCAAGGCTGGGGCTTGCAGCTTCTTGGAGACTTATCAGGAGCAGAGGAGCCATGTTGAATCCATGGGTGAGAAAGGATTGCGGGAAGAACGATATCTCAGGTGGGCTCAGCGGGGGATCCACTACCAACCATTCCCACGTATTTTCTCCATGCATCCTTGGGAAGTGCCAAGAAACTTCTTGACCGTAAGTATGTGTAAGAGTTGCCATTGAATTATAACTTGACTCCCGCATTAAAGTATTGCAGATTAAGGAATTCAATTAGTCTGGCATTACTGACTGAAATAGCCAAAAGAGATATTAATTGTGCATTTTACCCTTAAACAACAGGGATTTGAATTTCAAGGATCCACTTAAACTCAGATTTTCCCTTACACAGACATAGAAGTTTCAATACGTACAATACTGTAATTTGTATTTTATCTTTTTTTTTCTTGACTATTGTAAGACTAGTATATAATAGATATGCAAAATGTGTTAATTAACTGCTATTGGTTAGACTTCCTGTCAACAGCTGGCAGTTTGGGGGAGACAAAAATTTTATGTAGATTTTCTAGTGCATTGGAGTTTGCACCCTAAACCACCCCCGCAAGAGGTAACTATTATTAAAAATTGGCTTATCAGCCTCAGTTGGCATAGTTTGTAGATATCATGACAAAGTGGGAAGTATAGGAGTGGGAGGAACAGGAGGAATTCAGTCCTTCCTGGTGTCCACGTTCATCTCCCGCTCCCCTAGCCTAGAAATGAGAGCCCAGGCTGGTGAGGTGAAGTCTTCCCATTTATCCCCTGCTGGCCCTCCAAGACATGGCTAAACGTGCATTTTCAGAAATGCACTGCTGATCTGTTTTCACAGAAAGGACATAAATAAAACCAGTCCCGTCTCAACCTGTCTCTCCTCCATTCTGAAACGCACCTGTATTACTTCCTCGGATGCCTATTTTCCCAGCCTTCCAAGAGGACTGTCATTTGTTTCCTTCTACCCGACCTACTTAAAGTCAATTCTTATACTGGTTAAGGGTAAAAGAAAAAAACAAGCGCTTGCCTTAGGAGGAGGAACCAAATTATTCCAGAAGCTCTAGGAGTAAATCGTCCCAGGACCAAGAATCTTAAATGCTTAGACCTCATTACCTCTTCCTTCGTCTTTTGTGGAAAGTATATTCCGATATATGCTGAACAGCGAGGGTGCGATGGGGGTCCTGTTTGGGGACATTTTCCATTAGCCTTTCAAGGTGTCGCATGGTTCCTGAAGTCCTGGGAGAGAGTTGGTTGGCATAGCTGGCCAGCGTCTCTTCCAGTTGGTTTCCGTGGACCCGCCCCAGAGCAACAAGAGCTCTGTGCGCCTGCGCTGCGGCACGTGGGTGGCCACGTTTTGCTCAGTTGGGGTTGGCCAGGAGTTAAAGTTAATACCCAGGAGGGAACGAACGTGTGAGGAGTGCTTAGGGTCTCCTGAGCAGATGCAATACCAGCTCCTGGACTCGAGATCCAGGAAAGCTCTTTTCAGGTTTGTTGATTGTAAAATACATGTGCGTGATCTTGTGAGGTCTTAACCTCTTTCCCTACCACCGGGCCTAGAGCGGAATTTTGATCATTTCTGTGTTCTGGAGAAAGGCAGTGATGTGGGTCCTGTACACGTTAAATAGTGCTGCTCGGAGTTGCTGCAAGCTTGAGTTAAGATTTTAAGTGTGCCTTCCAGCTTTAAAATTAGCCACCTTCAGTCCCTCCATCTAATTTCTGATGTAACAAATTTTTTTTTTTAAGTAATGCCCCTAAACTATGACTTAAACAGCCCTTCATAAATCACGGAAACCAAATAAAATCCAACTTGAGTCAAAATGCAGTTTGACTGGTTATCTAGTGTTTGATCCCCTTTCCAATTTCACTTAAAAGAGAACTTGGATCCAGGCATTTATGTTTGAATCCTAGGATAATCCTGTTAGTAAAACAGTTAATATGACACAGCCACTTAAAATTATTGGAATGTGTAGTTAAAAAAGAAAATTTGGTTTCTGTTGAGTGATGATTCAGCCATTCATGTGACCAGTCGCATCACTAGGAAGTCACACTGGAACCCTTTAGGCCCAGCAGCAGGCAGTGCCAGTAATGGTGGCTCCTAAAGTGGGCAGGCTTCTGTCGCTGCCACTTTAAAAAAGAGGGAAAATAACATCTGCAAGTCCAGCTCATCAGACCCAAAGAAAAACCTCAGAAGGTCTGAGAAAAATCTTTTTTAAAATAAAACAAAACCACTTATTTAAGAAATGAGATATTACCTTATTTAAAAAAATATTTCCTATAAATTCCAAAGATTACCAATTATCATTGAGACAGTGTCATGAAACCTTGCAGGAAGTAGTAGGAGCAGCATGATACTTAAATCACTTAAAATACTGTTTATCCCTAAAGGCTAAGTGGTATTTGGAAGTACTTGCAAACATTCTTACATGGAGCAAATTGCTTTATAAATTATCTAAATTTGTTTTTCTGAGTTATACTGGAATTGATTACTATGATTTTTGTATGTTTGTATTTAATTAAAAATGTGTATGTTTGTATGTGTGTATATATTTTTTAAGCCTGTAAAAGCATAAAATTGGTAATTGATTAAAATAATGAGGCTAATGTAGTTAAGATTTGCCTTTTCCTTTTGTTGTTTCATTGAAACTTCTTAGAAAATTGACTTACATCAAACAGCATTACATCTGAATGTCATTGTTTTCAAGGGAAAACACAACTGCAAAGTCAAGCAGATCACACATTCCTGTGAAAAGTATTGCTTCTTATGCTGTAAAGGTTTTATAAACTAAGTCTGAAGACCAGAATTTGTAATAACCACCACATCCTACCTATGTATAGGGACTCCAGGAGTGTGACTGTAGTCTTCTGAAGATCCCTAATTCAAAGACTAATTAAAGAGGACTTCAGTGTTTTGGGGGTTACTGTTAGAGTTATTTTTAGTTTCTCTTATGTGGGACTTGTATCTGTGTTGTCACTTTTAATAATTTGGTTTATCCTATCCTTGGGAACGTTAGACCTAAATCATCCATGGCTATGCTTAGTTTAAGTCCTCTTATCAACTTTTATTCAAGGAAAATTTTAGATTGAAATACGTATTTCAAGCTACATCCAATAAAGTGTGTGTGTGTTTTATGTATATATATATGTGTATGTATGTATTTAAGAGACAGAGAAATGAACTTTTAGTAAATAATGTCATTAGTGGTATGATAGTACAACCATGTCTCTTTAGTTATTTATCTCCTATTTGTGGCAATGACTTCTTTTTCCAGTTTACCAGGTATTCTTTAATTTTCAGTGTTAAGTCTTTCACCCTCCCTCCCTTTCTTTGTGCTGTAAGGGAACTATTGAGATGTGTAACATTGTGTTTTTAAGAAACAAGGCAGATCAATTTATTCTGGAAGTCTTAGTTTTGTTTTTTTTTTAAGTCTTTCAGATGGAATGCTAAAATTGATTACAGCTAGAATCATTTGGTTTTGAGTATGCACAAATTGTTCACGGATTTTAAGTCCAAGCATTTTTCGAATTAAGATGGTAACTGGAAGGCATTGGAATATAGGTTGTTTCAAGCCTGGTAAACTACACACTTTATCCTCTATGGCATTGGGAAGACCAAATCACAACTCTGAGAATCTGGATATAGAAACTGGAGGGTGATTATATAGTTAGAAGGGCCAGCTCAACGGTCTCACTTCTTCCATTTGTGAGCGTAGATAATGTCATACCTCGTATAGATTCACTTTTAATGATTTAAAAACTTGATTTTTTAAATTTAATTGTGATATAGATTCCTGCATGGGGAACAAGAAAAGGTTAGCTTGAGAACTTTTTAAAATTAATGGCTTTATTGAGATATATTTCACATGCCCTATAATTCACTCACTCAATATGTATATATAGTTCAGTGACTTTTAGCATAGTCATGGGTTGTGTAGCCTCTGTCTACCACAGTTGATTTTAAAACATTTCCATCATTTCAAAAAGACACTCTCATAAGCTTTAACTCTCACCCTGCCAATCTGTGTATTACATTGACTTTTAGATGTAAAATTAACTTTGCATTTTTCAGATAAACCCTGTTGGTTATGGTATATAATCCTTTTTATAGTTTTCAGTTTCCTAGTATTGTATACAGTTTACTTGTACTGATTTTCTATGTTTGTCATGACTTTCTAATTTATTGCCGTATCCATTTTTGAAAGTTAGGACTTTAACTTGAATTATTTCACTTTAATTCTGTCAGGTTTTGCTTTGCATATTTTGGTACTCTATCACTAGATACATGTTTGTTTGTAGTTGTGTGTCTTCCCCATGAATTGATACTGTTATCATTATAAAATGCCTTTTTTTTGTCTTTCTTAGTAGCAACTTTTGTTTTAAAATCTATTTTGTCTGCTATTAGTATGACCATTCCAAATACCTTTTAGTGCCTGGTTACAAAATGTATCTTTTTTCTTCCTTTTACTTTAACCAGTTTTGTCTTTGAATCTAAAGTATCTCATAGAAAGTATACAATTAAATCATGTATTTCCTCATTTCTCCAATCTTTGCCTTTTGATTAGAGTATTTAATCCCTTGCATTTAATGTAATGACTGATTAATGATAGGATTTATATCATCCATTTTGCTATTTGTTTTCTATATGCCTTCTTTTTGTTTTCTCTAAAATCACTTTGTTCTTTGTGTTAAGTAGAGATTTCTCAGTATGCCATCTATGCCCATGTTATTTACACACACACAACACACACACATATATATGTATTTATATATGCATATATATATATGTACTGCTCTGAGGATTTGCATCTTAATTTATGACAATGTAGTGCAGATCAAATGACTTTAATTTCAATAGTATACAAAATTTTTGCTCCAAATATACCTTATTTCTACCCCCGCCTTTATACCATTACTGGCATACCAATTTTGTCATTATCTGTTATACCCATCAACACAATTCTATAATTATTCTATTTTATTATCTTTTAAAATAGAAGGAAGACATTGCATTTGCTCTTTTATATTTTTCTTTGAAATTAATTTACCAGTGTTCATTAATTCAAATGGATTCTAATTACCACCAGGTGCCCTTTTCCAGCTGAAGGACTGCCTTTAGTACTTCTTGCAGCATAGCTCTCAAGTGATGAATTCTCTCACATTTTATCTAGAAATGTCTTAATGTCGCTCACATTTCAAAGAGGAGTTCAGCTGGATGTAGCTTTTTGGTTGAAAGTTTTTTTCTTTCACCATTTTGAGTCATTAGCTGCTGTTTTTATGATTTCTGATGAGAAATCAGCTTATAATATTATTAAAGATCTTTGCGCATAAGTCATTTCATTACCTTCAAGATTTTCTTTTTGTTTTTGATTTTCATCAATTTGACTGATATATCTAGGAGTAGCACCTTTTGAATAAATTCTGTCTGGAGTTTATTGAGCTTCTTAGACATGTAGATTAACATCTTACTTAAAATTTGGCAAGTTATTTCTTTGGTCTTTATTTCTCTCCTTTTCCACTGGGACTCCAATATACATATACTTGTCTCACAAACATAAGTATGTTGTCTCACAGGTCTCTGAGTCTCTCTTTTACTTTTTGCAATCTGTGCTTCAAACTGAATAATATCTATTGATCCATCTGCTAGTTCACTGATTATTCTGATCGCTCATATCTTTTGTTGAACCCCCACAATGAATTGCTTATATCAATTTTTGTACAGTTTAAAACCAGAAATTCTACCAAGTTTCAGTATGTTGTTATTTGTTTTTACTAATAATCTCTTTTTGTTATCATTTTCGTACTTTCAATTTTTTAGGCATTGTTACCTTAATTTTCTGCTACATGGTGACAATAACTGATTTAAAGCCTGTCAATTAGATCCAACCTGGGCTTTCTCAGGGATAGTTTTCTCTTGGCTGCCTTTTCATCCTGTTTGTGTATACTTCTATATTTCTTTACTTGTCTCATGACTTTTTTTATAGTAATCTCTGCAGTTAAATAAGATATTACAATAACTTGAGTATCAGATACGATTTTGGTATTTTGTTGTTGGGCTTTGAGTTTTATTTTTCTTGTGGTTTCTTAGTAGTTAGTGACTTTCTTGGACTAGTTCTGTAGATTCTATATTCCTTTCAGTGATAGTCCTGATGGTAACACTGAAAAATATTATTGCTCTTATTTTTATTTTAAGGTTGACTTTATAGGAGTCACATTGTATCAGTATACTTTAGTGGTCAGATAACGATTAGTTAGAAATGTTTCTTAAATGCCTTATGGGTCTGTCTTCAACCTTTTACCAGGGAAATGTGTGTGAGAAGGCATATGTTCACACTTACTGCAGCTTATGGGACAACCTTAGTTTTCACCCCCTGCTCTTCAGGGCTTCAGAGTTACCACTATTGAATTAATGAAAGCATCTCTTTGCCCAGGTCTTTCCTGAGTTCCAGTAGTGTGTCAAAGCTCTGCAAAATTTCTTACCATCATCCAGTTCTCCAAGATTTCCTCTTAAATTCATGGCCAGGTTCTTATTTACCCAAATTAAATCACAGCCTTAAGTATAGCTGTCCTATTTCTACCCTATTGTGTTGATAGAATTCTGGGGGTAGGGTTTTTGATCTCTTAGTTTTGCTTACAAATTGCCACAACACCCTGAGAATAGAGATTGTTCAGTGAGCTGCTTGTACTGACAAAATCCTGACTCATGCTCTTGGCATGGTACTTTTAATGTTACTGTAAAACAGGTCTTCTGCTCTGTTAGCAACCAACCTTCCATTATTTTTAGTTATGATATACCACTAAGCTGGGAGTAAGAGGGAACAGGAATAGCCTGAAACTAGAATTCCCATTAAAATCCCACACTTATTTTGAGGAAATAGAACCAAAAATCTTAAATGTTGTATGGAACAACAAAAGACCCAAAAAAGTCAAAACAGTTATGAGGAAAAAAATGTATTCAGAGGGCTTACACTCCCAGACATTGGTTTAACAAATAAATATATTGCAGTCAGGTCTGTGCACACTTCATGAACTCGGCTCTCTTGCCTGTGTTCTTTGCTCCCCAGAGGCCTATTCTCCAAAGAAAATCCTCTCTATTTTCCAGACCAATTTGTATATACTCATGGGTCAGTTCCCATGGGAGTACCCACTGAGAGGGACAAACCTAGGGTTTATCATACCTCTTGAATTGACTGGTGGTGTCTTGGTTTAGCAAAATTGTCCTGTCTGGTTTGAAATTCTGTCCTAGTTTTAGTCACAATTTTCTAAAAATTAATTGGGGCAAATACACACCCACAAACTACCTTCAAATTGCCAGACAAGGATACAGGTTTCCACTGCAGGTGTGTTACACCCCCTCCCTCATCTTGAGCCTGTACATCCCAACTCCCCATTCCGCATCCCACACCATTCCCTCCACCCCTGTTGCCATGCCTGATGATAGCTCAGTTGGTCCTAGTTTCAACTCTAAAATTTATAAGGCTAGACAAGCCCTTTAGCCCAGAAGAAAGTGCCTGTATCACTGTGGACCCCAGGTTCTTGGTACTATGTGGCATGAATGCTAAAACTGATCGGCTTCTACCATTTATGTAGATGTGTGCCCTTTTTCGTTGTGTAGATGCTGGTCCCATTCTTTTTTTCTTTAATTTTTTAAAATTTTTGTTTCTTTTTAAAGGAAAGTTACAGGTAGGAACTAAGGTGAGTAGGCAAGTAGGCAGGAAGAGAGTGAAGAAGGAAGAGCTTTATTTTTTTTTAGTTGTTCATGTTGGCTGTTCCCCCCAGTCCCAAATCTTGAACTCAGGACCTTGGGATATATGTGGACTGCTTTCAGGTGTGCTATTCTGCTAGGCCACCAGGGCATGCTCTTTATTTATTTATATTTTTTAAGGAAAGGTACAGGCAGGAATGAAGAAGGCAAGCAGGCAGTAAGAAGCACTTTATTTGCTCATCTTGATTACGCACGCGCGCGCGCGCGCACGCGCGCGCATCCCATGACACCAACCAGGATCCTTCAGATGTGTGTGGACTGCACCAGCCAAAGGTGACTGACAAAACTGCTGCTCCACCAGAATGTGACCCCATTCTTTTTCAAGAGTCATAGTTGTTAAATGGATGTAGTTTGTTGTGTCTTTGTGGAGGAGGTGAGTTTAAGATCTTAGCAGTTGACTATCTTGGAACAATCTCTGGAGTCCCTTCTTACCTACTGTGTCTTCTGTTTTTCACACAACTGGTTTCTTTTCATACTTCAGGTCTTTTCTGGAATATTATCTCTGTGTAGTCCTGTCCCAAACACACTGCCTAAAAATAGGACTTCACTCCTCTCTTTCAACACTCTCTCTTCCTTTCACAGCACTTAGCAACATTTGATAATGATTTTGTCATCTGTCATCTTTAAATGACTATAAACTTTTGGAGGGACTGTCCATTATTTTCTCCCCATGGTCTCCCCAGCACTTAGCCTGGTACTGAAACAGATAGGCTCTCAATATTAGATGGGTGGATAGATTGGTGATTTATATAGATGTATACATGAATATGGATGATAATTCTAGTAAGTGCTCTGAAGAAAATAAAGTGCACTGAAGAATAGAGAGAAACAGTGGTTATGACTGAATGACTGAATAAATGATGTAGTAAAGTCAAGCTTGACCTGAGTGCTGAAAGTGTGTGTGCTTAGTTTTGTGCATTGGGCATGAGGGGGACCATAAATTACTGGAGAGAAGAACAGCACAGATCCTGAAAAATCATTGCCAACAGACGGTTAAGCTAACTAGACTGTACAGTATAATGGCTAGAACAGGGACTTTGGAGCCATCAGATATGAGATTTTGAACTGTTTGACACAAACTTTTTCTAAGACCTTGAGCAAATTACTTATTCTCTCTAAACATGTTACCACATTCATAGAATGAACTTTGTGTGGTAATTCAGTGAGATAATGTTCAAATTCTGACATGCAATTAATGTTGTGTTACCACTGGTTCTCTGCCTCCCTTTCTGATCACGGCAGAAAGTAAGGTAAAGCTGGGATGCCAAGATTGGGTGAGTGACATAGGTCAGTTAAGCAAGAGCTAGCTGGAGAAATTTGCATTTGATCAGTAATGTACAACTGAATCACTTGAGGGAAGTGATACAATGATCGCCTTCTTTATGAAGGTCAGTCAGTCGAACTACATGTCATGGGAAAAGTGGTGCAAAGACCATTGGAGGCAGAGGGATTTATTAGGGAGCAGTTGGGGGAACAATAGAGGTAATAGGGAGAAGGGCTTATGCAGCTAAGGGTATATAGATAAAATGAAAGATGAAAGTGGGGAGGTAATGAAAGGCACTCCAGATATTGCACCTTCAAAGTGCAACCCATGAAAACTCTGCAAGAGTCACTTTTTCCTATTCACTGTGTAATGTTTAAAGTGGTGGCTATGGAGAGGGTTAGAGATCACTTGCAGAATCAAGTCTTTAAAAACCTGCTCGGGGAATTAGCCACTCTGCCTGGTGAAGCTTGCTTGTATCGATTTTTATATTGTGGTTGCTTTGCAGTTCTTGGTGGTGTAGAAACGTGGCACAGCTATTGTGAAGGCATCCTTAGATCCCCTGGGTTTCAGGTCACTTATTACTCAGAATGCAGCTTGTTTCAGACCTGGAATTGTTGCCACCAGTACAGACATTTGGGATCAAAAATCATTTGAAGAATTAGCTAAATTTCAGTGGATGAGATTTTTATGAGTTCAATTGCTCTTGCAAAGACATGGAGATTTATTTGGCAGTGTTTATTTCAGCTTCATGTTCATGACTGAGAAGAAAACCTAGAGGGTTTTGTGAAGACTTTTGTCAGGTTGCTACCCCAGACAGTAATCATGTGTTTGCTGTGGAATGTGAATTGGTATGTTGGTTTCCTATTGTACCTTATCATGGTAATTATAACCAAATGACTGTAGAGCACTCTACATAGAATAAGCACTTTCCTAGGCTTTATTTCCAACCCCACAGAGATCTGCAATGCTGTTGACGTATTTTCAGATAAAGAACTGAAGCTGAAAGAAGTTAGGTGACTTGGTGAGTTAATGCACTTGGCAAGCAATGGAGCCAGGAAGTGGGCCTTGATCCTCTTTTTACATGTCAATTTTTCTTTGTATGTTGTCCATGGCTCTGTAAATCAAATCGCTGATGTTATATGGGCGGAAAATGTTTTTAGTATACTTTATCCCCAGAATCAGCATGAAAGCTTTAATAATTTTAAATATTTTTTATAGAGAGTAAAGTATTTATAGGAACTTTATCTTCTTTCATATGAGAATAAATCCTAATAGGGAAAAAACAGAACTTAGAATCATGAGACCTAGCATGCTTTACCACTTATCAACTGACACCTTTTAGCTAGTCTCCTAGCCACTCTGATCTGTAAATCATGGTGCTAATAATAAATCCAGGCATATGGGATAAAGGGAGGAAGATGTTAGCAAGGTAGTGGTGAAGGGTGGTGGTGAGTGTGGTGTGAATAATGCACACAAAAGTGCTGACTCAGTATCCTAAAAACCATATAGCAATGTAAACTAAAGAAATAAGAATAAAGAAATTTTAAACCAACAATGTGGGAAAAAATCCAGTGACTGAAAATCGGATACCGTAGTATATAGGGAACACTTTTTGTTAGACACCATGTGAGCAGTCATCTTTAATGAAACACACACTTTTTTACACTTTTTATTCAGTGTTGTACATTTGTATGGTTTGTTTAATTATAAAGGCAGTGTTCAGTTTTCAAGCTAATATCTTAAATGGAAGCAATGAACGCTGCTTCTGACTCAGAATCAAATGTTCTTATGTTATCTTTCATGATGCTCTGTTTATATAGCGGTGGCAGGGATTTCCTTTTGTTTTATTAATTGAAGTGTGTAGCACTAGCTACATGTGGTTATTTAAATTTGAATAAAGTCAAAGTTAAAATTCAGTTTCTCCATCACACTAACCTTATTTTACTCAATAGCTACAGGTGGCTACTGGCTACCATATTGGAAAGCACAGACATAAAAGTTCTAGAGATCTTTATAGAAAAAAATTGTAAAGGCTAAATTGAGAAATGAAATTATTAGCAGAAATATTACTTACATTAACAGAAAATTAAATCTTAGAACATCTTTTACATGATTATCAGATCCACTGATGGACATTTGTTAGCAAAACTGAATGATTCTAGTTAGAAATACTTCCTTAAGATATCCTAGATCTTTCAAGAAAATGTTTATTCACTTAAGTTATACATAGAAATTTAATATTTCTGCCTTTATAGTGCTATGTGTACCGAAAGTTTGGAACTTGACTCAAGTGACAGTGGTTAGTCCCAGCCCCATGTGGTCTATGATGTATTTGTGAAACCACGTGGAGAGATCATTGACTGTTGCACTACGTTAGCGTTATGTAAAGCTCTGTTTTTGAGACTGTAGAAAATTCAGCATATAGTTTGTGAAAATTTAGCTGAGATACTTGTATTGGAGTCAATCGTATAGCACAAGTTACACTATTTTCCTTTAATTCTTTTATTCAAAAGTATTCATATTTGAGTACCTTACTAAAATTATGCAGAGGCTGGGTAGGCCCTGGATTACAACCCTAAATAAGAGACAGAACCTCATTCTTCATGGTGTTTGTGTTGGAGTGGTAGGTAGTAAGCTAGAGGGGAAGGCAAAAATATTGAATAAATTAGTTTATTCACTTATTAAAATAATTAATCGGCTCTTTTCAAAATACCTTATTTCCATAATCTTGTACTCATGACCCTGAGTATCTATAGCTTTGATATAACATGAAGAATAGTGGTTCAGTACAGATGTGCTTTTAATATTTTAAAAACCTCTTCTGAAACATATGATATCATTGATTGATTTAGAATAGGTTTCCAAAAGGCCTATGAAGTCATATAACGTGACATAGTTATGTTTGTTTAAATATAAAATAGAAGGCATATCAATCTATAGTGATAGTTCAGAGCTGTTTATTAATTATGTGATTGTATAATTTAGTTTTCTTTAAATAACGGTTTCTCCAGTGGCACCTAAAATAGGACTTGTTCATATATGTATACATACATATACACACTCATAAAATACAAATATGATTTGTTTACACATCTACATCTTTGATATACATATGGGCGTGTGTGTGTGTGTGTATAATATATAATGTGCATGTTTGGCCATAATTTTGAAACAATAAAATAAAGTAGTCATATAAATGAAAAGTTATTTCGATGTCATAAATTGAGAATAGTTATAGAAAATTTTGTTAACAAGCAGTTTTAACCTAAATCGCCTAAGTTTGTAAAATGTATGCCTTAAAATCTCAGTAATGGTTGCTGTTATTAGAAAATGCATTTTGTGTACTTTAACTCTCTCATGACCCTCATTTGATTTTTTTCCCCCTGTTCATTTTGGCTATGTCCAGTCCATGCTATTGTACTTGGTTTTCAACCTTATTGAGGTATAATTGACAAATATGATTGTAATATATTTAAGGTTTTTGTACATTAATTGGTGCTTTTTCTTTCATGGATTTAATTGTCTTTATAAAAATACTTAACTGAGGTAGCTTCCATTTATAAAATAATATACAGCCATATGTACAGGTTCCCCATTCCTCAGCTACATGACAACACACTTGACCCACCACCAAAATACCAAAAGTTCTTCACCACTGTCATTGTACTCCCCCACCACTTGCTCTCCCCTCCCCACACCATTTACTACTGGTCAGCTAGGTTCTCTTACTAATTCCAAGGGTTGGTTTTTGTTTAGTCTGTTCTGTCGCTTATACTTTATGTATGAGTAAGATCATCTGGTTTTATTTTTCTCCTTCTGACTTATTTCACCAAATAAAATCCCTGCTAGTTTCATCTATGTTGATTCAAATGACAGGATTTCATCCTTTATAAGTGCAGTAGTATTCCATATGTGTGTGTATGCACATGCTTGTGCACATATATACAGAATTATACATATATGTACATAGGTAAATGTATATATAGCATTCATTCATCTGACGATGGGCTCTTAGGTAATTTGCAATTCTTGGCTATTGTAAATAATGCTACAGTAAACATAGGGATGCATATTATATATATATATCTGCGAATTAGTGGTTTTGGGTCTTTTGTATAAATATACAGAAGTGGGATGATGGGATCATATGGGACTTCCTTTTCCAATATTTCAAGGAATCTTAATACTGCTTTCCATAAGGGTTGCATCGGTTTACAATCCACCAACAGGAGTTCCTTTCTCTCTGCAGTTTCATCAGCATTTGTGGTTTCCAGACTGAATAATAGTCAGTCTCTCAGGTATAGGATGATAATCTCTTTGTTGTTTTGATTTGCATTTCTCTAATGACAGGTGAGAAAGAACATCTTTTCTTATGCCTGTTAAACATCTACATTTCTTCTTTTGAGAAATGTCTCTCCAATTCCTCTTTTCATTTTTTATTGGATTGCCTGTTTTTCTGTTTTGAATTTTATGAATTCTTTGTATATTTTGAATATTAAGCTCTTGTCAGAAGTATGGAACACAAGTATCTTCTCCAAGTTAGTGGATTGTCTTTTTGTTTTGGTGGCAGTTTCTTTCACTATGAAGAAGCTTTTTAGTTTGACATAGTCCCAGTTAAGTATTTTTCTTTGTGTTTCCCTTGATGCTGGAGTTGAGTCCCCAGAGACCTCTCTAAGGCTGGTATCATGGAATGTCCTTCCTATGTTGTCTTCTAAGAATTTTACAGTCTTAATCAAGTCTGTAGACCATTTTGAGTTAATTTTTTGTGAATAGTGTTAGAGAGTAGTCTAGCTTCATTATTTTGCATGTGGCTGTCCAGTTTTTCCAACACCATTTATTGAGGAGACTTTCCTTTCTCCAACATTTGATTTGGCTCCTTTGTCATAAGTTAACTCTATGTGAGTGGATCAGTTTCTGGTGATTTACTTCTGTTCCACTTCTGTCTATTATTATTCCAGTACCATACTGTTTTGATCACTATCACTTTGTAGTATAGCTCAATGTCTGGGTGTGTAACTTCCCCAGATTCATTCTTTTTTCTCATAATTATTTTGGCTATTTGTTGTTCCATACAAATTTTAAGATTTTTTTTGTTCTATTTCTTGGAACTAACCATTGGACTTTCATGAGAATTGCATTAAATCTGTATATTGCTTTAGGTCAGATGACCATTTTAATGATAATGATTCTTCCTAGCCATGAGCAAGGGATGTATTTACATCTCTGTATTCTCCTCTACTTCTTTTAAGGATTTGTAGTTTTCGTTGTACAGATCTCTCATATACTTTGTTAAATGTATTCTAAGGAGGGATATTTTTTCTTCTCTTTAAGGTATTTGATTCTTTTTACTTCTATTTTGAACTATGATTTTCTTAAATTCATTTTCTTCTAACATGTTATTTGCATATAAAAGTACAACAGATTTTTGTGCATTGATTTTTGTAACTTTCAGCTATCATTTCTTCCAGTGCAATTTCTTCCCCCTTTTCTCTCACTTCTCCTTCTGGGACCCCAATGTGCTAATCTTATTCCTCTTGATGCTATCCTATAGGTCTCATATGCTGCCTTCATTTTTTTCCCCATTCTTTTTCTCTTTGTCTGCTTGAGTGCATTCCTCTGCCCTGTCTTCTAGCTCACTGATTCTATATTGGAGACTTCTTCTATCCTACTGTTAAGCCCCTATATTTTGTTGTTTAAATTCAGCTATCGTGTTCTTTATCTCCATGAATTCTATTTTGAGCTGCCGCATATCTTTTCTCTTTGTTGGTAGTTCTTTTTGTTCCTCCATTATTTTCCTGATTTCATTGAGTAGTAGTATCACTACGATTTAAAAGTCTTTATCAGGTAGTTTACTTAAATCTACAGCTTTCATATTTTCCCCTGTGTTTTTTTTATATTTATATTAACCATTTTGCATATTTTCTCTGTCTCATCAATCTGTTTAGCTCTCTGTGTTTATTTCTGTGGGTAAGGTCTACTGATACAATGGCCTTTTATTAGAGTACCAGATTGCATGGAATAGGCCTGGATCAACATTGGTCTTAAATACTGTACTTCCTTTACTTGTGTGATCTCAATTCTTGTTGGATTTGTTTAAGCTCTAAGGTGAACTTTATGTTGTGGCCTTATAGTCTAGCCTACAGGGTTGGAATTGGTGAAGGAAATGCAAAGTCACAGGCACAAACAATAAAGTCCACAGAGAGAATCTCAAAAGTTCTGGGCCCACAGTCAGGAAACTGGCTGTCATCCTAACAGCCCACAGAAGAGAAATTTCTGGGAGCTGTTGTTAGTGGAGTACCTTCTCTTCTGAAAGGCCCTCAGTCATCCATAGAAGTAGTTCCAATAGTAAAACCCCATTCTGTATCCTAGGGTTAAAATTTCAGGCAGTACTATGCAGGTAGAAAACTATTTTGCCGTAACCTCAGGCTGAGGGAACTGCCTTTTTTAATTGAGACTTTCCAATTATTTTCCCCGTGAGAGGGGTAGAAAAGATTGCTTCTTGATGGGAAGCAACCAACTGTCTGCTTGAGTGCTGCTTGGCCTGGTTATCTGGCTCTGGCTCCCTGCCATGAACATGCAGTTGTAAGTGCTCACAGTTCTATACAATGGGAAAGCAGAGGAAAATATCAGTACTTTTGCATTGTGGAAATACAGGAGTCAGAGTTGATAGCTCTGTACCAGTGCACTAATGGTGGAGGGGACAGACGCATCCCCAAGGAACTTGCCCGTAATTGCCGCCTCCCATGCCACTCCATGCAGAAACAGCATCTCTGTTTACCAGGGTGGTAGTTCCTCTTTCCACCCTGTGCTGAGGCCCACAGCTCAGTAACTGAAAGTCAGATTAGTAGTGCTCACTGCCAGAGAAAGTCCTTTAACTACGGGGAGGGTGTCATTTTCACCACTCTCCCCACTTCCCCAGTGTATCAGAATAGAGTGATGTGGTATCAAGACAGATCAGCCTCTCCTATATTTCATGGAGTAATATATCCCCTCTCTTTGTGGAAATGCTGGTCCCATTTTGAGGAATCTCCATACTATTTTCCACAGGGGTTGCATAAATTTTACTTCCACCAACAGGATAAGTGTTCCCTTTTCTCCACACCTTTGCCAATATTTGTTTCCAGACTTTTAGCTAATAGCCAATCTCTTGGGTGTAATGTGATATCTCATTGTTTTGATTTGCATTTCCTAATAACGTCTTTCCTAATAACGTCTTTCCATGTGTCTGTTGACCATATGTCTGTCATCTTTGGAAAAGTGTCTCTCCATTTCTTCTACCTATTTTTTGATTGGATGGTTTGTTTTTCTGTTGAGTTTTATGAGCTCTTTGTATATTTTGGATATTAAGCCCTTGTCATAAATATGAAAAGCAAGTATCTTCTACCATTAGTAGGTTGTCTTTTTTGTTTTGGTGATATTTTCTTTCACTGTACAGAAACTTTTTAGTTCAATGTAGTCCCACTTGTTTATTTTTGTTTTTGTTTCCATTTATGCTGGAATTGAGTCCCTAAAGACATCTCTAAGACTAATGTCATGGAATGTGTTTCTTACGCTGTCTTCCATTAATTTTATAGTCTCCAGTTTTATGTCCAAGTCCCTGTCCATTTTGATTTTTTGTTTGGTGCTAGAAAGTGTTCTTGAAATATGCCTGTGCAATTTTGATATGGATTACATTAGACCTGTATATTGCTTTGGGTAAGATGACCATTTCAACAACGTTGATTCTTCCCAGCCATGATCAGGGGATATTTTTTCTTCTCTTTATCTACCTCTGTTTTGTTTTGTTTTGTTTTTTAAAGATTTACTGTTTTTATTATACAGATCTTTTACTTTCTTTGTTTTGTATAGTCCAAGGTATTTGATTATTTGTGTCTGTTGTAAATGGGGAAGTTTTCTGGATTTCATTTTCTTCTGGAATATTGTTTTCATATAAAAATGCAATGGGCTTTTTGTGTATTAATTTTGTAGCCTGCCACTTTACTGTATTCATTTGGTTAATTCTAGTAGTTTTTTGACAAGTGTTTTTAGGGTTTTCAACATATATAATCATGTCATCTGAAATAGTGGTACTTTTTACTTTTTCCTTTCCAATTTGGATTCCTTGTATTTCTTCTTTTTGCCAATTGCTCTAAGACTTCCAATAAAGTATTAAAGAGTACTTGTGAAAATATACAGCCTTGCCTTGTTCCTGACCTTAGAGGAAACACTTTTATAATTTTTCACCATCAGGTATAATATCGGCTGTGTGTTTATCAGATATGATCTTTATTATGTTGAGGTATGTGCCTTCTATCCCTATATTATGCAGAGTTTTCATCATAAGTGGGTGTTGGATCTTGTCAAAAGCTTTCTCTGCACCTATTGATATGATCTTGCATTTTTTTCTTCTTGCTCTTGTTAATATAGTGTATTACATTAATAGATTTATGTGTGTTGAACCATCCTTGCATCCCTGGGTTCCAGATGGTCATTTAAAATGGCTGTTTCCATGTTAATTTTCATGATGGAAGAGCTTTTTGATGCATTATTGGATTTGATTTGAAAATATTTTGTAGATAATTTTTGCATCTGTGTTCATTACAGATATTGGTTTGTAATATTCTTTCTTGGAGACTTCTCTCAGCTTTTTTATCTACGTGATGTTAGCCTTGTGCTAAATGTTTGGAAGTGTTCTCTGTTCTTCAGTAATTTGGAAGAGTTTGAGAAGAAAAGCTGTTATTCTCTGAAACTTTTGTAAAACTCACTGTAGAGCCGGCTTCTCCGTCACTTTCATAATTGGGGAGACTTGATTACCTCTTAAATTTCCTTATTTTTGATCAGGTTTTCCAGTTCTTCCTGATTCAGTCTTGGGAAATTGTATTGTTCAAATAATCTGTGTATGTCCTAGAGTTTGTCCAATTTATTAGCATAGATTTGTTCATAGTACAGTAGTCTCTTAAATATTTTTTATTTCTTGGATTCCTGTTTTAACTTTCATTTTTTGAATATAGTTTTGAGAATATTCTGGGTTTTGTGAGTCTAGCTCATGGTTTGTCAATTTTATTTTTAAAGAACCAGCTTTTGGTTATATTGATCTTGTGGGTTGTCTTTTTGCTTTCTATTTCATTTATCTCTGCTCAAATTTTTATTTCTTTTACTCTGGTTTTTGTCCTCAATTGTCCTTTCTCTAGTTGCTTTATATGTACAATAAATTATTTTGTTTATTTGCAATTTTTCTTGTTTCTTAAGGTAGGCCTGGATTGCAATGAGTGTTCCTCTTAGTACTGCTTTTGCTGAATCCCATAAATTCTGGTAATTCTTGTCATCATTTTCATTTGTCTCTAAGAACTTTCAAAGTTTTCCTTTTATCCAAGAGTCATTAAGAAGCATATCATTTTGCCTTCAATTAATTTGGAGTCTTCCAGCTTGCTTTATTTGATTGATTTCTAGTTTTAAGTCCTTGTACTCAAGAGCAGATACTTGGTATGATTTCAATCTTTGTAAATTTATCGAGACATGTTTTTTGTCTCAGCATATAACCTATCCTTTAGAATGTTCTACATGCGCTTGAGAAGAAAGTGAAATTTATAATCGTTGAATGAAGTGTTCAGTATATGTTTATTAGACTTAACTGGCCATTTAAATGGTCACTTGAGGCTTCTATTTCCGTGTTAATTTTCTGCCTGATTAATCTGTTCATTTTTTTAAGTGAAGTGTTGAAGTCTCCTGCTGTTATTGTATTGCTGTTATGTATCTCATTAGTTCTGATAATATTTGCATTATGTATTTTGATGTTCTGAGCCTATATTTATCTTTTGAAAGAAGGTGGTGAGTTTACTGAATGTGGAAAAAGTTTGGGCTAGGCTTTTTAATTCTTTCATCCACTCTGGGTCTTTTGATTGGTGAGTTCAGTCCATTAACAGTAGGGTGATTATTGATTTGTAACTGTTAATTCCATTTCGTTAATTGTTTACTGGGTGTTGTTACAGATAATACCTTTGTTCTTCTCTTTCTCTTCTTGGATGTGTTGAATGCAGTTATGTTGTGATTGTTTTACCTTTTAGTTTTCTTCTTTGCTTTTTTCCTGGAGATATGCTTTGAGGTTACTCTGAGGTTTACATTAAGAATCCTACACTTATATCCTGTTTTTGTCTGAAAGCAATTTAATCTTGAACTTATTCTATCCACATTTTTACTTTCTTTTCCTCCCCCACCTTTTATATTTTTCTATCTTTGTTTTTAAATGGGGTTTCTTTGCACATTATAGAGCTTCCTTTAGTATTTTTTGTAGAGCTGGTTTTATGGTTATGGATTCCTTTAATTTTTGCTTATCTGAAAAGCTTTTTATCTTTCCTTCAATTCTAAGTGATAATTTAGCAGGGTAGAGTATCATTAGTTGGAGATTCTTTTCTTTCAGCACTTTGGATATTTTATACTATTCCTTTCTGGCCTATAGAATTTCAGCTGAGAAATCTGACAGTATCATGTGGGTTCTTTTGGATGTGATTCATTTTTCTCTAGCTGCTTTTAAGATTAGCTTGTATTTTTGACGTTTTGATGATGTCTTGTCATAGGCCTGTTTGAATTTTTCTTTGGAACTCTTTGAGCATCCTGGGTCTGGAGGCCTGTTTTATTGCTCAGGTTAGGAATATTCTCAGCTATTATTTCTTCCAGTTCAGTTTCTACCTCCTTTTCTCTCTCTTTCTGGGACCCCTGTGATGTGAATGTTGAATGTTTTAATGTTCTTGCATACTGTTTTAATTTCTTTTCAGTCTTCTCTTTGCTGGTTTGCTTAAGTGCTTTCCTCTGCACTATCTTCTGGCTAAATGATTCTGTTGGAGGCTTCATCTATCCTACTCTTGAGCCCCTATATTGAGTTCTTTAGTTCAGCTGTTCTTTTTTTACATCTATTTTAAGCTGCCTTGTATCTTCTCTTTGTTGTGGTTCTCTTCTTCCTTCTCTATTATTTTCTTGATTTCTATGAGTGTGCTTATCACTGCTGCCCAAAATTCATCCTCAGGTGTTTGCATATGTCTGTTCCATTCATATTTTCCCCTGCAGTTTTAGCTGGATCCATCATTTTGCATATATTTCTGTGTCTTTGCTTTGTTAGGCAGTCTGTTAGGGTGTCACTTTGTATCTAGTAGGCTTGGATCTTGGTATGATCACTGGGAATTATTTAATTGTGTGACCTCACCACTGTTTGGATTTGTTAAAGCTTTGATGTGGACCTTATGTTGAGACCCAAGAGTTCAACCTATGGGGTAGGAGTTTGCCTGGGGTGATGCAGAGCCTCCCCCAGCATCACAGATCTGAACGATAAGGTCCCACTATAGATTGTTATTGACCCACAATCAGCAAGCAGACTTCAGTTCTAGCCCCAACTGTAGAGTAGTACCAGCTAGTCACTGTTAAAGTTTCCTCCCTTCTGGGAGACTCTCTTCCTCCAGAGATGCTGTAACCCCATATACACTGTTTTCAGTGCCCTTAGACCTGGAGGTGGAATTTCTTCTGGTGGGTAGGTTTTGCAGTTCAGGGCAATATTGGTGGTATGCAACCATTTTTTGGTGATGATGTGACCTGTACAGATTTCCCTCATTAGCTGTGTCTGTTTTTACTGGGGCCCCGATTCTCTTTCTGCTCTGTGCTGAGACCCCAGTCCCCTAGCTCAGTGACTACAAGCCCAATGGGAGTGCTCTCTGATGCTGGAGTGAGTCTTTTATCTCAGGGAGGCCTGGTTCTTTCCATGGCTTGTTTTTCTTTCCCCCTGGGGCTCAGAGTTCCGAAACTACAGTGTACTGAAGCTGGTTACTGTCACCTACTTTTTATGGTGGAATATGCTCCTGTAGTCCATGTAGGTGTTGGTTCCACTTTTCCTCAGCGTTCGTGTCTGCAAAATAGGTGCTTTCTAGGTGTTCTGTGGGGAGGAGGGGAGGCTGGAATCTACCAGATGGCTATCTTGGACTATTTCTTCTGCATTGCATTCTTTAAACATTTTTTTTTTTTTCATTAAAAGGTGCAGGCAGGAATGAAGGTGAGTAGATAGAAATAAAGAGAAATAAGAAGCACTTCATTTATTTTATTTAGTTTTTCATCTTGGTTGTTCCACCCAGCCCCAGATCTTGAACCTAGGACCTTGGATGTATGTGGACTTTGTCTAGTGTACTAAACCACTAGGCCAAGAGATTGTGCCGAAAACATGTTTTTAAATGAGACTTATTACTCCATCCTGATCATTTTCTTATAATTGAATTTTTGATTAACCATGTAGCATATACTCTAGCTAAGATAAATGATAGAGCCAGTTATTTCTGTTCTTAGTGGTGACAGTAAAATCAATACATAGTTTATTGAAAATACCTTTGCAGTATTTTTAGCTTTCTCTTCTCCTAAATTGCAGTGAAACACAGCAGTTGCCATGTTTCTGAATATGTATCTAGTATGTGCTTCATAAAAGACACTAGAATCTTCACTTTCCTGCAAGTAGTTTTAAGTCCTCACAAACCAGTAAGTTTGTTAATGAATTCTACCAAAGAGAAGATTAAGACCCGAGAGCTAATTAACTTGCTGAAAAGTAAATGTATATAAATGTCAGAGTCATGCATAGTTTAAACCCAGGTCACCTAGACTCGGGAGTAAGATGGATGAAGCCTCCAATATTACACAGAGTTCAAAAGGAATTTTATTTATTATGTCTTCCCACCCTCCAAACATATTACGATCCAAGTTTTAAATTTTATTAGGTTCCCAATAGAAATTAGTAAAAGGGATAATCCAGAGTCAGGCAAGTAAGATGTTCTTTGTTTAGTGAATGTCATTTTTGGCTTAATGTGTTCTATCTAACTGTTGAAATACACTGAATTATATTCTTACATGAATTACCTGTATTTGGAGGGGTAGGTTTTCTGGTATGATGAAAGATGACCTGAAGAACACAAAAACATCAGTCTGTGATGTGCAACCTATGTGTGGAACCTCTTCAGTGCTGACACTGTACTAACTGGATATAGATTAGAATATATTCTAACTTGCCATGATACTTGGTTTCGAAGCATAGTTACTACTGTTCTAATTGCCGCTGTTATTGTTTCCTCTGTGAGCTTGGTGTTTCTTTTTCTTGTGTTAATTCATCCTTCAGTTGTGGAAACAGCAGTTATGTTTCATCAACTTGGCTTGCCTCATAAAAGATCCCTTAAAAATTTAGTGTCTGTCTTCAGACAATTATTCAGGATGACTGTAAAACACATTTGCTTATGCGCAATATAAAGATACTAAGTGATTGAAGAAACCATGAGTTCCATGGTTAAGTTCTGTTGTCTGAAATGCTTATCGTAGATTCTTCTCTGTGGGTTCTCTACTAGGGGGAAGATCCCTAAAGCCCACTACTTGGCTTAG
The DNA here is from genome assembly GCA_004363575.1 of Solenodon paradoxus. NCBI lineage: Eukaryota > Metazoa > Chordata > Mammalia > Eulipotyphla > Solenodontidae > Solenodon > Solenodon paradoxus. The sequence continues at coordinate 139,645 of RJWH01000651.1, forward strand.
TTCTGGGTTTTCCACAGGTATCAAAACAGTGTTACACTGAGAATGGTGACAGAGAATTATTCAGAACATTGCCTACACTGTGAATTCATGTATAAAACTTTGATGCAGATATAATTCCCTTCTAAATTTGCTGTGAACCTCTTTTCATATGTGTTTTTCATTAAACCAAGTGAGATTCTAAAATCGATTGGATTTAGGTTATCTCATCAGGTTAAGCATGTGTGTGTCTGGTGTTGGAGGTATAACTCAAATTCAGTAATAGATTTCACTTGGTTCATACCAGATTGATCTATCTTGCTCTCTTTTTTTTCTTTCCCTTTTGGGACTTTGTGAAGTAATCTACCCAGTATTAAACAGGTTAATCATCTACAACAGCTACTGCCACCAACTACCCTTTTGGTGGCACTGCCATTTGCACAGTTTACTAATTTCTGGCTTGGAATATAGGTTACTTTATACATTCTGAATACCCATATTAAATCCCTGTTATGAACAAAATAGAAAAGGAAGTTAATTTTCTGTATGTTCAAATTATAGAACTTTGTTTATCTGAGATACCTACAGAATACGCTTCTGATCATGCCACTCATTATTAAAAATAGAGATTACAGGCATGCCTGGTGGAGCAGTGATTGGGCACAGTTCGCACACATTCCAACCACCCAGGTTCAAATCCCAGGGTTGGGGTTGGCGGCAGTGAAACAACCAAAATAAACAACTAACAAAAAGAAAAATGCTTCTTCCTTTTCTCTCTTTCTGCCTGCCTGCCTGCCTGCCTGCTCTCCATCATTCCTGCTTGTACTTTTCCTTTAAAAACATACAAATTTTATTCTGTGTCTTTATTCTTTCATTTTATCTCTGCTAGACACTAAGTCATACCATCCTGCAGTCTTTACCTTAACTGCTTTGAAAACTATTCATATCTTGGAAATAATTCCTAAACTTATTATAAAATTTACAATGTATTCTGTTGAAAGCAATCTTGAACCACGCACATGAAAAGATTTTATTTAACAACAACAAAAAAATCCTATAAAAATCCTCTGCACGTTGTATACCATAGTTTTCTGAGTAAGACACAAATAAAAAATATCCCATTTTAGCAGTGTTGACCATAAGACTTTTATCACTTAATCTCAGACATTATTATTCTTAACAGAAATTTAGGCTTTGTATTTTGGGTAAATTTCATTTGCTTTTAAATATCATTCTTTAGAGTAGTGTACTTTTTTTAGCATTCCATGTTTATGGCTGCTTGCCAGGTCTGTCCTTCAGGGATACCTGCCACCTCGTTGTACTATCTCCCTGGAAAACAGGTAGACACTATTGTGCCATCCAAACACAGTGACAGTGAGACTGAGGACACACTCCACAGAAATGTGGAGAGCAGTTTGTTCATCTGGCTTCATCTAAAACATTTATAGCCAACTGTTAGGGATGGTTTGGGGTGTTAAATAATCATCTTTCTCTAAGTGACCAGTGTTAACTTTGTGGTGAACATTAACTTGAGGCTTCGTCTTTTGAGGACATCCGTGAGTAACATCGCTGATACTGTCGTCTCATGTCTAATGTGTTATTTTATGTTCTGTAATATTTGGAGGTTACAATTCAAGTGAAAAATGCAGTTGGCTTGCATGGAACTGGTTCTCTGGAGGTGGACTCAGTAGCATCTTTAGTCTGCACCCTTGTTTCTGTGACCCCTCTGACCTCCACCACTGCAGTAGAATTTGGTCTATAATGGTCTGAGATTTCCTGACACTTTCAAAGAGAAGAGGAGGAAACATGGTTGAAGTTCATTTTATTTTTTTTCATTTTCATTTTCATTTTATTTTAAAGTTAAATGTCTGTGGTGATTTATTATAAGGTTGTGGTGGTGGTGGGGTGCAGGAATTAAGTTGGTATGAATTTGACTTATCTTCCTAAATGGTGTGCATGCACATAACAATGAAAGATGGCTTAAAGTTGAAGTAGCAGGTCTGTAACTTTCATAAAGGTCATTTCTCAATTTACCTACATTTCTTTTCGCTTTAAATACCTAAAACTTTTATTGGTTGGAGTTAAAAATATCATTACCTCACAAAATTATAGCCATTTATTTAGGTCTCACATAATTAGAGATTTTCTTCACAAAATACACTGCAGTATGTGGAAACTTTTCAATACACATTGCTAAAATAAAGGTTTGAGTCATTTGGCTATTGTGTAATGTGATTTTATTCTTTTTAAAATCGTTTCATTATTTCTTTTGTTTACATTGATATATGCTTTTTAGGACTGACTTGTTGGTTCTGGAAACAGGAGGAAGTTGTCAAATGACCAAATGAAATTGGGATGGTGTATACAGGTATGGAGAACATTTAGGGATAGAAGAATCTTTTGTATCACTTAGATTTTTCAGCCTCTGAAATGTTAACCTATGTCCTGTTAGAAATCATACGTTTCATTCACTTTTATCACCTGTGGTAATCAGGTTCATTGTTAGATTTATTAACAACAGTTCACATCTACAATGCCAACATTTTATAGCATTCAATATAAAAGTAAATATAAAAATATCTAGAATGAGTTAGCATTACAGTAGTTGTATTTGCACACCTTCCTATGAAGTCCTCATTTTTAGAAAAATATATTATTGCATATGAAACCACAGACAGACATTCTGATTCAGCACATTCTTACTCAACACAGTATATACAGTCCTACTGCAATCAGAGTGTACTGTAGATGCACACACAGGGATTTTTGTGGTGAAGATCCCAGACATACAGAAACATATTTACACTTCTATGTCACATCTCGTGCAAGAGTCATGCTTGCTTTCTTGACATCAGCTTATGAAGGCTCTCATGCCGGTGAAGGGGAGAGAGTTACACGGATGAAGATGGGCCTTCCTAGGCCGCTTCTTCAGCAGAGCAGTCGATTCCTGCATAGGTAAACTTCTCATAAAGGGTGGTGTTCACGTAGGTCTAAAAGAGCAAGAGTGGTTTAAAGACACGGGCTACCCTTAATACTGCATTTGCTGGGCAGTTAAATTAATACCCGGGCTTCCTTAGCTTGTTGCAGTTCAAATACTAGGTACTTGGGGACACTGCTGTACTCAGTCCCTCTATGGTATTTGACAGCTTTATTGAAGAAACACATTTGTGCACTTCTGCAAGTAAGATTTCAGGCTGTTCCCTTCCTCAGTCTGAGCACCTCTCGCACTGGTTTCCTCCTGAGGTGTCTGGTTCACTGATGCTTCTTCCTTGTATAATTCTGACCTTCACAGCTCCCTGTGTGATCTCACCCATATCTCTTACCACTTGGGTTTTTGATGCCTTTCAAAATCTATTTCCCTAACCTAGATGTCTTTTGGTCCCCAGATCCATGTAGCTAAACACTTTCTAGAGATTTTCATACAGTTTCTGACCCTCCCCACAAAACTTACAGACAAGGCTATGTTGTAAGTACACTTGTGTGTGTCCCTTTTACCTGAGTGTTTCTTCATTTATAAAATTAAACAATCAGGTTATATAATTTATAAGATTTCTGCTAGTACACATAGGCTAATCGATATGTCCAACCATCTGCAATTATATCTTGTATAGAAATCTCATTTATTTCTAAACTATAAATTTCTCAGAGTTAAGGCTACACCCTTTATGTCCCTATAATACCTAGGGCTATACCCAGAAAACCCTGTTGAGTTAAATCAATTCTTTATTAACCACACTGGGTGCACAGAGGAATTCCAACAAAAGAGCTCCTGCTTTCAATTCCATACTCACTTTTCGTTCTTCCAGCATCCTATTTAAGGACACCAGTATCTGGGCAAATGAGGGCCGCTCGTAAGGCTTCTCTCGCCAGCATTGTCTCATTAGATCATACCTGTGAAAACAGAGTTAAAGGGTTAGGTCTACAACTCTATTCATTCCTGGGCATGGCCAGTTGCAGGGTATGAAAAAAGAAAACAATGTTAGTCACTCAACATATGGTCACTAAGCTTAGCCATCAAAAGACAAAAGTACAATCCCTGGCAGATTTTGTTAGGCTCCCCCCATCTCCCTATCCATGTCTCCTTTTCCCCCGAGTAGATCTAGTGCCTACCTTGGCTACTGTTTTTATAGGATCTTGGTCTCAACTATCCTGAACACCCAGAAAGAAATGAGCTATATTTCTAGAACAAACTTCCTCTTGGAGAACTAGGGGCTCTCTCTTTTTAAACAGCACATGGCAAGTTTATTAGAAGCACAGAGAGATGGACAAAATGTCTCGTGGACAGAAAAACTACATAATGGAATAAGCTGAGGTAGGACCTTATATACCCTGGAATGGGGAATGGGATTTCCTGTGTTATATGTTGATAAGGAAATGTTATTTTCTGATAGCATGCCTGTGGCCTGGGCTGAGTGGTACTAGCTTATTTAAGGTATTACTTATCTTTAACATGCCTATAGCTAGGATGAGTTAGTTAATCTGATGGCTTGTACATCTGCAGTCCTGCTTCCTTATTATCAAAGAAGAACTTCACATCTTTCAAAATGTTAGTTTAATTTTTTAAAATGGCTTCATACTCAAATTTGCAAAATGAAATTTTGCCAGAAAACCTGCCATTAAAAACAAAACCCTGTTTAACCAGGTATTTTAATCAACTTTTATTGAGATAACAGTGGTTATAACATTATATAAGATTTGGATGTATAAAATTATAATTTGACATCTGTATATACTTGATGTTCACCACCTAAAGTCTAGTTTCCATTCATCATCATATAATTATGGATTTCACCCCTATCCGCTTCTCCTCTTATAACAACCAATCTGTGCTCTGTATCTAAACGTTTGTTTTATTTCCTTTGTTTTATATTCCACATGAGTGAAATAGGACATTTGTCTTTTTCTGACTTACTTCACTTAGCATAATACCCTCATCATCCATCCATATTGTTGCAAATGGCAAGATTCATAATTGAGTAGTATTACATTTTGTGTATACCCCCATCTTATTTACCAGTTCATCCATTAATGGATATCTAGTTTGTTTCTGTGGTGCTACAATGAACAAAGGGACACATACCATTTTTAATATTTTGAGAAACTGTTACACTGTTTCATATGCCTATACAAATTTACATTCACACTAAGTATACAAGTTTTCCTGTTTTTCCACATACTCACCAATAGTTATCTTTTAAAAAACTGTAGTATTTATTCTACACATTAAAATAACTTTCTGTGTATAGATTCCCCATTCCTTAGATCTGTCAGCATACCACCATGCCCTCCAATTAATCACCAAGTGTTCTTCACCATTGTCCAGTAGGCTTGGCTACCACTTGCTTCCTCTCCCATTCACTATTGGTAACCTCAGTTCTGTTGCAAGTGCCCAAGGGTTGGTTTTGTTTTATCTGTTCCTTGGTTTTTTTCTATTCACATTCTACCTATGAGTGAGGTCATCTGTTAACTATCTTTTGACTTATTTCACTTAGTGTTATCCCCTCTAATTCCATCCTTGTTGATTCAAATGACAGGATTTCATCTCTTGTAAGGGCTACCATTCCATTGTGTATATATACCATATCTTTATCCATTCATCTGAAACTGAGCACTTAGGTAATTTCCAGTTCTTAGCTATTGTGAATATGGCTGCAATAAATATAGGGGTCCATAAATCTCTGCAGATGAGTGTTTTTGTATCTTTTGGGTATACACCCAGAAGTAGAATGATGGAGTCATATGGGATTTCCATCTTTGGCTTCTTGAGGAATCTCACAAATGCTACGGAAACCAGTTTGACCAATTTGCACTCTCACCAACAGTGCAGAAGTGTTCCCTTTTTTCCACATCCTCGCCAACATTTGTTGTTTCCAGACTTTAGGATAATAGCCAGTCTTTTAGGTGTAAGGTGGTATCTCATTGTTATTTTGATTTGCATTTCCCTCTTAGCCAGCTTGTAGGAACATCTTTTCATGTGCCTATTGGCCATCTGTATATCCTCTTCAGAAAAGTGTCTCTCCAATTCCTCCTCCCATTTTTGGTTGGATTGACTGTTTTCCTGCTGAGTTTTATGAATTCTTTGTATATTTTAGATATTAAGCTTTTGTCAGAAATATCAAATGCAGGTATCTTCTCCCAGTTAGTAGGTTTCCTTTTAGGTTTGGTGATATTTTGTTTCACTATGAAGAAGCTCCTTAATTTGATGGTTTCAGTTGTTTATTTCTGTTTTGGTTTCCCTTGATGGTGGAGCTGAGTCCCCAAAGGCCTCTCTACGGCTGATGTCATTACAGCTGATGTCATGGAAAGTCTTTCCTATGTTGTCCTCTAAGAACTTTGATTTCTGGTCTTATGTCTAAGTCTCTAGTCCATTTTGAGTTAATTTTTGTGAATGGTGTTAGAAGTGGTCTAGCTTCATTCTTTTACATGTGACTGTCCAGTTTTCCGAACATCATTTATTGAAGAGATTTTCCTTTCTCCAGCGTATGCTTTTGGCTCCTTTGTCATAGATTAACTGACTGTATGTGAGTGGGTCAGTTTCTGGTGATTCAGTTCTATTCCACTGATCTATGTCTCTGTTATTATTCCCGTATCATATTTAATTGCTACTGCTTTGTAATATAGTTCAATGTCTGGGAGTATAATCCCTCCAGATTCATTCTTTTTTCTAGTAATCACTTGGGCTATTCAGGGTCTTTTGTTGTGCTATACATATTTTAAGATTTTTTGTTCTATTTCCTGGAAATAAACCCATGAGATTTTAATGGGGATTGCATTAACTCTGCATTGCTTTGGGTTAGATGGTCATTTTAATAATGTTGATTCTTCCCAGCCATGAACAGGAGATGTTTTTCCATTTCCTCGTGCCCTCCTTTATTTCTTTTAAGAAGGACTTGTAGTTTCCATTATATAGTTCTTACTTCCTTTATTAGGTATAGACCCAGGTATTTTATTCTTTTAACTTCTATTTTAAAAGGTGTGATTTTGTGATTTCATTTTCTTCTAAAAGAGGGGAAATGTAAAAATAAATGGTGCCTACCAGTTTCTTCTTCTTGAAGTGATTTCTAACTGGCCTTTAATCCCCTCAATTACCCCAACTTCAGTAAATGAATCTCATTCACATAGAATTCCTGTGCTTTTTGAACAACTCCTCTGCTCTGGGCTCCAGGGAGCATGGTCCTCTATGTGAACATTCTGGAGTTTCTTCATTCTCCACATCTTCTTGGTTACCTTGGACAAGCCAGATGTTATGTATAGGGGAGTGCATCTTCTCCAGGTCCCAGGGTTTTGAGTTCCCAATGTGGTGCCCAAACCTTTTGGTCCTTGGGGAGAAGATCAGGACCTTAGAAGTTTTCTCCCCATTTTGGGCCACTAGGTCAGATATTTTGGTGAAACCACCTCTCTGCTTTTCCAGCTTTTATCAGTGTATCCTTTTGATGGGTATTATCCATTCAGCTAGTAGTTGTGGATTTGTCAGGGTGGGAAGATAATTACTTAACATATAGGTGTATGTTTGGTAGGTCCATGGGATTAGATGAGCTCAGGGTCTTCCTACACTAACCTCTTGACATCCATAGTTTAACTGGGTTTACTGTGAAACTTCCCTAACTTAATTGGCCATGAAACGCCTGTGCTCTTGCATCATTCATTTTGTATCATGTGTGTTTCATGAATATCATTCGGAAAGCTTGGGCCTAAGGCAGTACTTGCTCACCTATGGTCAGAAAGACTTGCATTATTTAATGCAGATTCTTGGGACCCATCATATACCTACAGGATCAGTATGTCTAGGAGTGGGCATCAATATTTCATTATTGAACAAATGCTTCAGGGAGCGCTTACATACACAGAAGATTATTAGCTATTGGCCTAGGTTGTCAAAGATTTAGATTAGTTCATATTTTTACATATGTTTCATGATAATTAAACCGTCTTACTCTTTGTGGAATGAATCTCAAAAGGTAGTATTCTCACTTTGTCCAGAAGTAATACAAGTATATCCAGATTTTTCCAGGATAATCTGGGTTTGTGTCTCTTGTACCAGTAAGAATATATATGTATATATATATATGCGCATGCATACATACACATAAATAAAATTTTAAAATGCTTTGTCTGAAAAAAAATACATATATATTTTTTGAGGAATCATTTTTTTAATTTTATTTTGATCTGGCTGTTTCAGCCAGACATGGGACAACCAAGGGGTATGTGACCTGTACTCCTTTAGAGGCAATTGACCTAACTTCTGGTCCACCAGGGCGTGCCATACCAGTTATATATTTAATAATACCTTCTTTCACTGGTAGAAGTATCATAGTTTGGACAATAACTTGGACAATAGCTTATCTGCTCAACTTAGAGGCTTCCACTCTTCAAATCATGAAGTCAGGCAGTTTCTATAATTGAATTCTAGGAACGTTGGTATCACTAAAGTTAATCATTCTTCCCCTTAGAATAATTCTTCCTTGTGGAAAATATTTAAGGAAGCTAGAGTATCTGAGAAAAAGCCCATCTTCCTTAATGTAGCAGCTTTGCAATCTCTAGCCCTAAGGTCATTCTTAAATTTTCACACATTTATTTATTCATGAAATTCATGAATTTATTTCAGATCTTTTCTACATTCATTGCCCTTTTTCATTTGAACCTTCTCAAGAGCCATCACCTTAAATTCTCCTTGGAAAGCTCTTATTTCCTGTTCATTGCATAACTATGTTAGTTTGAAGAATCCTTGTTTTCTGGCCACTAGTCTATGTGTAAATAATGGGTATAACTATATGCAGATATATCAGATAACTCCTTCAGAGTCAGATTATCCAAGAAATGTGCAAAAGGCTAAGGTAAAATGGCCCCGGGGGTCAGGCCTGACTTACACCTCATCATCACAGTTCAGAGGCTTCTCCAGTCTGTAGCCCTGGGGCAGCTTCTCATAGAGTTCTGCACATGTCATCCCACAGTAGGGGGTTCCACCTGCAACACAGGAAACAGCATCACCCTAAGTGCCTTTGGGTACAGAGGGTGGTGTCTCTGCCTGGGGCTCTAATGCCAAGAGACAGGAGAAAGGGTGTGTCAAGGGAGGGTGAGCACCTGGTAAGAGCTTGCAAATCCTGCACATCAAAGCTAGACTCAGGCATCTGGCTAAACTGGAGCGTGGTCATTCCTTCAGGGGAAAATGCCACCACAGGGTTCCCTGTTCATAGTGTTAGTCCTCTTTCCTGAGTTTGTCTACACACAGGAATCTAATGAATCAATGAGATGTATCTTTCCTAATTGAAAATCTTTAATATACAATTTCTATTTATAATAGTTGCTGTCCAATTTTAATTTTAAAAGTAATACATGTTTATTGTAAAAAACTGGGAAAATAAAGATTATGATGGGGAAAAAACCCACAATAACTTTTATTACCCATCTGTCTAGTCCTTCTAGTATTTTAAAAATGTGTAATGTTTATAAAACTGGAATCATAGTGTATGTGAAATTTTTCTGGGTTTTCTGCATGTGCCTTTTCACGTGCTATTAACTGACCTTCAAACATCTGACTTTCTGGCTTCATAATATACCATCTTAAAGTTGTCATATTGCTATGATATCTTTGCACAAGCAGAAATAACTTACGTTTATTGTTACCAGGTGGTAGGAACTAAATATGACAGTAGATATAGGGTTTTTGAAAGGAGAAAAATGGTAATAAATATACTCCTACTAGTATGGAAACTAGTTAAGATTCAATTTTTGGTGGTACCACATACAAATGGTGTCTATGGACTTACACAGGAGGGGCCTGCCTTTGCCTAGATGCTCATTTGATAGAAAAATGTAGCTACTTACCTAAGCTAACAATCTCCCACAGTAACACTCCATAAGACCACCTGTAGAACAGACAATAGGTAAATCAGTAATCAGCAAACAGGTTGACCAGTTTTCTGCCCCCAAAGCTAGGATGACTAATACTTTGTTGGGAAAGGAAATATTAAATTTTTTTTTCCTAGAATCAAGCTTTGCACATGGCATATACATTTACTTCCTCTTTGGCAAATGGAAGGATTATAACAGAGAAACTGGGCTTTGCCAAGTCCCTTTCTCACTTCAGGTAGAGAATACAAGGAGGTATTGTGGAAAACAGGTGAAATTCTAAGACAGACAGAACCAGGTTAAATCCCACTTTGCCACCTAATATTCATGTGACCTAGAACAAGTCACTAAATTTTTAAGGTCTCTTAGTGTTTTCTTCTGAAAGTGAGGGCCAATTATGCCTCACAGTTATGCAGAGCTGATGTGAGATAACACATAAAAGGTACCTTGCACAAATTGAGGACAGTGATAGCCACTTCCCTCAACTGCCCTAAGCAAATCCCTTTGACAAGTCACCTCATGCCTCTGGGCTTCCGTGTTTCTTCCTGAAAGTAGATATGAGTCAGGCTAGCCTAATTCTCAATCCAACCCTTCCCTCTACTGCCAGTCTGAGACCCCTCGCTGTAGACCCCATGCCAAGTCAGTCACCACTTCCATCCTTACTCCTGTCCCCTCCACCTGTGATGCCCAACAACTATTTTGGGCTGCCTCCTTTCACCGTGGGCCTGTGCACTGAGGAGTAGAGTTAGGGGAAGGCTAGTGTGCCACTGGCTCCTCTGGAGATCAAGAATTGGCCACTTGAGGTTTCTCCACAGCATACAGAAGGAAACTCAGAGCCTGCCTCCAGTGATTTTTCCGCCCTGAAAACAGTCAACTTGGCTCTGGCAAAGTCAGGTTCTTTGTTATACACCTTCCATTTGCTTTATTTATTCTGTTTCTTTCCTGGCTTATTGATTAGCTTTAATCCATAGAGGGACATAAAATCCCTCATCAATAAGAGGCTACTCACACATCGCTGTTGGTTGTATACACGCTGTAATTTAGTGACTCAATCGCCATCCAGCGCACTGGGAGCCTTCCCTGGAGGAAAAACAGTGAGATATCACTTAGGCAGGACTGTCCCCTTCACAAGGCTGGCAGCTTGCCTGAAGCTGGGCTCACTCAAGGCCAGAGAAACCTACTTGAAATTTCATAGATGTAAGCTATGACACAAACATGAAATGTTTTGTGTTTTTCCCATCTACAAATGCGTTTTCAAATTCAGGGACACCCAGATAGGTTAAGTCCTGCTTCCTTCAGAGGGTCCTTAGAGCTGTGTAGAGAAAAACCGTTGTGCATATGTGTGAATGTGGTAGTCATTCACTTAGTCACTTTGTGTCTCTCAGAAGCACTCAGCACTTTGAAATGGAAGACAGGCATAAAAAGAGAATTAAATTTCAATTTGGGAAAGGTTAAGATTGTGTGATGAGATCGGCAGTTTCCGGAGGGGTGGGGGGGCATTTGTGCCCAGTTCTGTAACGTGTAGGTATCATCAGGAGGATGAGGGGAGGAACATGCATTTCAAGTCAACAGCAGCTGTGCACCTGTATCCATCTGAGCATCCATTCATCTAACCATCCATCCAATCTCTAGCCAATGCAGTTTGCACTGGGTTTGGAGATAGGATGAGAGACACTCATCCACCCTTTTGTTGCCTGGCCCTGACTCCCTCCAGGTTTTCCCCATTTCTTGGCTTATTGAGTCCAGACTGGGAAAAATGAGCTGTGGACCAGACATTGGGAAGCTGGACTTCAGAGTCATATTCCTAGTTTCCTCAAATTGGCTGTGATTTGGGGCTGCCTTGCTATTGACCTATCCCAGGTTTTATATGAACCCTGCTGAGAGAGAAATCCCTTCCTCCCAGATTTGTCCAAGCTCTAACAGTGGCATATCAGCCTACCTGAGCAAAGTGAATGGGAAGTATTTATGGGCTTTGTCTCAACCCACTGAAACTGGAGCAGACAGAATCACCTATCATGCCCTGGATCCCACGATCATTCTCTCACTTTGTAAAGTGGAGATATCTGAAGCTCTTCATAACCATAAATTCCAAATGGCATTTCTGTGCTTAAAAGTTCAAGTATAAAAGTAACCTTTATCCCATCTTCAATTTTCTCAGCACTCACACCCCGCTTGCACTCTTGTTCCCTCCACTCCATTCTACCGCTCTCCTCCCCTTAAGGACTAAGACACAGAGTTGTCTCCATTGTGTCCTATGTTTGTTCTTATTTATTCTCAACCTGCTATCGTGTGAACCTCATCCCTCCTAATTATTAATTGCCACATATATTCTTCGTTTTTCTGGTTTGACTTCCTTTGGATCTGTCCACTATGGCAAATCCAACCATGTGCTTCTTTAGAATTCTTGAATGTCCCTCTTATCCCAAGCCCTAAATTGATTCCCCAAATCCTTAGCTGCAATTCAGGGCTCTTCAAGAAGACCATTTCTACCCTCACCACCTTGTCTCTTCTAACACTGAATTTTGACACACCCTCATTTATGCATTACACTCCACCATACTGAAATACAGAATCCCCAAAGTTTTTGTACATTCCTTTGTCTCTAGGCTTCTCTATATACAGTACCTTCTAGGTCATCCAATTCATTCTCATGCTTCCAATATCTATTTAACTGTAAAACTTGAGAGTTGACCTCTTCCAGGCAGCCCTCCACATCTCATCAGAGGCTCAATTTACTGTGATGCTTCTGTGTTCCTGTGGTTCCCATGCTTTCGTCAGCACTTCTCAACTGTTAGAATTGTTCATCATATGTCTATATATGGGCTCCTTGAAGGAGAAGGATGTGTCTGACTTAATTGCCAAAACTTCACACAAGCATGGAACAAATAGATAATAGGCGACAAGGGCAAACCTATATTAATCAGTAATAGTAAAGCCCAGGTCCCTTGAACATTAATTTGAAACATTTCCAGTATTAGAATCACCTGGAGAGCTTGAACCAAAAGAGACACAGGCATTCCATCCCAGAACTGAATAAGAGGTATGACTCAGTATGACTCAGCATCTGTACTTCTTTACAGACTCCAGATGAAATGCAAGTTGAAAATCACTGAATTTAAAACTAGACCAGAGGAGGTAGCAGCTCTGCCCTCCGGTAGTGTGTGGCCGCACTGCACACTTCCTGCAGGGAGCTTGCTTCTCCCCAATACTTTTTTCCCTCCACCTCACCTTGTATCTTTCTTCCGCAAAGCCTCTGCTGCCACCAAACACTTTTCCCTGCCTGTGGCAATAGACTCAAGCCCTGACAGTGCTCTGCTCCTTCCAGGCATCTACCTAAGCGTCCCAAGACTACAGAAGTACCTGTTCCTTATGAAACGCCAAGCAAATAAGCATTAGCTTTGGGTTGCTGAGGAAAGCAGCCAAATAAAAGTCATGGGCTAAACTGTTTAATTCCTCACCCTCTCATCCAAGGCACCACATCTCCCAAATGTTGGAGCAAAGGAAGAAAAGGGATTCTATCAAGGAGCTAGAAATTCCAGGTGGCCCAGCAGAAGCAAGGGGAGCCAGAGAGGACAGATGAGCAGGTGAGCTTCTTTAAGACAAGTCCAGTCCCTTCCCAGAGAAACATCTGCAGTAAGTCGGGCAAAGCCTGAAAAGTTTAGGGGAAAAAGTATTGCCTGGGACCTCAGATCTATGGCTTCTGAAAGAGCCCCTGTAAGCATCCAGGACAAACTGTGTGGTGGTCTCTAAGAGCCCAAGGGGCCCCACTGCAAACCCTATCAGAAAACGGAGTGAAAAGATCCAAGTGTTTACCTTTACTGTGATTGCAGCATGTAAGAACATGTATGCTTGTGGAAGCGGGAAGTAAAAAGTGACAACTGTGTCAAGGTACTGAACTCTAGGTCATTTCCTTTTCAAAATGTTCTTGAGTAGTGTTTCAATGCCATCTTGTTAGTAACTAAAATACAACAGACTGAAAGGAAACTTGGATTTGAGAGTAAATGCAGAGACCTGAGCCTTGCTAAGGCAATTTGGCACCCACCAAAGTAAAAAGGACCCTCTGTATCATATGAAAACTGAAGTCATCCCAGGAAAGCTGAACCCAAGTAATGCTCTTCAGATCTAGAAAAGGGACAGCCATGCCCCAAGTGGACCTACCAAGCACACAAAGACTAGGGGCTTTGTCACCCGCACACCCTGCCTCCACCCACCACTCGGGAAAAGGTGGTGGCACAGCTCAAACATCTAGGGATGTGGATTTTCAGGGCTCTGTGATCCCAGGATGGGCAACAAAGGCAGAACAAGTCCTGCTTCTTTTTTTCTTCTGAGTATTGTTAGGTTCTCCTAGGATCCTGTACTTGAAGATAAACTCGTGATTACTGCTCGGGAGAATGGGTATCATTAGTGGAAATGGATGTGATTTGGACTTGGAGAATGGAGGACTTTTGGTGAGGAGGGACATCAGACTTTAGGAATGATGAGTTTCTCTGTGGGGCCTCATTGTCATTTGTGAATCTCATTCATTTCCTTTATTTTTTGGAATGTATGCTAAACGTCTGTGTTTCCCTGCTATGTTTGATACTCAGGGAAGGGGCCTGTGGGAATCCTCGGAGGTAGCAGAGACATCTAGGGTCTGAACTGGACACAGACACGACGTCTGCACTACTAGGCTTGCGTGTTCAATTACTTGACCACGTCTGACAGAGCCTTCCTCACTAGAAAGTATGAACCCTCAAGCCATTTTAGGAATCAAAACTGAGGTTGTTTGCTGCCTCCAGGCAATGACTACTGGGATCCTTGGTCAGATGGGCAGATCTCTCAACCACTTCAAAACAATGGTAGCCTGGGAGCGGGAGGGAGATGTTAAAAGCATTGGTCGTGAACTTACCATTGTCTTTTTCACATACACTTCTTGACCACGGGACAATCCAAAATCTGCTATTTTGGCTACATAGTTTTCACCAACTAAAATGTTCCTGGCAGCCAGATCCCTGTGGATAAACTGAAATTTTAAAGAAAATCATATATGGTCAGCATAATATTTTGCTCTTCTACTTCACTGTGTTAACACAAAGCCTTTGTGGCTAGGACTTTGAAAAATAAAGAGGATTGTATGCAAAAAGATTTTAAAACATCATCAGAATCCAGCTCCCTTAAAGTTTCCCTCCAGATCCCTCAGTTAGTGAATACTGCCAAGTGACCCATCACATCTCGGGAGAAGCATTTCAGGAAAAATAACCTCAGGTTATTAAACCTTTGGGTTGCAATGTAAGGCTTCTGCCCTTTTGTTTTATTTGGAATCTTTGAAGCTAAACTTGGCAATTCACTCTAAAAACAGGTGATGAGATTCACTAAATATATTGTCAGTATTGAACATTAACTTACATATAAACAGATGCAAAATTAACATAAAGAACCCTAAAGTTAGAAAGATTAGAAAAAGGAATTAAAATGAGAGGGTGACAGGAAAAATGTACAGGCTTATCAAAGCTCTGCTTCTAGAGGTTTCAGAGAACAGACTTCCCAAGCAGGGTTCTCACAACAAACCTGTTTTTGACTTAAGTAGTCCATGCCTCGGGCCACATCTGCAGCAAAATGAAGCAGCTGCTGGGAGGACAGTGTGGAGGCGGTGCTGTTGGCAATGGCAAAGGCCGGGTCGGTCTCCAACACTCGGCTCTTGCGCAGGAAGTCCAGCAGGTTTCCATGGGGGGCGTACTCGATGGCCAGATACAAGTAGCCTGTGCAGAACGGAGAGAGGACCACCTTAGCAGTGACCATCAACAGCTGTGAGATTTCTGATGTGTGCTTTGGACATCATGCATTGCTTATAAATTTCAATACATTTCTAAAGGTTAATCATTTATTAATACCCACCTCAACAGTCCTGAGGGAAGGAGGAAGGTCTGAAGCATCCCCCTGCATTCTTAGAGGGGCTCATACCTACATTCAGGGTTCCCCTCTTTCCACTGTCCTCCCTATTCTTAGCAAATATGGATCATCATGGAGGGCTTCCTGAACGATCCACCTACTCAGTAACAATCGTTGAGTGAAATCAAGTGGCTTGCTTCCAGAAGATCTAGGACAGCTTGTACTTATCCATATCACTTTTTTTTTTTTTTTAATTTCACTGTTGATCAAGAACCTAATACAAACTGGGTATGTTAGTCGAATCAGTCTCTAGCTTTTCTGGAGGTTATTTAAAAAGAAAACAATGATTGACCATCCATAGTGGAAGAACCTACAATAAATAAATTTATCTCCTACCTTCTGTTCTTCCCTACATACTATGTCACCATATTATTGATGAGGTCACTGGTCAGCAGAGTAGTGTTAGAGATTGCATTTTGCTTCCAGAAACCAGGAAACTCAAAAACTTTACAGAAAATAGTTCCTAGAAAAAAGTGATACTTCATTGTCCAAATTGTTTCTCTCCAAAAAAATTAAAACTAATGTGAGTCAGCTAAAAGTAAAGTGTTTTTACTGTCTTATTTTAAAGGCAAATTTTTTGTATGCCATTGTTAGATTAAAAAATTTTTTAAATGTCAAATGAATTTGAACATCAAAGAGTTTCCAAGAAATTAAAATTCTGGCAAAAATATCTTCTAGCACTGAATCCTATGTGCTCTAAAAAGATAAACCTCATTTCTGAAATGAATATGCTTTCTAACTTCTAAATTCTAATTCTACTGAATTATAAACTTTAAGAGTCAACTAATTGTGTGTTAATGTGATGATAGAGCAAAAATTAAAAATGTATATATTTTTCTGTTGCTTATTGTTCTCTATATACACATCTATATATTTTTAAACTTTCAGTTACTGCTGCTCCAGATTGGTTCTAAGTTACGTCCTGAAAACAGTAATCAAATGTCATTACTTCATTTTTCAACCTAAAGGACATAATCTAACTTCAGAATTACACCCTTATTGGATCACAAAATGATACATTGTTGAAGCACCAGTATTTTTAGTATAATAAATTGAGGAAAAGGAAACAGTCTCTTTTCTATTGTTGGTTTTTGTGCTGTAAAGTCAACAAGGGGTTGTCAAGTTTGTAAATAATTACTTCAAGGGATTTCGCTTTGTTTTTTGTAAGAGTGAACTTTTCCATGAGAAACTGTTTAAGCATAGTTTCAGAACTTCAAACCCAGGTAGCATGCAGAAGTAAATGCATATACAATACTTATTCATTTACAGAAAATAGTGTGTATGTGTGTGCATATATATGTATATAAAATATTCAATAATTATTTGATTTAATAATATAAAGGGGGTTTAACTTCAAGGGAATGTCTAATACTCAGAGGATACCACATCTCTAATCAGAAAGAATATCTGCACCCCTGTGTTTATAGTACAGTTCACAATAGCCAAGACCTGGAAACAACCTAAATGCCATAACCAATGACTGGATAAGGAAGCAGTGAGATATATTCTCAATGGAATTCTATGTCACTGTTGAAAAAAAGATGAAATTGTACCCTTTGCAACAATCTGGATGGAACTAGAGGAGATCATGTTAAGTAAAATGAATCAAAGCAAAAGAAATAAAGGTGGTTTCATACATATGTGAACTATAATAAAATGAAACAAATGAACATACAAGTTCCAATAAACACAGCAAGACACAGGACGGTGGTTACGGGAGACTGGTGGGGAAGGGGGCAAAGGTGGCGGTAAAGGACACTGGAACTCTGGTGGTGGGTGTGGTGTGAAATATAGACTGAGATGCAATTTCACTATCCTAAAATAAATATAGCATTGTGAACAAAAGAAATATTAAAAAAAGAGTATGTGTAACAGTAGTTACAAAACTCCAATGTAAATGTAAAGGAAATTAATTTGGGTGAAAACAAAGTACTATCAGATATAAACATATTAGTTATTATTTCAATCTACATGTCACTAGTTCTTTCCTATTATAACAGATTATTGGCATTCAGATTTAACATTCAGAATATGAGTTTGGGGGGTTGGAGGAGACATGAAAAAGTAATCAAGAATCAACAGACTTCACTCTTCTTGGTGGCAAGGGCTTCTCCAGTCCACCCAGTAGTAGTAGCTGAGAAAACCTCGGAATTAGCAAGGGTGGGAGTGTGTAGGAATTGTAGATATTTGGGGGCAGTAGTGGTTGAACCACATCAGGAGCCAGATGATCCAGCCTTGGGACGTTCCTTCAAAAAGAAGCCAGACTTTGGCAATCTATAAATGAGACTAGACACTCAAGAGTGAAATTGCCACTTGAAAATAAGATAATGTTCTTAAGATTATTATCAGTCTTCATTTAACATGGAATCGTGCCTGTTTCAAAAAACAAAACTGGCAGGAAACACAGGAAAAGAGCATCTCACCACGATGTTCACATGCTCCCAGGAGATTGATGATATTTGGGTGGTGTCCAAGTTTACAAAGAACTTCCAGTTCCCCTGCAAAGTCCCTGTGGTCATCTTTGGAGGCATATTCTGGGAAGAACAAATCAAGAGTTATAATCCCTCCTTATTATATCACTTCAAAAACAACTGCCTTCTTCTCTCCTTGGGATCTTCTGGTCCATCCAGCAACTATTTGGTCTGAAAACCATATATAAATTGAAAAGGTTAATGCAGAGTATCTGGCACAGCTGACACTGTGGGTTGATCCTTCTTTGTAGTGGGACTGTCCTGGGCATAGATATCTGGCAGATTCTCTGACCTCTACCCACTATCCACTGGTAGCCCAACCAAGAAAGCATCAATGTCACCAAAGGACTCTCAGGGGGCAAAATCAGGCCTGGTGAAGAAGCACTGCTCCAACACTGACTTGTTTAAGCTCTCAAATGCTCAGGGAAATGACTTGCTAGGGAGAGAGTTACCTACACTTAGACTCCTGCTAAAGCTCTCTTCTTCCTGCTAAATCTCTCTGTGCTAAATCTTCCTGCTTCTTCCTGCTAAATCTCTCATCGAGACAAATATGCCAAGGAATAGAATCAAAGTTTCAGTGAGATGTCACCAATAACGCATATAGGAAAGCAAGTCTTTTCACAAATCAAATGTGAGTGACCCTTTTTTATGGATGCTATTTGATAGTCAGAACACTGAGCTGCATTTATTTCTGGTCTTTTTGTCCTGTCTCTCCACTAGCACTCTGATCAGAGAGAGAACCTCCAGACACCAGCCAGGTTGAAGAGAAGGCTTTAGTTGATGTATAAACGGACTGACCAGCAGTGTGCTATTACTGTTTTCTGACCAATCACACTGTGGGGAAGAGTGGCAGGGGTGCTGGTGGCCACAGGCATGCCTGAACATGCTAGGAAGTCATATGGGTAAGGGCATCTATAAGATGGACTAGTGGGCAATTTGAAGGCAAGTACCCTGTTCTTGTCACAGCTACCTGAAGGTCAGTGCCTTGGAAGCATTTTTAAAATGATGTTCTTTACAATGAGGGTCTCCCTTGACTGTAGTAACTGCCTTCCTTTGCTTATATCAAACTTTACTCCAATTTTCTACCCCAGTACCTTAATAGATTCACATGGGCACGAGTTAGACAGTCAGGCTCAGGTCAGATCCCAATAAAACTGAGTTTCACACAGAAGAGAAGAGAGCTAGTCATTCTATGTTCTCAGATGTTTCCATCGAGGGTTTTTAAACGGGCAGGCACCAAGCTATCTTGAGATGGGCACAACTCAAAAAGACTTAATTCTTGTGATTTCAAATGAGTGGTTTTCAAACTTGAGCATACAGAAGGATCACTGAGAAAGTATGCTTAGAGCAGTTTCATGGGCTAGCCCAGAAAGGCGAATGTAGTAGAAATGGGTGGGAGATGCATTTCTAATAACGTCTCCAGTAATTTTGATGTGGGTAATCCATGAGGACAGTGGCTCAAAGAGTGTGGTCTCCAAATCTTCAGAATCAGCGTCGTTTGGGAACAAACGGAAATGGAAATTCTCTGGTCCTCTTCCAGACTTACTGAATCAGAAACTTTGGGGCGGGGTCCCATGGTTTAACAAGGCTTCCAGGTGATTCAGGTCCATGTTCATTGTTGAAAATAACTGTATTAAGAGAAACAATAGTGCTCCCCCAAAGTTAGCAGTGTGTGACTAAGAATCTGTATTCTGACATCCCAGGGAATAAAGACACTGCTGTTTAAATAACTGTGCCTTCATATTTACATCCTGACCCTATCACAGGCTCAACCTCAAAGGAAACTTCACCTCCAGTTGCACACAGCAGCTGTATCTGACATCGTGCCAATGTTTTGTTTAAAGAATTTAAGACTGCAGAGGAAAGATTCAACAGGAAGTCAAGTTCTCCCCACCCTAGTGAAACGCTGACTCTGTTTGACCATGAACTGACCTTTCATCCTCTTGATGGCAGCATCCATCCGTAACCCGTCCTTCTTGATGCGTGCCTTAAGGACCTGGCCAAAGTTTCCCTCCCCAATCACATCTTGAAACTTGATGTCATTCCAGTCAAGCACTGGATAAATGGTAGGATCTGGGTTGTTTTTGGCCTTCCTGTTCAGGGCCAGAGTTCCTGAGCTGAACTGCACAGCTGGTTCTTCCCTCTAGAAGAATAAGTTTTTCATAGATAATTATGTCAAGATTTTTCATAATGCTAAATTGTTCTAAATAGTTCTAAATTGTATAGTATCTCCTGGTTACACCCACACCAGATAAAAAGAATAACAGTATACCTAATTTTAGAAGAAAATGAAAACTGGCTTAATCTGATAGGACCATTCGGATGGACTGGCTGCACAGACACAATTCCAGGGTCTCAGTAGGAAAGCATGCTGTAATCGATTAGCAATGCCTGCTGAGAGTGTGGGGGAGGAAGGGTAACAGCTAGTACACCATGATGGCACATACAGGTTGATACACTTGAGTTCCTAGTCCGCTGTGGAATGGGTAGGTATTATTATTTGGACAAGAACTTGGAGACCCTATCCGGGGCAGTCCCAGAATGCATTTCAGCTTTCCTGGCAGCATCTTAGTCTGTTCTGGGCTCTACTCACCCTCTACCACTCGTTCTAAAGCTTACACTCTCTTAAGCCCACTCTAGACTCTGGCTCCAGGATCACCAAGACTTAGAGCAAAGCTCAACACAGTATCTCCCCTTCTCCTGAGTTTTAGTGGCTGCTCATGTGTGATAAGAGTACTAGTATCATGATGAGCTCCAGGACAAGCAACACCTTGCTGGTCCTTTTCTCCAGTATCAGCCTGAATTGAGGCAGATCTATCATGGAGTCAAATAATGAAGCGCTCTTGTCCTCTGTTGGGGAACCTTGAGGAGATGTATACATGAATGGATACTTTACTTGCAATATGTAATTGTATTCAATATTTTCCATGAAAATTGGTAACTGGAAACAAAATTTCAGAGAGCCTAAAACTACAAATTAGAGAAATGTTCAGGCTATAGCATACCAAAAGGACGTCAAAGGGGTATTATGACTTTGTAAACCTTTGCTACTAGTCAGAATTCCCAGTTGAAAGAATGAGGCCGTACCAAGTACCATGAACTATGACTGCATGTGAGGGTACACAGGAATGGGAGACAGACACATGTATATATAATTCATATGTACATACATGAATTCATGTATATATATGTATAGAGGGAGATTTTAGAAGTAAAAAAAAATTGGAAACTAGAAACAGAATTTGGGGAAACTTGTTTGGTGCAATACATCATTACTCATGTCCTTCCTTACCAAAAATGTTCAATTCTTTACACTG
Organism: Solenodon paradoxus; assembly: GCA_004363575.1. Classification (NCBI taxonomy): domain Eukaryota; kingdom Metazoa; phylum Chordata; class Mammalia; order Eulipotyphla; family Solenodontidae; genus Solenodon; species Solenodon paradoxus. Next base: position 161,189 of record RJWH01000651.1, read on the forward strand.
CAAGATTACTCTGGTGACTTATTGCTATGATAACTGTAAATCTCTTTTTGATGGGGAAATAGCCCTAGTTTTACACTTGGTTTCCTGCATAATTTTTAAGAACAACCTTTGCACTCTCAAAATTGTTCTAGTTTGGACAAGAAATTATATCGTCATGTTGTTTATCTCCCCTTTCAAAATGGAAGTCATCGAAAGGATGACACTTGCCCAAGGAAAATAGTTGCTTTAAAAATAGATTTTCTGGCCACATCTTTCAAGTGAACGTTCTGCAAATATGTAGACTTGCACTTATTAGCTAGAAGAATGAGACACTACCACGTTTTGGAAGGCTTGGGCCATTCTCCTCTGGACGTTTGCCCTCTTCAATTGCAACATGATCAAAAAGGCCAATAGCACTGTCAGGCAGGTCATTCCCGCTGAGCCAAGGATGGCTATAAGCAGCATCTTCCCTCCTCCGAGGTCTCCTGGTGCTGTGCAGAACACAGGAGAAGCCAGCAGGGTTAGGGTTAGTTCAGGGAGAGGTACACCAACACCAGAAGTCCCAGTAGACTGGCAATATAATGGCAGCCCTGACCCTTCCAACTAGTTGCTGGGTGACTTTGGAATATTCATTTATGTTCTCAAACTCAATGGAGATGAATCTGACTCAGGTGGTTGTCATAAGATCTTTAGTTTTTAGCATTTGTCAAGTTTACTTCCAAGTACAGGCCCAAGAAGATGGGCATTATCAAATAAAGCAAGAATGACTCACTGAATATATGACTTTGGGAAAGTGATTAGACTTTCCTGTATATTTTCCTCATCTAGAAAAGCTTTGAAGTTTGATGATGCTTAAAGCTTAGTGTCTTTAAGATGCTTTGCTTTGCTTTATTTATTTTTTGTTTGTTTTCAAGAGTTGGTGGATGGAACCTGAGTATATCAATGGGGGAAGAAAGGAAGGGAAGGTGGGTGTGCAGAAGAGAAAAAACCATTACATTTAGGGTTTAGGTAAAAAAAAAATTATAGTAAATCCTTTTAACATTATAGATAGGTTCTTGGAAACCAACTTTAAGTGCAACAGCATATCCTGAAACCCAGACTTTGAATGACGTTATTTCATTCCGTGTCAGCGGGGGTTTTTCTTCTCATCCACATTATATGAAATGTTATTATTCAAGACCTGCTGTACCACAGAACAAATTTTACCAGATGATATAAGCAAGAGTTAAGTTTCTACAGTGTATTTCTGGTCACAGAAACGTTACCAGACTTCTAAATAAAGACCCCAAACACTTCTAACATTAACAGAAATTTGTATTCATTAACCAATTCATTTTCTAGCCCACTTCTCCCAGTTCATAGTGGCAATTGACCAGAGCCTGGGAACTCAGGACACAGGTGGGAAGTAACCCTCTACAGGACACCCTTCCATCCTTCATCCCAAGGCTCTCTCTCCTCTCTCTCTCTCTCCCTCCCCCTCTCCCTCTCTTTCCCCCTCCCTCTCTCTCCTTCTCCCCCCACCCCTCTCTTCTCTCCCCCTCCTGGGACAAATGAGACATGTCACTTTGCCTCCCTCTAGGGAACTGATGTGTGTGTTTGTTTGTTTCTTCATTCAATGTTATAACAAACAAATTTTGAATGGAATGGTGTTCTTCCAAGGCCTAATGCATTGAAGACTATGGTCTAAATTTTTTACTTCTTTCCCTTAAAAGCAAACTCAATATTAATAAACAGCTTTAGAGCATGATGCTGTCTTCTTGCAAATATTCTTTTGTGATGATCTATCTTTCATTCTCTACGTATGAGTATACAAAGAGGTGTATGGAAATAAATGATGAGGGATTCTGGTTTTGTTGCATATTTTTAAAATTTTGCTGTTTATATTTTATGTGTAGCTTGGATTTAGGTACTGTATATACTTCAGCAAAATACAAGTAATTATGAAAATGATGTATTTATTAAGAATGTGACCTAACATCTATGATTGTCTATCACTGAAAGATTCCTTGGACATTTAAAAAAACATTCCAAATAGTCAGCAGAGATTCTCTGATTTTGTTTTTTAATCCTTAGATGACATTTAAGAGAACCAAAAAGTCTTTAGTGCTATAAAACATTTTCTGTAGACTCCTGTCCATATTGTCAATTGACAAAAATCACTGTTTCTAATGCCTCTCTAATTATATTCTCTACACACTGTGTGGAGGGTTAGAAGGTATCTTTAGAGAAAAAGAACTTTATGTGCTTTAACTCTGCCCACTCCAGGTCCTTGTTAACTTAATTATATTCAACAGGTATTATTCATCACAAACACTGATCACAGTCAGCATGGTACTGAGAAATTGGTGTCCCAAAGAGCTTACAATCTCTGAGATGGGGGTTAATGGTGGCCATGGAGACATACTAACCTGGATCTGAAATGTAGAAGAACATTCAGAATAGCATAAAGTCATCCAAGCTAAAAGAGGTGTTCATTTTGAGAAAGAACAGAATGCAGTCTTAGAATTTTCCATTGAAATACCCCCATAAGCCTGCTGCCACAAAGCAGGTTCTGTACTCTTCTGTTTCCACAGAATCAATTTCATATTCCTTAAAAGCTTGGCTTGCCAGATGGAAAGTGCTAATAATCTAGTATTCAATAATAGAAAATGGATCAACAGGGTATTCTCTCCAGGGACATTTGCGTTGTAAGAATTTATCTGAAGATGCTAAAGCCTATTGAGATAAATGAATTATGTCATATAAACACAGTATAAATATCTTAAGATGGACTTTTCTCATTTTTCAGAAATAATCCTATGTAAATACCTGTCCTCTCTACCAACCTTGAGATTTGGAGACAGTTGTCAGTTCATGAGAAAAGGTTGGATTGCTTGGCCCTATATTGTTCTCTGCAAAAATGTCCAACCAGTAAGATGTCTCGGGCTCTAAACCCTTGAGTTGATACTGAGTGATGGTCGCATTCTTGATCTTCACATCAATGTGCTGGTCTTCGTTCTTGCCCTGAACCTTGTAACGAATGATAATGGAAGAAATAGAATAGCCATCCAAGATAGTCCAAGAGATCACAGCTGACGAGTCTGTGATATTAGAGATCTTGATGTTTTCTGGTTGAGGAGGAAGAACTAGAAATTAAAAACCATAAAGAAGATTTTACTTAAGATACTACCAAATCTCATATTATGCTTTTGAAAGATACTTAATGTCAGCTCATAAACTAAGAATGGTTAGTAGGTGTTTTCTTAAATGGAATTCCAATCATTTGGCAGTGAACACCATACAAACTTGACAGAACGGCACAAGATGGAAAAATGGTAATGCATATATCATATCACATATTTTTTCACCTTACACTAAATTAAGGACTTAGAAATTCCATTACTCAAAAAACCTGTATTACACTGTTCATGATGCTGGGAAGAACAGAAAGATGATGAGAGCTGACATTTATTAGGCCTTTATTATATAGTTGCTCACTTCTCTTCATAACAATCTTACCATATGTGTTGAACCTCAGAGAGACTAAATGACTTGGTCAAGGTCACAAAGTGATTAAGTAAAGGAAATACAATCTAACCCCTGGTACTTGAAGTCATAGTCCATAGTCTTGGCTACTGTCCCATGTGGCCTGTTTACCCTAAATACATTTAGGGAATAGTAGCAAGTCAGTGTATACATAAGAAAATGTGCTGAGCATTTACCAGCAGAGTGCTATAGGGATTGGGGTAAAAGAAGAGCTCATTCCACTCAAGGGCATAGTTAGGATGAGAAATACTTTGAGACCTTTCCATATATGAAGATGACATATACAGAATCATCTCCGCACTCACTCATACTCCTTTTTGATAAAGGGAACAGGTTAGAAAGGAAGTTTGTGACTCTATAAAGCCCAAGGTTATTTAACCCAAGGAAAGAATGAATCCAAGATCTTGCTTTTAATATTACACTTGTGTGGCTGCTTTTAAGGTACTTGCAATGTATTCTTTCTCAAGTCATAACCAGACAGGCAGGTGGTAGGCAGTGCAAGACTTTCTATTATCCAAATTTTAGAGATGAGAAAACAAGACTCCAGAAATATAGGGTAATATAGTGTAAATGCAATTATAATTCCTATTCTACTTCATGTTGTAAATATAATTCCTATCCTACTTTCTTCATAAAGTCATTGTAAGGGTCGAAAGATCTATCTATCTATCATATATATATATATATATATAGTTTTATACATATGCTTGGGGCCATATGCTAAATCTAATTATTTCTACTTGTTACACTTAGACCCAATGGAATAGCTAGGCTAGACACAAGTATAAACTTTATAACTAAAAGCACTGATTTTATTTCAAAATAGTCTATCTGCAAGATCATTCAATGACTGTGTGTGTGTGTGTGTGTGTGTGTGTGTGTGTGTGTAAATGTTCTCACATGTTCCTCTTGACCTAATTTCCTGACTCTGTAGAGACCAGGTCCTACCCTGCTATTCTCAGCGTCTTGACCATCACCATCAGCCTAATCCCCAACCTCAACCAATATCCACACAACCTTCCAAGGCAAGTCTAGTCTCAGTGATTACTAGCTAGTTTCATTTAATACTATAATATGATACTTATGATGTGATTTTGATAGTATAGAATTATAATTGTAAAGTTTATGTAGAATAGTATTTAAGACAACTTTTAAAATATAGATTTATCCTACAGTTACCACCTTATATTATTGAATAAATCTATAATAATTTAAACAAGTTGGGAATGGTATAGGAATACACACAGAGATAATGGGAGAAAACAAAATGCCCAGAAATAGATGAAAAAACAAAATGAGAACTTGGCCTATGAAACAGTAAGCATCACAAGTCACTAGAAGGACTAGTCAATATATGACATTAGGACCACTGACTTGCCATATGTGAACTGATAAGATTAAAATGTAAAAGATTAAAATATTTACATAAGTCCTCAAAATAACATCCCTATATCTTAAAGACCAAAATATGCACAACACTAAAACTATCTGGAAAAACATGTAAGGAATATAATTATGATGTGGGAGTAGGGAATAACTCCAAAACACAACAAACATAAACCAGAAAGGCAAATATTGACAGGTCTGATTATACCAAAATGAAACTGTGGTAAAAGACACCACAAATGAGATCAGGAAAATGCACTGACAATGTATATAACAAGATGAGTATCCAAACTATACAAAATACTTTTTATGAATCAACAAAAAGGACAACCAATGGAAAATGGTCAAAGTATTTCAACAAATATATCAAATTCCCAATAAAATGCCCAAGAAAGATGCTCAATCTTATTATCAAGGAAATTGAAATTAACAGTGAGGCACCATTTTGTTTTACTCTGAGATTGACAGAAAATTAAGCAGCTAACATATCAAATGATGTAAATAGAGAGAAAGGATACACACACAGAGTTGGATATAGGGAAAATGGCACTCACACACTCCTGGACAGAGCAGACATCGAATAGCCACTTTGGAGGGTAAAAGTCCACCAATTTCTGGAAATATTCCCTAGAAAAACTCTCACATCTATGCACATAGAGACAGACATAAAGATAGTCACTGCATTTTCATTTGTGATAGTAAAAAAAAAAAAGAAAAACAATTATTTTCACTCCAAATTCAATGATATAGTCATACACAGAATATTATGCAGAAGTTAATAAGCATGTTGGATCTAAACAAAATGAACAAAGATAAGTAAAAATGATAATGCTTATTTTAAAAAAGCAAGATGAAGAACAATATGTATAATTATATATATGCTTATATATATTAAAATAACACATTGAATGGGAAACTAAAGACAAAATTTTGGATGTCTCTGAAGAGTGGAAAACAAAGTAGGGATGATGGTCTAAAGGGATTTTGATATAACTTTGTTGTTATTCCATGAAACAGCTAAAAGGATGAAATCAAATATAACAAAATGTTTAACAGCTATTTATTTGTGCTGATAAGAATGTGAATGTTGTATTATTCTCTGTCCTGTTCTATACTTTTCAATTTCACAGCATTTAAAAAATGATGGATCGTGTCTAAACACTGGTAAAACAATTGAGACTTCCACATGTCAGTGATATAAGAAGAAAGTGACTGGAGAAACACAGTCAGTTCCCTCACCTGTTATGAGGGAGTGGAGACCCAACTGCAGAAAAGAGGTTCAGACCACACACACTTGACTTAATAGGTCTGGCCAAGAGCTATCTAGTTTTTCCAAGTGCTCCCAGCCACAGACACAGTTCTAATGCACTGGGTTAAATGGAACTCTCTCCTTAATGATGAAAAAACTTTCAATATGACAGAGAAACTCAGTAAGTTCCAATTAATTTAAATGACCAATCTAAGACAGAGAAAAGTCTGAACTCCAGAATATTTTGAAATAAATGTATCTCATTACTCACATATATACACTGCAACTTTGTCTGTTAAGATTTTTCAAGTAAAGTTCTTTGGCTTTTAAGAGTAGGAAAAAACCATCTGCAATTAATCACCGTAACTATGCATACAGATACATGATGTCTTGAACACTGTCCTCTAAAAGATCAAATAAACCTTGAAAGCTTACTTGTGTTACTCATTTACATAATAACACCATACCTAAGAAAGGTCAGTTTTAGCAGTCTCATTTGAATGATTGCAAATCCAAAAAATGGATCTTTGTTATATATTGCAGGTTATTAAAATGATTGGTATGTTGAAGTGGGGGCACGAATTAGCTCCCATTCACGATCCACTTCCTTTCATCATTTCTAAAACTAAACAGTCTGATAGATTTAAGAGCTGAGACGAAGTAGTAATAACCAAATGCTGTTTGGGTAAGGTTGGGGTAGCAAGAGTTACTCACTGTCACTAAGGGTCCAAGCTGTGAGATCTTCACTCCATTCACCCTGTGCTTTGGTGTTGACTCTGGCACGGACAATGTACTGCTCCCTGGGGTGTAAATTGTTAAGTAGTACTGAAGTCAAGTTGCCTGGCACTTTGATATTCTGCTGATCACTATTCATTTGCACAGACCTCCTCTCTACTTCCACATAGAAGTCATCTTCTGAGCTTGAAAATATTGGCTGCCAGGTCAAATTCAGAGTGGTCTGACTTTTTGGCAGGAGACTAAGACCTCTTGGAGGAGGGAGACCTAGAAGAAGCCACAAGATTAATTTTTTGGAGAGGGTGAAGGTAATAGCAGCCCAAAGGGCAGTTTCACAGACTAATGTTGGCTTCTAGAATAGTATACAATTGTATAAGCTATCAAACAAACATAAGCTATCTGTCAGATAAACATTTTTCCTACCAAAATAACACATCTTAATTTTATTTTTCAAGTGGTTGTGAAATTTTATTTTTTAATTGATTTTATTGGAGGACTATTGCATTATGACATTAGCTAGGTTTAAGGTATACATGATAGAAAATTTACATCCTAATAATACAGTAAGTTTACCACTATTTCCTGTTTTTCCTTCACTATAAAATTAAGCCCCTCTACCCCATTTGCCACCCCCCCGCCCCCCAACACACACACACCTCCTTCATCTGTTCCTGTACCTTCTGATTTGCTTTTTTTGGTTAAAATTCTATTGTTGCTTTAGTTCATTTTTAAAGTCTATTTTTGTTTAATTTAGTTCATTCCTTTGCTTGCTGTCTCTATACACCACATATGAATCTACATTTCCCCTAGCTTATCTCACTACCTCTAGTTCCCTCCAGGTCTATAAATGGCCAACAGACACATGAAAAGATGCTCTGCTTCTCTAGTCGTTAGGAAATGCAAATCAAAACAATGAGATATCACCTAACAAACCTTTAAAATAATTCTTATATGTAGTTCTAGTGACTGTAATGCATGAATACAACTCCTTTAGAACATCTGGGAATTCTTTCAAGAGCCCTAGAAATGAGCAGATACTTTGATCCCATCGCTGGCCTGTTCCTGTTCAAGGATTTATCCTGAAGAAATAATCCCAGGGAAGACAAAAGACTGTGCAGAAGATGTTCATCATGACAGTAGTTATAATATAGCAAATAACTGAAGCAAAACTTAATGCTCAAGATCGGGAAAGGCTTTGAGATAGCCACAAAATGGGTTAAAAGAGGTTATTGGAAAAAGTAGGGGGGCCCGATAAAATATTTATAATACATGAGAAAAAAACAACTCTGATTGCAACTTGGTGAAAGACCTGTCTACCACTGGTGAAGATATGAAGACTCTAATAAAATGAAAACAGTGGGTTTGCCAAAGTTATGGGACCATGGGTGGTTGTTCATTGTTTCTGTTACAATTTTGGGCAAAACACTGCAAAGCAATTTGGGGGTGACTTTTACTTAGGAAGAAGGGCTTCAGACATTATCAGAGCTGTAGTGGCAAAGGTAGGCCTCGCCCTGCTCTGACCATAACAACGTTCTGGCTGTGACCACGTGCTGTGGACATCATTTCCCATAAGGACGACTAGAGACAAACCAAATGGTAACCATATGAGTTTTGAAATCAAAGCAACAGGAGCACGCCACTTTAGATTTTGTGATCTTGGAAAATTTCATAAGCTCTTCCAGACCAGGAGGATTAAGTGAGATAATAGGTATGAAAGTGCTTGGAAGGTGTTAAGAGCACTCCTAACATCTCCTTCCTGTCCTTCCTAAGATGTCTTATCTCATGTTAATAACAGAGGAAGAATCTGTGTATTTTCAATTAGTAAGAGTAAACTTATTTTTTTAAATTTTAGCTATAAGGTCTATTTCAAAACAAAAGATAGGGAACCTCTAACTCTTGCAGTCTGTGTCGAAATGATTGCCTCTAAGTGGGGCAAAAAATGGTTCAAGGGGTATGAGAAAATGTTAGATATTACAGTATTTAGGGAGCATAATGTTTATATAAGCAGATCTATGGTATCATAATTTAATGGTAGAAGAGATAGTAGGACAAAAATATAAGTATTATAATTAAGACCAAAACCCCCCAAAATTCCTTAGGGGTGATACTTAAAAACAATACAATGATGTACACCTTAAACTTACAGAATGTTAGGATGCAATGTTCCTTCAATAAAGTTAATTTCTGAGAAGTTTAGGATAAATTCCAAAAATAAATAAGCAAACATTTCAAAATAAGATTGAGAAACACTGCTCTAATTTTGGTAAGAGATGAGAGGAAGGGTCTGTTTCTATCCATGGGGAGAGTGACTGTCAGTGGCCAGCTCTGACTGCTCAATGGCCTTTGCTTGACATTATGTGAAAGGTCTTACTGGTCTTTATTCTATAACTTTTGCAAATTGAGAATGATCTTTTCCCTTTTTTCCTTTCCTTTGGGAATATGATCTACCCTTTACCTCCCCAACTTGCCCTTTTTTGGCCATGTGTTCAGAACGTATTTTCTTCCCTCCCCTCCTGGCCTCTCCCTGGCTTTTACCACTCAATCAACACAGTTATAAAAAGTGCAACTGCTAGCTGAATTAAAATACACACATCAGCAAAATTCAAAGGATGGGAAAAGAAGAACCTTCAAGAATACCCTTCCCACCCCACCCCTGAGAACTACTTTGAAATATTCCGAGACCTCTAAATACATCCTGGTTGGAACATATTCTGAGGGCTTGAAGACAGTAGAGTGTGAGTCTGTGAAGTGTTTTATGTTCTGTTCCACAAATACTTTCCATTCGAGTCAAATTTTGACCTTCCTCTTTTGATTCATCAACACTGGCCTGAGAGATTAACCACCCTTTGCTGTTTATCAGCAACCTGATGACACATCAGGGCCCCCTTTAATCAGATGGAGAATGCTTCATCCCCTAACTTATAGGTGGTATCTGCTGTCCCCAGGAAGCTATTTCACAATATATAAACAGTATTCCTTATCTACTTCTGCAGTGTTTCTGAAAGTATCAGAGCACTTCTTTGAGTCCCATTTAGATCTTTAAGGATGCTGCTGATCAGATGAGAACTGGCTGGGTAGCATGGAGAGGGGTAGTATGTTAGAGATGAACAACCCTTACAGGAATCATCCCATACCCTGCTGCTTTCAGTAAATGGGCTAAAACATTGAAAAATTTGATCAATTTGGATAAGGAAATGTTACCTTTGGGCATGCAGGTTAAAATAGTTAAATAAAAGAAAATTAAGTCTAAAAATTTAGTATGATGATGTATAAGATGCAATGCTATGGGTAAGTCATTAACACGCTGAGACTCTACATTTTAATCTATAAAATGGGAAAGATGATAATTCTTAGCCTCCAAGGTAATATGAATTAAATGTATGCAAATGTGAAACTCTAAAGCACCAAGAAACAGTTACAGAATGATTGTACACGGTGACAAAGGATAGCACTAATGCTTTAGAGGGTGTGTGAGAGGCCATGTTGGCATCAAAGGAACTGACAAACTCACAGGCTGTTTAATTAACACAATAGAAAGCTAACAGATACTGGCTAACAGAGCTTACTGATCAATCAAAATATTGCTACATCTGTTATTAGAACGTGTGAACCCAGGCCCAACAGCATCAAAGACCACTTGGGGACTTTAAACAATGCAAATTCTTGAGCTCTATCCTCATTCCAAACCTCTGGAAGGGGACCCAGAAAACTGCTTTAACAAGTTCTTCACTGATTTAGAAATATGGAGGGATATAGTCTAAGAAATAGCTTAAGGAGATAAAAGTGGATGCCTTTAGGAAGCAGGACTGGGAGGTGGCGGGAGAGTGTAGCAGCGACTGCTGTTTTTTAGATAAAAGCCTTTCACTCCATTTGATGTTTAATCAGGTACATGATGTACTTTGAAAAATAAGAAATTATTTTTTTAAATAAATAAACTGGATTTCTGAAGTATGTGTGTAGCAAGAACCTGACCCTTAAAAAGATGCAAACAGGAAGTGGTGGTAAAATGCAGAGCCAAGGCTCAACACAGTTGCTACTAAGTAAATCCCAACTCCTGAGGGATGTCCCTACCTTCCTGAAGGTTCATCTGCTTCCTTGTATGCCCTGGTGGATTCCTGCAGACTCCCTTCCCCCAGGGAGATAGACCAGGAATGAAGCCCAAATGAAGGATTGATTTGGCTCAAAGTTGGGAGCCTTCCTGTCACTTTCCCACCTATTGAAAAGCAACTCCTTCCACCTCCATCCCCACCCACTGACCACCACCCTTCCTGGTCTTCCTTCCTCTTTCCCCTTCCTCCCCCTCCCACCAGAGCTCATGAGTAAATGCTGTTGGCTGCAACTGACCGATAGACGCCGTTGTGAACCGTCTCACGGGTCCAGGATGCCCTTCCCCGCCCTCTCCACGACGCGCCAGCTGCACACAGAGTTCATATTCTGTTCGAGGTTCCAAATAGTTGAGTGTGACAATCTCGTTTGTCACTGAGAAGAGAGAAAGTCCAGGAAATTTGAATTAGCATTCTTTTACACTCCTTAAACTATTAATATTGTTATTGTGATGTGAACTAATTGTTTGGTTTTTAAAACTACAACATCTTACATAAAACTACAAAAAACTACAATGTGAAACAGAGGCATCCATCTTCAGGGTTTCACCAATGCTAATGGAGGGAAAATAGAGCTTTGTCAAAGAAGTTTGCAGGTTATGACGGCTTTATGAATGTAAGGCTCTCTGCCACTTACATATTCCTGATCTAGTGCATTTATCTTTTCACCTATAGAATAAAACATACACAATTCAGAATACCAATCTATTTAGAGAACAAAAATCTCAGAATACAAAATAATTTCACTTCTATTTTCAAATACAGTGATTACAACAAGCTATCAAGAGAAGAGACTGAGTTTGCTGATAATGAGTAGTTAACTGATTTGTAATGATCATATCATCACAAAAGTGCTCTGAAGCATTTAAAAACAGATGGCATGTGCTTCTTTTCTTTCAGCTATTTGCTTTAGAAGGACTCTGTTTTTCCATGGATATTGCAAAGGTAGGCTTCTGCCTTACCATATGATAAATTCCTAGTCTGTAAGAAAAAAATTAGATTTTGAGCTTAAGAGGTCTTAGAAGACTGCATTGAGGCTGTCCATTTATAAAGAGAGAAGATGAATTATTACCATCATATGGGGTGGAGAAGAAAAGAAATATGCTTTTTAATAAGACCTAGCTATTGATCAGCAATCTAACCTTATTGTCTTTGGGATTTTGAATTTTGGCTCGGTTTACAAGATAATATGAAGAGCTCCACAATAATACCATGACTTTATTCATTGTACTCCAGTCAGCTAGCTTTAGAAAGCCCAAACATTCATTTTCTCCTCCTCAATTGTCTTTCTAAGGTGGGTAGAGAGCCCTTGTCAGAAAATCACTGGCACGGACACTAGAGGATTAGAAGAGAGATGCAAGTCGCCTACAAGCATGACAGTGGCAGGTTTTACTTCAAGTTTTCTCTTGAAAATTTATGGTATTTACCTCATCGTGCATCAAGCAGAACTGTAATTTAACAAACAAGTCAACAATGAATATCTGAAGTTTTCATGAACATTTTATTTGGACATTTTATTGAATTGCTTTTCAGGAATTTAAGGGAGGGGCACAGAGGCTCTCTTTGCCCACCTCCCCAGCATCCTACCCCAGCCCAGTCTGCCACAGCCCCAATTTTTCAGGTCCAAATTCCTCTCAGATTTGTCCATTAGGACCCTGCAGGATGGACCAAGACTCAAATGAGAAAATGAACAAGCAACAATTACCCCCTCAATCTAATCAGATTAAGTCTCTGCTTTTCCAGCAGACCTGAGCTTTCCTGTTAACAGATTCCTGCCACAAACGTGTATTTCGCCATGACCAAGTGAGATAGCATATCTAAACACAGGATTGAGGAGCCTGAACAGCCTGGAAAGGAAATATTTCTATCAGTAGCAACTTCTGAGGCAGGTTGGTTCAGTGACCATAACGCCCAGACAGTAAGCCCCAGAACTCAGAGGGCCCCCCAAACTCTCTTGAATGCTCTGAAATAGAGTTTTCTACTACCACCTTGGGGTAGAGGTTCAGATGCGGGGAAGGGATTTCTATATTTGGGAATTTTTTCCACTGGTGCTACTTCTCCAGCTGAAGGTTTCCTTCTCCTGACCTTACCTTGAACAGGCCGCCAACCTTCATAATGATTAACGGGTTTGTATAGAAGCTTCTTGTATTTGATTGGTCCATCCCCAAAGTAAGGCTCAGAGCTGATGTTGATGATAGCATAATTATGTCCAGTGTCGATCACATTTGGAGCATTCAGGGGCTTTGGAAGAACTAAATGAAATGTTTTCAATCAGATTAGTTCTTAGACTTTGGGATTCTATTGTTGCCTTAGAGGGTGATTATGCTTTTGTTTCCAAAAAAGCCCTCTTAGGGCTATGCTCAGATTCAACACAATCACTTGCTCTGTAATCTCTCAACTTTACTCTTGCTCGTCCAACCCATTATTTATAAAGTGCTTTCTTAATTTATGAGCACTCTTCTGCTCAAAACCTTTCAATGGGTCCTCATTACATTTAAGACAACAGCTAAAATTCAAACCATGACCTACCCATCAGGCCACAGCTGATTTAACCCCCGCATACTCGCCTGCCTCCTTACCTTCACTCTATATCCTCTCATCCCTTCGAATTCTCAGTTTGCCCAACTGACAATATAACAAACTGATTTGTCTCAGGTTCTTTGTAGATATGTTCTCATGCAAGAAATGCTTCACTTCCCACTATTCCCTGGTTAACTCTTATGCATCACTCAACTCTCAGTTCTGATGTCCCTTCTTTGCAGGATCTATCCCAAAATCTATTGGTTTGTATGGCTTATACATTCACATAATTTACACTTTTCCTTCATTGTAATTTTCAGAATGTATTCTGTTTTGTGACAGTGTGTGTTATTTGATATCAGTCTTTCCCCTGGACTATGTATTCATTCTCTTTCTTCTGCTCCCTCACTCTCAGGTCTAGACAGTGCCTCTATTCTTTGGCTCACGGCCCCTTTCTCCAACCTCTAAGTCTGAACTTAGAAGGTTCAGAGATATAATATTGTTGGGACATCTTTTTCTGACTACAGCCAGGAAAGATTCTCTGCTTTTAAGGACTCGTGTGATTAGAGAAAATCCCCTGGGTAATCTAGGAAAACTTCCGTGTTTCAAAGATCATGTTTTCTCAATGTAGGAAACAGCGATATGAAAACTGGTTCTTGGAAGATGAGAAAAGTTTAGATATTATACTAGTCTGTGACCTTCTAGAGAGCTCCAATACATAAACAGATACATAGTACCTCTCTGATATTAACATTTTATGGTGATAGGAGAAAAGTTTTTGGGATAAAATTTCTAAAGGATTTCTTAATGGAACAATAATGATGAAACTATAGTAAAACAATGCACTGTATTCTAAACCCTATTAAGGAAAAGACAATGTATGTTTGTTTACCAGGTGCTGAATGAATGCTTTTCAACTGAGTTCCATTACGTGGCTCCATTATTCTGAACTTCTTAGAAATGCATAGCTATTTGGTATTTTCCCCCCCTCTTCAGGAGTGTATATTTTATAACGTAGACTCTTTTAGATTTTAGGGGACATTATAATATTCAGTAATTTTCTTTTCCTCTCTATTTCAATATTTTGACTCTCCACCCTTAGAAATGACCTTCAAGTCTTGGCTTATATATCATCTTCTCAAAGAAGCCTAACTACCCCCATTTAAAATTTGTCACCCCTGCAGTCCTGCCCCCACATTTTCAACTTCCATTTCTAGTTTGGTTTTCTCCATGACACTTACTTAGCACTTCAACCAACTATACCCTATACCCTTAACTTACTCATTAGTTTATTTCTTATCTCTCAGTGGTAATATAAATACCATGGTGGGAGAGAGTTTTGTTTTTGTATTGTTCACTGCTATATCTGAATGCTTAGAACAAAATGGGCCCTCAGTAAATCCAACTGATTGAATGACCATTTAGCAGGAAGTTGTCCAAGATCAGGAAAATAAAGCCAGTAAGAAACCCAATCAAGCAGGTCCTCTAGCTGGAGGCAGACCATGTCAGAGTTAAGTTAGTTAAGATGGGACACATTTTATTTTACTTAGATCAGTTTCTAAAAAGAGAGCACTGCTAGGAGTAGCTTCGTTAAGTCATGCTTTCCTTCTATGACCAATTGGTTGCTTAAACTAACAAATGCATATTTTACTATAGTCATTAATGCCAGTTTCTTATAAAAGAGATAATTTTTGAAAGGATGCAAATACTGCTCTAAGTAATTTATCATTGTATTTTCAGTTATTTAATCATATGTATATAGTGAATTACAAAATCCTTAAGTGGATATAAATCAA
Organism: Solenodon paradoxus; assembly: GCA_004363575.1. NCBI lineage: Eukaryota > Metazoa > Chordata > Mammalia > Eulipotyphla > Solenodontidae > Solenodon > Solenodon paradoxus. Next base: position 176,482 of record RJWH01000651.1, read on the forward strand.
GGAATTTTACCCATATAAAAGGCCATTCAACCACCTTGTAGAGTAGGAAAGAGAATTTTCAGCCCCAGAATGCATCCTTGTGATTCTCCCCTGTTAAAAGGGAATTATTATCTTGACTTCCATTACTATAGACTGGTTTTGCCAGCTCTTTCACTTTATACACATGGAATCATGAAGCATGTACTTTTTTTTGCTTGTTATTGCATGAGATTCACCCAATATTGTTGCAGAATTTTTTTTTTTTTTTTGCTGCTGTTTTGGAGCTAGAGTCTTTAAAAGAATTAAGTTAAAATGAAGTCATTAGTTTTATTCCTAATCCAATATGACTGCTATCCTTTAAAGAAGATTAAATTATGATACATACAAATAGAGGGAAGACCATGTGAAAGGAAAGGGAGAAGGCCGTCTGTAAGCCAAGAAGCAAGACTTCAGAAGGAGCACTCTTTCGACCTCTTGGATATCTGCCCTCCAGAGCTGTGGGAAGATATGTTTCTGTTGTTTCAGCCACCCAGTCTGTAGCATTCTGACATGGCAGCCCTAGCAAGCTATACATATGAATATTGCATAATTTATTTATCCTTTCTCATGTTGTTGGATATTTGGGTTAACTTCAATTTGGAGCTATTGTAAAAAAAAAAGCTGCTCTGAACATTCTTAAATATGTCTTTTTGAACACACACATTTATTTTGAGCATATAAACAGGAGCACAATTGCCAAGTCAAAGCGTAAGCTTTAGCTTTAGTAGATTTTTGCCAATTTTCCAAAGTAGTTGCATCAATTTGTACTCTGGAAGAGTTTCTGGGTTTTTAATACTATGATTAAAGGCAATGATTACTCTATCTAATGGCTATTTCCATTTTATGTATATTAATCAATGTAACAGTGAAGAGGCTTCAGTGGCTTAGCACTAAAGATGCCCCTATGCCCTGATGATGTGTATGGTTTCTTGTAGTCATGAAAACAGAAACAGCATGGTTCTTAACAAGATGGTTTGGTTTTGGTTTATTATTTATTTTCCATGAGCATCAAACATTCCAAGAAGCTTAAAAATAAGATAATTTGTCTTGTCTGCATATCATTTCCTTCCTTCAAAGAACAAGCAAGATGTAAGAAATTACTTTGACCATGTGAATATTCTAAATAAAACAGATATGGGCTTTTTCCAGTAATCCAAAAAAAATTTTTTTAAGATTTTAATGTGATTTATATGAATTCTCAGGGCATAAACCCAAATCTCTAAGATTGTTATTGACCATAAGAAAATAAGGTTACATTCTGGGTATAAACATTAATTTAATTTCTAGAAATTACCGCTAGGATTTCAAAAAACTCCTAGTTAAGAGTGGGTAAGATACAAATCAACTATGGTTATCTTGCGTCCTCACCTGTAATCCAAGAGACTCAGAAGCCAAATAGTTTAGAAGAGACAATGCAGGTGTTGAAGTTAGGAGACTCAGGTTCAAAACTGAGGATTTTGCTTACTTGATATGCTACTTTAGACAAGTTAACTAAATCTTCTGACCCTGTTCACTGCCTGGTTGAGTGGGGATAACAATATCTATGGCAGACAGTTTTTATAAAGATTAAATACGATGAAATATGAGAGACACCCAGCCCAGTGCCTTTTCTAGATATATGCCAGAGAACTGTTAGGTATTTTTGTCTAAATGGTTTCATGAATAATTTCCAATTAAAAATTCCTTGTTGTATATATGTATACCAGCCAGGCTAAGTTCAGTTTACTTTCACTTTATTTCTTCCTCTTAAGTCACAAATGCACACACATTCACTTTCATTAAATTAAATTTTGAAATCCTAATCCATAGCAGAAAAAATATTCACAAGCCTGAATACGTAAAAAATCATTCACATGAATTATATAGCATAACCTGGGCTTCATATAAGTGACTAATCCTTAAAATAAGAATTCTTCAAGTTATTCTCTGTAATAATGACAAGAAAGTCATAATAACGTTGAAGCTAAACTGTTTATGAAATATAAACACTAACAGACATATACCAGACAAAATTCCAAGTATTTTATACATTTAACAGACCTTTACAATAACTTTGGGAGGTAAATAAATTAGGCTTCATTTAGAAATCAGGAAAGGTTCAGAAAGGTTAAATTAATTTGCTCAGGGCCACACACAAGGTTATTAGATGTTAGAGACAAAAATCAAGCCCAGGGCTGTGTGATTTCAAAGATCATATACTTAATCCATCCTTTTCCATTTTCATGCCTTTAAAAAAATTTTAAAGCCTTAGTATCCTGGAAAATATCCGAAAAGGCATTTTAGTGGTTAGATAGCATTTCTGTTTAGGAGCAACACCCAGTGATACATAAACCCAGCCTGTCAAGGATACAAGCTCTTCCTCTGGAAAAAGGAGCTTACCTTTAACAGAAATGTTGAAAGGTTTCTCCACCATCCCAGCCACTGTGTTCACACTGCAGACCCAGACTCCTGAGTCAGGGGGCAGAATCCGATAGATGGTGAATGTGGCCACTGAGAGATGACCCGTACGGTTGAAGTCTTTGGGCTGGGGTGTCAAATGGAAAAAAAAAACAAAAAAAAAAACCACAAAGGATTCTAGGGAGACATAAACACAAAGGCCCATAACACTGATCCCAACTCATTGTTTAATAAGTTTTCTAGGAGTGATTAAGAATCTAAATTCAATGCTAATAGAATCACTGGCTTTTTTCCAAAGCTATTGTAGTAACCATGAAAGTTTATATTGGATTGACGCCCTTGGAGATCCTGCTGTTATATTTGTGTGTTTGAGAGTGTAGGATAAACACTTGTAAGCAGGCATCTAATTCCTTTTAAATTGCTTCTGGAAACATTTGTTCCTTTTCAGTCTAATACAGAGATGGCTGGGTGAGAGGACAAAATGTCTTCTTAAAGTGTGTGAAGGGTTATCAAGTGTGGAGCTGTGGGAAAATTCAGGATTCTGCAGACACATGAACCTGAGTTCATATCCCAGCTCTGCCACTTCTGACCCATAGGGTTAAATTTCTTCATTAATTAACTTCACCTAGCCAGTTTCCACTTTTGTAAAAAGGGGTCAGATAATGTTAAGATGTTTTATATAATATGTTAATCCCTTACTAGATGATAGCTGTTAGTTCCATAATTCAGGAAAAGATCAGTTAGATTCTAGAAGCTAACAGTTGGCTCCTGTTCCCTAATGGGTAGCTTGAGTGAACTAAAGAACATCTGAAATTGTGCTGATAAAGGCACATTCTACATGTCTTGCCTCCAAGAGGTCAATTGCACTTGCCTTTTGGTCAAGTTGCTGTTCAGTCATCTTTGAAAGAAAAATAAGATTTAACTATTTCAAAAATTTAGGTAAGTAAACACATTTACTTCCTGGGGAATATTTATGACACAGAAATTTTGGGTGGCTCCTTTCTCTGCTATATTTTGGATTGTCGGGAGAAAGAAGTGAAACATGCAGCAAAAGTAGCTTTGTTCTTTCTAGCACAGAAGAACTGCTGTAACAGTGCCCTAACTGGTGGTGAACACCAGCGATCAGGGCAGAGTAAAGAGGTAGAGGGACCCACAGTATGCGTTCAGACCTAAGGGAGCCTGTGGGTCATGGGTTCTGAACTGCAGATGTGAGATCAGGTGTATCTGAGTCAAACAGATTATCCTGCACTCTCTTCTGTACTTCACTAACGCTGCTTCAAAGAGAATGACAGGAGTAGACCAGTCATCAAAGTTGCATGTCCTCGTACTCCTGAACTGTAGAACTTGGATCAGCTCATTCAGGGGTCACAACACCCTTTTGTGGTCATTAGACCACCTCACTTTTTCTGTTCTGAGGAACTGGAGACATGGGCATATGATGGGGGCAGAATTTGCAGGGGCTGATACATACACCTCACCACACAGCACAGGACAGCTACGGGACGAGTGCCAACCATGGCACTCAGCTCCATCAGTTTCACTGTGGTAATGCATTTCCACTCTTGTACTGTGCTGCTGGCCATGCAGAGGAAGCCAGTGAGGCTACAGGAAGTCTACTCTGCCTTCCCAGGAATACGGCGTTTTGTCAACAATACCCTAGCCTAGGAGGATGAGTGTGACTGAGTGGAAACTAAGATTTAGCAGGGCAGTTACAACACAAAGTGTCTAATGGTGTCAGGAGAGCAGACTGTGAATAATTCTTACATGAAGCACTGTCCCATCTGGTTTCACCAGAGTCATTTCTTCATTAGCAGGTAATGGTGAGCCAGATGCTTTGCAGATGGGATTAAATTTACCACTGTTTACTTCTATGTGATCTGGCAAACCCTCTATCTTTGGAGTCATCCTTGGCATGCCTGAGTGAAGAAAATAGCACTGTGAAATCTAATCTTTACCAAGCAGGAATAATAATAATAATAATAATAATAATAATAATAATAATAATAATAATAAAGTAGCCATCATTTAGCAAATCAGGCACTGGGCAAGAACTTTACAACTATTACATTGTTTCATCTTCATATAAGTTTGTGAGGTAGGTGTTATAGTGAACCCCATTTTATAGATGCATTTTATAACTCAGAGCCCAGATTCAAGCTTAGAATCTTATGAGTTCAGAGTCCATACTTCATCATGTTATGCTCCCTCACTGGACCTGAAATGTAGTTTCAATATTGACATGGTTATCACTGCACCATCTCCCATGACTTTACTATTTGGGCCCTCTCTTGATTTTTAAGAAAATTATTACAAAAACAAAAGCAAATACAAGAACTAGTTCTACTGAGCTGACAACTCTTTGCTATTACTGATCAAGAGCATGAATGTATTGGTAATGGGAAGTGTCTCATGGTTCCTTCCTAGTGAAAAAAGAAAATGAAGGTCAACATGATGGTGCACAGAAAAGAATTAGAATGCTCTCCTTCAGTCTTGGGATATATTCTTCCCAGTTTTTTGGATAGAAACAGAAGTGGCTTGAGGATCTTGAGCAGCTGGAACAAGAATTATATCAGCAAAGCGTGTTCAGATGTGCTGAATGTGGCCCTGACTACAGTGTTACCTTGCTTTACCTTCTCTCTCACACTGCAGCCCTTGCCGTCCTGGAGAACAAAGGCATCCCTGGAACCGATCACACACCTCCCCATTGGTGCACCTGCACCTGAGCTTACAGTCTGGCCCATAATAACCAGGTTGGCATGCTGCAAAGACATGAAAATCAGTGTTAACACAAGGTAAGGGAGAAAACTAAAATGGTAGGTAGCTAGTTTTATTTTCTCTCTGAGCTACCAACTTGGTTGATTTATCTAAGGTAATATGTGATTGAGCTGAATGTATAGGAACTTTAAAGTTTGGGGAATTCTACTTCCAGGAGAGTTAATAAGTTCCTAGGAGGCAAATCATCTCATAAATAACAAATACATTTTAAAAAATTCTTGGAAGCACTGACAAGTGGGTTAATTGAAGAGGTTCTGAAAGGAAATTAAAATTTGGAAAATGAGAGTGGATTGATTCCCACATTTCAGCTTTTAGTCTAATGGGTGGAAACAGTTGATACCTTGTGAAGAAGCTAAAATACAAAGAAATCTATACTTATTACTGACCTGAAGAACCAAAGCACAGAATCAGGAGACAACCATTGGAGAGTGAGAAGAAAAATCTAGAAAGGGAGAGCCAGAGATAAAGTTCCAAATATTTGGCTGACCCCTGAACCACACATGCTAAATGCAAACTCAAAACAGTCAGGCTAAGGATAAAAGAATTGAACTTGTTTTGAACTGATATTGAAGAGTCAAAGTTTATAGTGTGAGTTCCAAGAAGTTAATTCTGCTAAAACAGAAAAACAAAATCAACATTCTTCAACTGTATCATACTCGAGAGCTTCCACAAAGCAACATTTATAATGTCCAAAATACAATTCAAAATTATTCAACATAAGAAGAAAATTGAGAGTTATAACTTATTCTCAAGAGAAAGGAAAATCAATAGAGACCAAATCTTATGAGCTAGAGGTTGGAAATAGAAAACAAGAATTTTAAAGCAACTATAATAACTATGTTCAGTAAAGTAAAGAAAAATGTGTTCACAACAAATTAAACAATGAGAAATCTCTGCAGAGGAATATAAACTATATACACATAAATGTGTATTAATGATATATAAACTAAATGTGAATTATAAAAAACAGTATAGCGAGTCCTCAGAATGTTGAATATAGAAATTCTATTTGATCCTGCAATCCCATTTCTGGGTATTTACCCAAAATATACAGAAACACTAATTTGGGGGGAATTATGCACCTCCATATTTACTGCAGCCCTATTCATAATAGCTGAGAACTTGAAGCTAAGTGCCCAACATGGGCACTTGAATGGATAAAGAAGATGAATGGATAAAGAAGATGTGGTACATATATACAATGGAATACTACACAGCCCTTAGAAGAGATGAAATCCTGTCATTTGAACCAACATAGATTGATTTAGAGGGTATTATGCTAAGTGAATTAAGTCAAAAGAAGAAAGATAGATACCAGATGACCTCACTATAGGTGGAATGAACAGACAAAACAAAGAAACAGATGAAACAAAACCAACTCCTGGACACATGCAATAAAACTGAGGTGACCAACAGGGAATGGGATGGGGTGGTATGGGGACAGCACGTGGTAGCAGAGCCCACAGGACAGTGGTAGAACCCTTGGTGATTTGGTGGAGGGTAGAGTGTATTGACACATTATCTGTGGAATGGGGAAACTGCATATAGGGAGCACATGCACATGAGTTTATTTTAATGTGTAAAATAAAAAGTACTGCAATAAAAAAGAAAAAAAAAACACATTAAAAATAAGCAAAGGGCCCGTCAGGGAGTATAGAGCAGAGAGCACATGCCCAATGCTACCTGTGCTCAATTCTGCATGAGGGATACTGCCTGCTGCTGAGCTGAGTGACACAGCTCATCAAGTGAGCAGCACCACTGCACATGGATACCACACAGCCCACGAGTACCACAAAGATGGACACTACATTATGTTCAAGGGTCAATCCCTCAAGAAGAGACAACTGTCATCAATATATACACACTCAATGATGGACCACTTAACTATACAAAACAAATACTAACAGACCTAAGCGAGACATTGAAAGCAGCACAATATTAGGAGAGTTCAATACTCACATCAACAGATAGATAATCTGGGCAGAAAATCAACAAAGAATTAAAGACCCTAAATGAGGTAACAGATCATATTAAGCTAACAGACATATGTAGGGCTTTTTACACCAATAAAACATTTTACATTCTTCTTAAGTATACATGGAATATTTTCAAGGATAGACCATATGTTGGGACACAAAAAAATTCTCAGTAAATTTAACAAAACAAATTATAAAAAGTCTCTTCTTCAACCAGAAAGGGTGTGAAACAAATTAACCAGAAAAACAAAACTGGAAGAATCACAAAGATGTAGAGATTAAACAACATCCTCTGAATAATTCCTGAATCAATGAGGACACTGAAGGCAAAATGAAAAATTATCTGGAACATACAAAAAGGAAGAAATGAGCTACCAGAATGTAGGGTGTGGCAAGAGTAGATCTAAGAGGAAAGTTTGTAGCAATAAAAATGTACATCAAAAACCAAGAGACATATCAAATTAAGAATCTAACCATACACCTGTAAGAACTAGAAAAAGAAGAAAAATAGAAACCAAAATCAGTAGGACAAAGATAATATTAAAGTAGAAAAAAATGAAAAAGACCATTCAAAAGATCAATGAAACCTAGAGTTGATTTTTGAGAAAATAAATAAAATGAAAAGATGATGACTCATGTAGAGAAAACTAATAATAAGAATCAAAAGTGAAAGAGGTGTGAGATTGTAACAGACATTATAACAGAAATACAAAGGATCACTAAGCCTTTACTATGAATACTTCTATATTAACACATTCTCCAAGCTTAAATGGACAGATTTCTAGAATCTTTTCAAAATTGTTAGAAATAATAAATGAATACAGCAAAATGGCAATACATAAAATCAATACAAGAAAATCAGTAGCATTCTTGCAGGCAAACAATAAACTAGAGGAAAGAGCAATCAAGAAAGGAATCCCATTCAAAATAGTACCAAAAATGATAAAATACCTAGGAATAAATTTAACAAAGGAGGTAAAAGAACTATACATTGAAAACTCTAAGACATTAATAAAACAGAAAAAGATACAAAGAGATTTAAGAATATTCTGTGCTCATGGATTAGAAAAAATAACATACTTAAAATGGTCATCTTACTCAAAGCAATATACAGATTTAATGAAATTCCTATTAAAATTCCGAGGACATTTTTCAAGGAAATTGAATGAACAATACTAAAATCTGTATGTAACCACAAAAGACCCTGAATAGTAAAGCTACCTCAGGAAAAATAAAAGGAGAAAAATGTAGAAATCAAATGCCTCAAACTATACTACAGAGTAACTATCATCAAAACAATATGCTTGCAGAACAAAAATAGACACACGCAGCAGTGAAATACAACTGAGATTCCAGAAATAAAAGCATACTTATATGGGTGGTTAATTTATGATACAAGAGCCAAGAGCATAAAATGGAGGAAGGAAAATCTATTCATCAAATGCAGCTGGGAGAATTGGACACCTGCAGAAAAATGAAGCTAGATTATTCTTTGGTGCCATAAATAAAAATAAAAACCAAAGGGATCAAAGACCCAGACATAAGCCCTAAAACTATAAAATACATAGAGGAAATGTAAGAAATAGGCTCCATGACATCAACCTCAGAAATGTCTTTGGGAAAGGAACACCTACGGCAAAGGAAATTGAAGCAAAATTTAACAACTGGAAGGGACTACATCAAGCTAAAAAGTTTCTATACAGTGAAAGAAACTACAACTACAACAAAAAGGTAGTTCACTGAATGAGAGAACATATTTACACACCATATATCAGACAAAATATATAAAGTTCATAGACCTCAACAAAAAAAACAAATGGCCCACTCACAAAATGGACAGAAAAGATGAAGAGACACCTTTCTAGAGAAAGCACACAGATGCCCACAGGAACATGAAAAAATGCTGTAATATCACTTGCTAGCAGAGACATGCAAATAAAAACCATAATGAACTATCACCTCACACCAGTGAGAATGGCCCATATCACAAAGTCTAGAGACAAATGTTGGAGGGGTGTGGAGGAAAAATGCCCTCCCACACTGTAGGTGGGAATGTGAATTAGTGCAACTTCTTTGGGAACAATATGGAGCATCCTCAAAATAACAAAAATGGAACTACTATCCAATCCAACAATCTCACTTCTAGTTATATACCCAATGAATATGATAACATTAATCAGAAAAATATAAGCACTCCTATGTTCAAAGCAGCACTAGTCACAATAGCCAAGACAAGGCAACAACCCAAATGTCCATCATCAGATGACTGGATAAATTGGATAGAGTCAATGGACTTCTATACACCAGCAAAAAAAAAAAAAAAAGATAAAATTTTGCCTTTTGAATCAACCTGGATGGAACTGGAGGTGCTTATACCAAGTGAAATAATAAGCCAGAAAGAAAGAGAAGTACAGGATAATTTCACTCATATGTGGAATATAAAAAAATAAAACAGACAAAATACAATAAAATTCACAGGATGCAAGATAGTGGCTCTTGGGAGAGTGGGAGAGGGAAGTAATAAGAGAATAAATGAGTTAACAAGATGGTGGTAAAAGGCACTAGAATCCCGGGTGGGTATCATGTGAAATGCATAGACTGAAGTGGAAAACTGTATCTTAAGAATTGTACAGTAATGTAAACAAAATGAATAATAAAACTATTTTTAAATAATCTAAAATATATTATAGGATTGAAAAGCACAATATTTGAAACAAAATAATCGCTGTATAGACCTAGCAACAGAATGGAGATGAAAGAAGTCAATCAGCTTGAAGCTACAGCAATAGCTATCTAGCCTGAAGAACAGAAGAAAATTATGAGCACCTCAAAAAAAAAAAAAAAGTCTAAAAACCATTTAACTGTTGTTCCAAGATGGTGACTTAGAAAGCATAGAATATTTCAATTCATAAAATATTAGTTTCTTGAGCTAGGCATGAACAAGGATGAGTTAATAAAATGTAGTTTTATAAAGGTGGGTCTAGGGATATATTCACTATGATAAAGTTCATGTTCTAGTCACCTGCATTAATGTTCTTTTTTCACAAGAGAGTCTAGGTCTGACCCTCCCTGGAGTCATAAGTTAACACTGTTCTTCCATTGCCGTGGCTCTCTCATAGTTCCATGGGTGCAGAAACTGCATTTAGAGGAACCTGAATGAGCTTCTGCAGACATCTGACGCTTACTTTCATGTAACTACTCTCTTTGTCCTCTTACTCCAAGCCCTTAGAGCTGTGCTGCCCAGTACAGTAGCCATGTATGGCTACTGAACACTATTCTGCCCTAGAACATCCTTACAAAGGTTGCTGTGACTCCATCACAAAGCTCCCAATATGCGAGACACGGGAAAAATTAACTTTGTGAGGGAGACACTGAAAAGCCTTTGAGCTCTGGCTAAATGTCACCTACATGAGGTAGGTCTGGCTAATTGGGCTTTAGGCTCTTGTTAAACGACTGCTTGACAGAGATGTGAAACTAGTATTGGAAAGTCGACAGAAAACATACCACTGAGCATCACCCAATGGGAGAGTATATTTTAAGAAGGCTAGAAAGAGTCTTTGAATAGTTAAGATAATCCTTGAGTAAGGTCCATAGAAGGTAAGGTGTGAACTTCCTTGATTTTCAGATTCTAAATTCTGTCTGAATCTGATGTGAAAGTGCTGATATTTAAAAACCATAGATCTCCTATGTCCTTTCAAATGTCTACGTCCCTTTCATGTCCAATGTCAACTCAAAATGTAGTCTGAAAACCAGTAACATCAGCACCATCTGAGAGCTTGTTTGAAATGTAAGACCTCGGGCTGGTCCAGACCTAGAGGATCAGAACCTGTGTTTAATAAGATTGCCAGGTGATCTGTATGAGAAGAACTTTCTATGTGGTTCACAGTCTTTATGTGAAAACATAATTTTGGATGAAACCATCTGTGATTTAAAACCCTGTATCTCAGTCACAGGTACTGAGGTACTGAGCAGATATATTTGTGATTTATAACAAGTTGGTCTCCTTGGTCCACCTGTTAGAACATTTTCTATTTAGATGTGATTAACACATACCTTCATTGCACTGCAGACCTTTCCAGCCTGTGGCACAAGAACATCCATAGGGATCTGGGAGACAGAACACGTAGGCCTTGCAGCCCGTGGGTTCACTACACCTTTCTTTACAAGTTCTGCCAAATGTGTGCGGTTCACAAGCTTCGGGGAGAGAAAATGAGGATTCTGAGTCACATATACAACCCCTTGAAATGCATTACTTTCTTTCAGTGGAGATCAGTAAACCATGGTCTAGTCAGTTTGAATGTGGAAAATAATCTTGTCTTCCACGTGGCATGAGCAGGGTGAACACATTCTTCTGACTAGTATATGAAACATCCCCACACAGAGAAAATTAGGGTCACCACCACAGTTGTGTAGGTTGTGCACTGCACGAATCTAGAGACTGATGTTCACATCATGGGCATGGTAGATCTGTATACTTTTTACAACTTTCCAATGATCAGCACTAAACAATTTTTAGGAAAGGGTACCTTTTCCTAATTCACATAATGGTACTCTATAACCTGGCAGAGGCCATTTAGATTCCATCTCCAACTGTGTCTAAATCTAAATCTAGATCCAGTAATGATATTTTTTCAATCCACGATTTACTCACCAAATACTCTGGACTTACCCTTCTCACATGTTCTTCCCATAAACCCAGGAGGGCAAATACATTCTCCAGTGTCTTCATGGCAGACACCATTGTTCATACAAACAGTGCAGACATGGTTACACTCAGGTCCCCACTTCTGAGATTCACATCCTTTTTTAAGAGGAAACAAGACTGTGGTGAGTAATGCACATTCCCGCAACAGACTTTTAGTGAGCACCTGCCTCGTGTCAGTCATTTTAATGCACACTGATGAATAAAGATAAAGAAAATACGATCTCTGCTTTTTAAAAAATGTATAGTTTACAGCAGGGAACAAACATGTAAACAGGATATAATGACATAAACAAAGACAGGAGCACCTGTCTTGGGGATGGAGCTGAATCTGTAGTACTACCTAAGTAGCAAAGTAGATAATGCTACAACAGTATGTTCCAGAAAGGCAAGTTGAGATAGGAAAGCACAGCACATCTGGGGAGCTTCAGGTTTGGGCAGAGACTAGAGACATGATTTTCAATGTGGTCCATGACTGTAGCATCTCTGTCACCTGGGCATGTTAGAAACACAAATAACTGACTCACATCCATGAAAAACCCTAAAGTTGGCCTAGCAATCTCTTAGTAAGTCTTCTAGATGATTCTGGTGTAAGTCAGATATTAAGAACCTCTGGTTTACAATATGTACAGGAAGGATACAGCAAAAAAAGAAAATAAGAACTAACAGCATTCACCTATTTTTCAGGGAGAAAATTTATAAGAAAACATAATACACAGGACCTAAAGTACTTGGATGGCAAAATGCTTCTAGATTCATATTTTCTGGCTATCTCTCTCCAGCATGTGGTGATTTAGATTGGCAATTAGTCCAAGGATGTCTTCTAACATTATATATATGTATGCAAACATACATACATACATATATACATACACATGCTTATATGTGGAAAATCCAGGGAGGTTGGGATGACTCTTTGTGACCAGGAATTTAGTTTACTTTCTCATCTGAAAGATTAGTAATTGTTTGGCCCTAAATGTTAGTCTCAAACTGGTAAGCTTGAACCTGTGCCTGTAGCTGATGTCACTTTATAATTTCTTTGGCAAGAAATACTAGTTATTATCAGTATTTTCTCTACAATAATTAGAAAGGCTGTCAACACAGGCCCTTTCTTACAGGCTTCCTCTTAATAGATAAAGCTACACTATTTCTGAAAACTAATGTTAACATTACTAAATAAAGGAAAATTGCTTTTTCACAATTAGTGATTTCTTAAAAGCCAGACCCACAGGTATTAGCCCATGATGAAAATCAATGATGGCAGCTTGGAGATAAAAATGGACTTCCTGTTATATTAAACTATGTCTCTAACCATATTCCTATCTTCAGAGTTCTCCTAGCTTTACTGCTAATCTGGGAAGGTAGAAAGAATAAAACCTGAAGGAGTAATAGAGATGATTTCTTAGGGATATTTGTTGATGAATGAATGAATATAATGCAAAGTAAAATACTCTTTTTTGAGTTGGAGATACTTGTCGTTAGAGGAATGGCAGAGCAGTTCAAGTACTTAAACCTGAAGTCTGAATATTTAATATTATGGGTATCTGACATAGCTGCTAAAAATTCTATAACCAGTTACTTGTAAAAACTATTAGTGATAGTTATTCCTCACTTTGGTAGTTAAAACAGGCAGGGTGTTCACTAGTTCTAACTCTTGTGTTTTTCAAACCTGAAATATAAATCACATTTGAGAGTGAAATGATCCAACATGTGTGGGGTTTATGAAACTTTATGTGTCTCTAGATATTAGACAAACCCAGGAAGCCCAACTCGTACGTGTAGCAGACACTTTTCAGATCATCTACCCGCTCACTGTGGCTCCTTCTTCTTTTTCTGTTTTTTGTTTTGTTTTGTTTTGTTTTGTTTTTAATGGAGATGATACTGTTACTCAAGTGAGAAGTCCTAGTGCCTGTGCTGCAGTATCTGGCTCTACCCTTGTCCACAACTCACTGGCCTAGGCAAGCAGACGTCTGACATCATCAGGGAGATCTGATTCTTTATCCCGGGTGTTCAAGATGTGGAAGTAAAAAGAAATATTACTGAAGCTAAGCTACGGTAATGGGAACATCCTAGAGAAAAAGTTCACCACCGACCCCCAATTCTGAGCCCTAAATCTTCCCGGGAGCCCATCTTTTTTGGAACTTGCTTATCAGCTTTTCTACCAATTTTCTAAGAGTCTTAATCATCTTTCAACCAATCATTGGCTTTCACTCAAGTAACCAGAGTCAGTTTCTATTACCTGCAACTGAAACTTCTAACAAATACACCATCAAAGATGGTGGCCCCTCAATCACTTACTCCGGACTATCAGCCTGGTGAAGGCCGAGGTGAAGAGGTTTCCTCCTATGTACCTGGCCGAGTACACTCCAGCATCTTGGGGCTGAGCATGAGGCAGATGCACTTCTAAAATTTCAGGTACTTCGTGCCGGGGCACTGAATGTATGAAGGAACCTGGTATGGAAGAAAGAGTGGTAAACGGTAGGTCGCACACAAATTTTTCCATTTTCTTGTCTGTCCCCTTCACTTGATCAGCTTTCCTGACCTTATATAGAATATGTGCTGTGAGAGAAGAATGAAAAGACAGTGCTGTTCAGTGCTCTCCCAACAGCTGAGAAAGGTATGGTTAGTCTATGAGGTCTAGCACCGAACACATGAAGATAAAGGCACGTTTAAGTTCTAAAGGGAGAGATTAACATAGAAAGCAGGCTATTATGGGTTTGAAATGTCAGGAAATACTGCCAGCTAATCAATTAATCAGTAGATAGCTAGACTCACTAGACTAATTAATTAATATATACATCTACAGAACTCAGAATAGTCTCCATATGTACTTCAGCTGGGCCAAGCAACTTCCAGCAGATGGTGCCAAGTCCTAATTGAACCTGAACAGTTGTGAACTGCACATCTGGACTATAGGACTACTGCCGGCTGATTTCCCAGTCTGACTCTGGTCATTTCCTTAACCTTGCAATCAGACATCCTCACATTTTATATGGTTGAATGTGGGGGTCTAGTTATCCCATCCTGATGAGGGTACATTCATAATTCAGATTATACGTTCATACATGTACAGTCAGGCATTGCTTAGCAATATTTTGCTCAACGATGAATGACACAGGGAACAGAGGTTCCAATAGGATATCCTGATGGTCTGGGTTTCTATAATCACACTCTATGACGATTGCACAATGTGGACATTACCTACTGATGCATTTTTTCAGAACGCATCCAGTTGCGACATATGACTATACACACTGTATGTACATTTGTATTAATATGAATTTCCATTTTAATTTACTTGATTAAGTAACCAAACACATTGCCTAATAAAATTTCAGAGTTTGATTAGCTTGCATCATAGCAGCTTAACTCCAAACACAAACATCTGCTCCCAAGATGACAATAGGAAAATGATGTAAAATGTTTTGTGCTATTTGCTGTTTCATACCATGGTACTGAAGGAAACAAAACACATACTCACCGTTTTTATAAATCACTGCATCTTCTTCTTTAATCAACACCTTTTTGAAAGATATGTTCACATTATCTCCCCTGTCCACAGTCTTAGTTAAAGAAGCTGGTAGGAAAGAAGCTTTTTAAAGAGAGAGAGGAAATTAATACCAAAATTGATATTACATATTTTCTCCTGGAGTAACTAAACCTATAACTTCAGAAGATATGGGCCGGCACTTGCCAGTAATTAAAAGATTTTATGATATGAAAGATAGTGGTAGATAATGGGTTTTAAATTTTCTTCTAAAATATACATTTTTTAAGAATCTGATATAAAAGGAATGGTCTTTTCCTCTCTAAGAATATAAACGTACACAACACACATATATCTCATTTCTTCAATGCAACTGGTTGGGGAAGGTGAGAACTTTTGTGTTGTTTAATAACTATTATCCAAACAAGGCCTGATATTAGCTATAAACTATGTTATCTATGAATCTTCTATCCTTCTCCAACCCTGACCAAATTTCCTCAAAGTGGAAGAAACTATGAGTGATCAGACAGTTGCGAAATAGCTTTTCCGTTGGTCCTTTTGAATTACTGATACTCCAAATAGTTCTTACTGCTTTATAATACCCCAATCACTTTTCAAATGGAATCAGAACAGTGTTGGACTAATCAGTAATGGCACTGATATCAGAATATTGATGAATTCAATAAAGTTGTAGTCAACTGTATTCAGTTGTGAACCAATATCTTGACTTCTACCCTTTTAATACAAAGATCAATTGAATATTCAGGGACCCTTGTGCCTGGGTACATTTTCATATATGTCACTTTCAAACATTAAGCCTCAAAGCACGTCTCCATGAATAATGAAGAATCAATACCCGTAGAACAAATTCTCTGACCAGAATGCAACTAAATTTGAAATCAACAGCAAAACAGCCTATCCCCGCAAGATCCAAGTCCCTACAGCGTTTCAGTCAAGGATCAAAGAGAGTACTGCTAGGAATTTGGGATCACTTAGCTGTTTCCTGACCTTCCTTCTCATCTGTGTCTTTTGGACCAGTGGCTTAAGAAAGGCTGAGCAAGTGCTGTGAGCACCATCGAGTTAGAGAGCTAACCTGTGAGGGCAGAGACATCTAATCCTGCTCAGAAGGACCCAAGTTTCGATTCATCTGCCTCATTTTCCTCTGTCCAGGTGATCCAATCATGGTGCCTGTCAGAGCTCCCACTTGTGGCCTCTGGTGTAGACAGTAACAGAGGGCAAACCCGGAGGGAAAATGGTGCAGGTTAAAGGGCACACTGAGTACTGGGGTTAAACAGCTCTGGACCTGAGGCCACCTTCTGCCACTTACTGGACACTCTTTGAGAGACCTGCGTCACCTCTACACATCTCAGCCTCTTGCAATTTGGAAGTAAAAGTATCTATATTTAAAGGTTGGTCGGAATATTAAATGATGCAAACATACACCTAGGTGCCTGCCCAAATTTAAGTAAACAGCGGGATCATTGTGCTGACATTTGGGTTTTCTCAAGAGTACTAAAATGGACCAAGCATGCAGGGAAGGCAGGCAGGAGACAGTAGAGTAGGGGGACTTCAGGGGACTCCCTCTTACACTAACAAGGTACTTCATTTAGCCACTCTCACTCTGTGACATGCTCCTGGGCACCTGTGAGAATTTTTTCTGACCATTCCATGTTGTTATTCCTTTCTATGTGGTTTGTTTATATTTTCTGCCCCTTTGTGTGAAGACTGTTTTGCTGACCGTGGGACTTTCTCGCTCAGCATTGTATTCTAAAAAGGAACCAAGAATCCCTACTAGGCTCAATTCCAATGTAGCTTTTCTTTTTATCCCACTCTGTGACTCTTTATTATTTCAGACTTTTTGTCTTTTAAGCACCCTGCTTTCCTAGGTGGGAACACCAGAGTTCCAAAGCTTTCCAGCCTACCATCAATGTCTTTAGGTGGATTTTTTTTCTGCGAGTACTAACTGAGGGGTTCAAACCTTGCATTTCACTTCTGGTGACAGAAACCTGGCTTGTACACAGTAGACGCAGGTTGATGTGACTTGACTGGAACATGGAAATAGTAAACACTTTTTTCCTTTTTTAAAGAAAGATGCAGTTAGGAATGAAGGCAAGCAGGCAGGCAGGCAAGAAGAGAAAGGATGAGGAAGCATCTCAATTTTCAGCGTTATTTAATTCACACTGGTTGCTTCCCCAGGATTCGAACCCAAGGTATGTGGTTTGCTCCTTTGGAGGCGATTGACCTAACTGCTGTTCCACCAGGCTATGCCTAAAACTCCTTTTAATAGAGCCTATTATGGACCAGACATTATTCTAAGTACTTTATACTGATTTACTTTTCATAATATCTCTGTGAGACATATAGGTACTACAATATCCTAATTTTACAGATGAAAAAATTAAGGCATAAAGAGGTTCCATAATCTTTCTAAAATCAAACAGTAAGTTCATGAGAGATTCAGAATATGAGCTAGGTAATTGACTCCAGGCACCTTTCATAAGCAATATAATGTTAGTACTCAAAGGATATTTTTTCTTATTTCATATGGTACTTTTTATTAATAGTAATTTTAGTAGCAAGTTATAGATAAATGAATCATGACACTGAATTATTAGTAAAGTTTATGACAATAATCCTCTTGAACATACACATGATTGGTATCTGAAAAAATGTGGAAGTAACACATAGGAACTGACAAAAATGCTACACCATCCTCAAGATTCAGATATTTGATCCCACTTCCTTTTAATATTTGTCATCAGAGACAGAGGAAGCTCTTCAAACATAATTCTGAGAAACTTCAGATGGCAACTTAATTGCTTTTAAAGCTGGTCCACAGCTCTTTGATATTTCTTCCCTGGAGAGGGAGCTTCATTTCCCTTTTCCTTGAGCATGGACTGGATTTAATGGCACTTTTTTAGTGAATAAAATGTGTTTGATTAACGGAATTACTGAGCTTAGATTTCGAAAGGATGTTGGTTTGCTTCTTTGGTGCCCTCTCTTGCTTTCTCTCTCAAATTTTTCTTTGTTAGTTTCCTCAGACCCCTATAACAAATAGCCACAAACCCGATGCCTTAAATAGCAGTTTATTCTCACATTTCTGGAGGTCAGAGGTCTGAAATCAAGCTATCAGCATGGTCCACAACCAAAGACTATAAAAAAAGCTTTAAAGTCCTAGAACCTCATTTTATACACGAGCAGATGACTTACCAAAGATCACTGGATGGACTCATTAGTTGAAAGATTTTAAGAACACAATTCACTGTTTCTTAAGGCCAAGAAGAAAATAGATGGAAATGTGTTCCTCATGAATGAAAAATAATTGAGCCAAGTTTCAGCTGTTTAATTTGATGATAGATAGGGACTAAGGGTAATAATGTAGTTTTATGGCCATTATTATTTTCTGTAACTTCACAATAGCACTGTGAAGACTGAATACCTCTAGTCTAACAATGTAGGAGGTCTCCTAATGGCATGAAAGTTGAGATACAACTCAAGACCCTCCATACTTGTCCCACAAAATAGCTCTCCAGACTCATCACATGCTAGGCCTGCATCTTTAGCTCTCAATTCCAACCATTCAGAAGTATATTCATTTCCTCACAGACCATGTGACCCTTCATGTGCTAGTCATGAACTTCCTTTTCTTCTGCTCCTAATTTTCCCGTGCCTCACCAACTCCTACTCATTCGGCACTCTCTAGATGTCATGTCCCCCAGGGCCCTTGCACAGATCCTGGAATCCAATTAGTGCCCTCTAAGCTCCTCTATAAATACTCTGCACAGGCCCATTACAATCCCACTCATCTCTTCTACTATAGAGGACTCTCCAAATGGAGGAGGTTCATATCTGTTTTCAATGGTAGCTTAGGGAGGTGGTTAGTTCCTGGTCTCTGGGATCAGGTCTGAGTTCAGCTTCCCAACACTGGGAACTAGGTGTGTAAATACACCTAAATTAGAATAACTATAAGCCACAACTATTAATATAGTGTCATAATAGTCCTTACCAGATATGTGTTTGGTAAAGACTAACTTTTATAGTCATGTATATAGTTACTAGGGGAATGTCAGGCACATAATAAATACTCAAGAAATGTTATCATTGCATCCATAATGTGTAGCACCATTAGAAGCTTAAGAATACTTGTGAAATGAAAAGACTGAATGAATCTGATTTCAAAGTTTCCTATTTTCTCTAGGCTTTCAACTTGCATCACCAGAAGTTTAGGCTACAAATGGCTCCTCTCAATCAACTTTACAAATCATATTTGGGTAATGTGGTGTTCCTAAAGGAAAGCTATTTCTCAGGTGAGAAAAGGAACAAAAATAACCTATTTTCCTTTGACAGAACATTCTGAAATAGATCTTTGGATGTGGACATGTTCCAGACTTCATTTATAACTCCCTACCTCCAAATGAAATCACCAGTGAGGTCTGAACAAACTGTTGTTGACTGTTTTTTTTGGATGATGCCATTGATAAAAACAGTTTGGCCATTTCGAATCTGTGAGCCAACTTGAGCTGTGTTTGGCACATCTCAAATGGATTTTCCACTTCCTCCCCAGATGAAGAGTCAGCAGCAGGCAGGAATATATGGATGTTTATCCCATCCTGCTACATCCCTGGGCAGGCACTTCTGATTTCCCATGCTGTTTTACTAGGACTTTACTAGTGACATGAAGATGCAGTTTTGAAAATGTTCCTGATTTATCATAAAGAATGTCACTCTCTTCTCAGCACATGTCAACCATTAAATGGTCAGCAAAAGAAACAGAATCATTCAACAGCCCGAGTAGCTGCAATCACTAAAATATGGGAGAGGAAAAAGTACTATCTACTTTTTTATTTTATATAAACCTGCACAATTATGTTAGTAGATGACATTAAATTTTTCCACAGTTGACTAGGAAAATTAATAACCCCCTAAATTATGGTATGTTCCCAGGCACTATAATAATGATGGTTATTGAATATACATTGAAAACCAGATAATTTTGGTGATGTAAATTTAAGTGCCTCATTCGATTCTCAAGGGTTATGTAGTCAAATCTCACTCCCCATTTTTTTTTTCCAAGTGAGAAACTATAATTTCAATTAAGTATCTTGCTCTGGACCATACCATTCAGTTGCAGAACTAGGCTCAAGTCAGTGCCTGGCTGACTTTTGCTTCTATACTTGTATTCTTCCTTTTTAGAATTGCAAAAGATTCACTGTACTTCATGAAAGAATTTAGAATGAAGGCGGGTTGTTAACATTAAATTAAAGGAATATATAAAGAGTAGCATGTAGTCACATATACAGGCACTGAAGTCACATCACTTGGCATTAAATTCCATTTGCAAACTGTTCCTATATGTAATTTATTCTGCATTGTCTCACTTTATATAAGCATTCAGAAATATATCTATTGTGAAAATCAAATCTTATTTTAAATGTACTTGAGGGAACTGATTGCTTACACTAGACAGACAAGACAGTTTGGAAGCTTTTATTTTTCTCATTTCACAGATGATGGAAAATGAGACAAAGAGAAATTAAATAAGTTGCCTAAGGCCACACGGTGGTTAAGTGGTGAAGAAAGAATTAAAACAGGTGAATGGGAACCTAAAAGTGATATTCTCTCAACTGTTCTCACTATTGAAGCCTGCCTTTGCCTCATTTAACTGAACATAAAGTATCCTTTATCTTGGTGACCTGGATTCTAGTTTTGGAGGGCTCATTACACTTGGATTTTGACTCCTGATATTCTGGTTTAATCTGATGTGCAGGTTCTCATTTATAAATAGACAAGGACAATCCCAGGGTTGTCCAGAACTCGGGGGCACTTCACATTTCATTCCCATGAAACCACTGAAGCACAGATCTCAGATCATCACTCTCTGAGAATATCAGCAAAAAGACAAGACTTTTTATTCAAGTCAAGTCCAAATAACAGATGTGAAAAATAATAGAGCTGACCTTTCAGCCATGATAGCTTTGGCACACCTCACATCCCTTTGTTCAACCTCTTTTCCCTCACCCAAGAGCTGCATTCCTGGGAATTTCTGTTGCTCACTTTTCCCACTCACCCTGGTGTCATTAAAAGGTGAATGTTACAGTTTTCCTAAGAAAACCCTTTCCTTAATTTGCAATGAATAGTGATTTTATTACTTCTAACCTTAAAATAAGCTTGCTGACTGCAAATCTTTTAATTATCATCATAAACAAATTCAAAATGTCTTCAGGTGGATGCCAGCAAGAGGCTGACTCAAAACTTCTGCTACGCAGTGTGGTCCACAGCCCAGTTGCATATCATCACCTGGGACCTTGGCAGAAATGTAGAATCTTAGTACTCTCCCTAAGGACCTACTGCGTCTGTCTGTATGCTCACAGGACCCACAGGTCACTTATTTACTTTCAACTTTTAGACACATTGATCTAAAAAAAATTTCAAATGCTTACATAAGAAACTGTCAGAGAAATGTGCAGATGTATGCACCAGAAGTCTACCAGGCCTGTGAGCCTTAGAATAGGCAGAATCTACACCTTCTCCAACTGCCATCAGTTTGGTGGACTAACCTAAAGATTTAGCTTAGGACCCACTTTTATTTTGAGAGGCTTCTATCACATCACTGCCTTGTAAGGTTGTAGCACAGAGTAATACTCCTCCCTTACAGAAGCTGTGATCTCAGTGTCTTCCTTCATAGTTCTGGCATTCTGTGAGCTGGGCCTGGTACTTGACTGCTAACATTAAATCTCAGCCTCTTTCCAAGAATTATAGCCTACAAAAAGGAACCCAATTATTTATCCTTCCCTGAATCTAAATTGCTTTTCACTTAACTTTGCACTGCATTCCCATTCTGACATTAGGCTTAGCTACTTGAATTGGCTTGGCGCAATAAAATGAGGCAAAAGTGAGAGTATTCAATAATGGTTTCAAGAGGCCTTGGTGTTTCTGCTTATTCTCTTAACCTCTGCCCTCTCCGTGAGAACATACCTAACTTAAAACAGAGCCAAGTCCCCCATCCAAGACTAACCTAAATAAACCACCGTCCACACATATGCAAGTCTCAGCCAAGATCAGGAGTCACCTAATCAACCTAGCATAGACTCACGAACTGTACTTACTGCTGCATGTCACACAGCATTATTATGACAATCATTGATACACCAAATAAGCAATTACATTATTGACAGATGTTTCCCTTCTAAATTTTTATTTCTGCTATTTTTACTCCCCACCCCCGTGGTTAAGAATACTCAGCAGCAAGCAAAACAATAAAGTAAAAAATAAAGTACTAAAAACCAACAAGAAAATTCAAAAATAGCTAATCATTTGACAACAGTTGTTTCATTGATGTAATTTTCATGTTACAGGTATATATTACATGCTCATATCTCCATAATAGCCATGGATCGCTTAGTAGAACATACGATATATTTCATGTCATCTCGTGCACTAGGCATAATGTCTAGTGAAGGAGTTGTATCTGAGAGAATTGGACTGGATAGTCCGTTATCTCTATTGTTTTGTGTACTAGACACAGCAGTGCTTGGAAAGAGGCAGGTCAGTTCTTCAAGGTCTACATTCAGGAAGCATACACCCAGGTTCTGAGTGTGTAGCTTCTAAAATAAAAGGGGTGTGTAGGTGTCTCTGTGGACCTCACAGTTCACAACTAAAAGGCATGTTACCTTGTTGGCGCATCTTCATGGTCCGTATTCTTATTGCCTCTCCTCGAACTCGCCCTTCACAGAAGTATGCACCATTGATTTTACTAGCCTTTTCTCTTTTCCAAACGACTTTTTTAGCCCATTCTCTGGTCACATCTTGAGTAACTTCCAATGGATCTTGGTGCTGATTCATTAACGCTTCAAAGTCCCTTCCTATGGTGATGGGCTCATGAGGGCGCCACCCAGAGGCGATGCAGGTAAGGGATGTTTCCGCATCAGACACAAGAGGTAGGGAATTGATCAAGATCAGGTCCATGGCACCATTTACTGTTCCTAAAATGAAAGAGGGAGCATAATGTATAACTAAGGCTATTAATATGGTTCCATAGGATAAAATGGTGTTTACAAAATCTGATCTAAAAATAGCTGCAGCATAAGCAGTCTTTCTAAAAGGCTGCTCTGATTATATGCTTATCTCCACAGAAGAAGATCCACAACTCTTTACCATGGCATCAAGACCTTTCATCACCTAGATCCTGCTAACCACTCCTGAGCCATTACACATCTAGCAGCAGTGAGCTATCAGTTTTCCCGCATCCCCAAACAAGCCATCCAATATTATCTCTACCCATTATAGTGTCTGAGTCATAGCTGGATAGCTGGTAAATTTGAGTTGAAATAAATTCATGATAGTGATATTAATGTCAATATGAATTATTAATGGTAATTAATAATTATTATTATTTATAATTATTTCAATGTGTTGCGATCACAATTAAGATATCCTAAAGAAATATACATTACCTATGTACACTAACTTTAAAGACTCTCATCAAGGAATTGTCCAATTCCATATTAAATTCTACAAAATAAGAGAGTTATGGAGT
Organism: Solenodon paradoxus; assembly: GCA_004363575.1. NCBI lineage: Eukaryota > Metazoa > Chordata > Mammalia > Eulipotyphla > Solenodontidae > Solenodon > Solenodon paradoxus. The sequence goes on from RJWH01000651.1 coordinate 200,373, forward strand.
GAAATCTACATTTCTCTCTGAGCCACATCTTTAAAAAATGAGTCTACTAAGATTTGTCTTGCAGGATTCTTGTGATGATTAAATGAGATAAGTTGCCAAGCACTGTACCGGCCTGCTATATGTGACCATTATTTCATTTCCATTTATTCTATTTCCCGAACACCTAGACCCAAACCTCAACCATCTCCAAATGTAAAAACAAAATCCTAACTGAACTTCAAAATGTATTCCATTAATCATGAAGCAAGTGTTTACAAAAAGAAAATCCTCCCATTTCAGTATTTTTTTTTCCTCTGATTTCAAAATTTCTAAGATGAATAAATGGAATCTGTGTCTATTTTCTCCTCTCATTGGATGTGGAAATATCAGTGATGGAGGGTGACCTCTGGCCTCAGTGATGTTTGATTCCTCACTTCACATAAAATGATTCATAAGAGTCATATTATTTCAGTTAACTCCCATTTAATTCTCCCAACTGCCATGTTAAGTATCTGCCATTATCTCATTTTTAAATACAAAGAACGAGGGCTTAAAAGATTAAGTAACTTATTTTATCTTTCACAGCTCTGGTCTTTCAACTCCGGAGTACATCATGTCCTTTCCTGCATCAAAGCCTTTGCATATGCTGATCCTTGCGCTCTTCTCCATTCTTTGCATGACTGACTTTTGCTCATCCTTTGTGTCTCGGTTTAAATGCCTTTCTCATAGATGGCTTCTCTGCCTACCTTATTTATAGTATCCACACATTCTTGTCCCATTATCCTCTAAATGAGCCTCCTGGTGCTTTCCTTCATAAAAATCACTACAATACGTGATTTTTTAAATTTACTCTCTCTTCCCCTAAGTGGTAGTTCCCATGAGAATGAGGATTGAAGCTGTTTGTTCACAATTATTTATATAGGAATATACTGCCTAGTTTCAGTATAAAATGAACTATTTATTGGATGGATGGATGGATGGAATGAATGAATGCGTGGTTAATTATATATTATTCCAAACCTGCCTGATTCAAGTCCACTCATTCACTTGGCTCCCACTTTTAGAATAATGAGGTTAAAACTGAATGTTCTCCTGATCATATTTTAAACTGTTTTAATAATTAGTGAGTTGACATGGAAAAAGAAAAAATTTTACAGTTTTTGTAAAATTCCATAGAAAGATGATCAATGGTTGCTGAATACTTGGAGTGACTGGTATTCATTTCCCAGACCCTTCTTGTGTGTTGTGTGTGCCATGAAATTCTTATATAACTTGTTTGTAGTGGTATTAGCAATGTTTTATGTGTACAAATAATGTTCTGAGTATACCACTAGAAGTTTCATTTTTATCTGATCCATTAGGAAGAATTTCAGTCAAGTCTTAAGGTAAGTGGGAATCAGAATTGATTTCTCTTGTAACCTTCATTCTAGGAACTGAGGGAAAAAAATCTTAACTAGAATGGATTTCCCAGCATGATCTTGAAGCAGCTATCTTGCTTGTAGCCTCATGGGTAACTTCAAGATCTAAAGAAAGGGGGCACAGGATAGGAAAAAGGTTGCTATGGGAGGCTGAGCTGGGAAACTGAGCAGTGGAATTACAGCCTTCAAACATAACACCGAGCATAACTCCTCTTCTCCATGCATGTCCAGCCCTGCCTCTGAGTGAACATCACCTCATCACTCACACTCACTCATTCCAGGCATGTTCCCAGAGACAGTCAGCAAGAGGAAGGAAACACTGTAATTCTCTCAGCTCTCATTCAGTCAAACCCCATTTCGAGGGCCAGTAGAATGACTTGCCAAAAGCACGGTCTCTGCTCTGAACTGCCTGAACTGCACTGGCACTGGCCACGGTTCATTTAATGACTTTAGGAAATAATAGAACAAGCGGTTGATTTGAAAAGGGAATCTTGCTTCATCTGTATGTACATTGTTATTAGGTATGGATCTGGTTTCCTTTTGTCATTGTTCTTCACAGTTCTCTCCCTTTTATTTTAGTGGTAAGAAGAGAAATTGTGTTTTCTGAAAGTCTCAAATCAGCTACACTCTGTTTTCCTCATTCAGTGTGTCTGTTATAATTCTCTGTCCTTCATAACACAGCTTACAATAAAATATCAGAACTTTTGTTATTAAGGAAAGGTACAGGCAGGAATGAAGGTAAATAGGCAGGCAGGCAGGAAGAGAGAGGAAAAGGAAGCATTTTATTTTATTTTTATTTAGTAGTTCACACTGGTTGTTCCCCACCACCAACCTGGGACTCTGGACTTGAACTCACGGATATATGGTCAGTGCTTCTTCAGAGGTAACTGAGCTAACTGCTATTCCACCAGGGCACACAGAGAACTCTTTTTTATATGAGCTTTGGATATGTGAAGAAATACCTACCAGTTTCCTGAGACAGATCTTAAAATATCATCTGCCGTTTTCCTAAAACAAGAATTCATATTTGTGGTTGTTTCTAGAGGCCAAAAGAATTTCTGAAAGATGGTATGTGAAACATAAGAACAAGGGTGACCAATTAGGGGAGAACTAGGTAGCTGAGGAACAATGATGAAAGACTTTTCACTGTTATTATATGTATGCTGGCTTTTGAACTATTTGATCATTACCTACATATAAAAATTAAATATAAAAAATGCAAATGCTATTGCCCTTCCCTTAAAAAGGTATATTCGGAAGTGGGTGAAGAGTCATAGAAATATTTAAATATCAATAGTACAGAGAAGGAAAAATGGAAATGGTACTGATGAACTTTACTATATACAGATATTGATTTTCAATTATGTAAATGAGAAACATGTTATGATGCAATGTTCCTTCAATAAAATTAATTTAAAAAGATAAATACTGAATAACTTTAAAAAAAAGAACAACATATATCTATTAATATTTATCCCCACACCCATTCTGAATCTCTTTGGATTACATCTAAATAACACATTTTCTCTTTCTTCTTTGGACTAATAATAGGAACTATGATTCTACTCCACAATGTTAGGGAAATAACTCATAGATTAAAATAAAATTGTAAAGAAGATAAGATGGGTGGTCAAATAGCGTTTCAAAGAGAATTGAGGAGCAGAGGCCTTATTGCAATGAGTACAACTGCAAAAACATTGTGCTGTGAAATGTCTGAGAACAACTATATGACTGTGCCACCCAGGAATCAGCACTCTGGGACATTTTCCTAAAAAATAACTGCCAAATGACAGAGCCCATCTGGGCTCACATCAATATCAGTTCCTGTGTCTAACACCTCTTCTTATATGACAGCACTATTCTCTCCAAGTCATGTTAGGGACCGGTGTTGAGTTATTTCATAACTATAGTCTGAAGGGTTCTGAACTAATTCATTTGTTCAATTTACATTTTTACTATCAAAGCTAAGTATTTGCTATAAGTAGGATGCATATTGAATGATGTACATCTTCTGTGTTTGGGGGTTTGATAACTATTTTTCCTTAGCAAAGATCTCACACTTGTCAATATTTGCATAAAAGTGTGTCTTGTTTGTAAGAAAATATTTGCCATCATTGTACAGCACTCACCAAGTTAACAAATGATTGCTCATCACAACTAAAGCACAAAAAGACCAGCTGCCTAGCCCAGGAGTGGCCACAGGAGTTACCATGAATTCCGGTGGGAATGCTGCAGAGGACTAAGCAGCCCCCCACTGGTGCCAGTCCATCTTCCCCAAGAGGCACCATGAGTTTCTGGGGGAAGTACTTCAAGGAAGTGAGAAGCCTCATTCCCACCAGCTCATCAGGCCCAGGAGTGACCCTGTGACTTGTGAGTACAGGGGGAAAGCCTTCCAGAGAGAAATGAGACTGCTCGCAACAGGAGTGCCTGAGATAACTACCACTATTGGTCTCAGTATCCAGAGGCCTCTCAGCTGAGCAACTACAGCTAACTCTGCAGGAGGGACCTATCTGCTGCTGAGCTGAGCAACACAGCTCATCAGTGTAGAGTGGTATGCACAAAGATACATACCATTGCCTCACCATTCACATCACATCCAAAGACAAGCATGGGTTGAAAGTGAAGGGTTATAAAAAAAAATATGAAAACAATGGGGTTGAAAGGAAATCAGGAACTGTAATACTAATATCAGAAAGATAGACTTCTACTTAAAAGCAGTAACAAGGGTAAAGATGGGATACTACATCATAGTCAAGGGTTTCATCCACAAAGAAGAATTAATTATCATTAAATATACACAATCAATGCTAGGCCACCTAAATATATAAAACAAATACTGACCAACCTACAGGGAGACATTGACTGTGACACAATAATAGTCAGGGATTTCATCATCCCTCTTACATTGATAGATCAAACAGGCAGAAAATAAGTCAAGTAATAAAGGCCCTAAATGAAGCAACAGATCATAAGAACCTAATGGACTTATAGAGAGCTCCCTACCCCAATAAAAAAAAGACTATGCATTCTTCTCAAGTACATATAGAACACTGGCTATGACTGATCATGTCCTGGGACATAAAGCATCTTAATAAATTTAGCAAGATTGAAATTATAGATAGCTCCTTGTCTGACCACAATGGTCTGAAACTAGAAATGAACCAGAAAAATGAAACCAAAAGAACCACAAAGAAGTGGAGATTAAACAACATGCTTCTGAACAATTCCTGGATCAATGAAGATATTAAAGATGAAATAAAAAAGCTATCTGTAAACAAATGAAAATGAAAAGATTAGCTATCAGAACATGTATGATGTGGCAAAAGTAGTTCAAAGAATAAAGTTTAGAGTGATACAAGTACACATCTGAAGGAACTAGAGAAAAAATAACAAAACAGAAATAAGCAGGAGAGAAATAGTAAGTATCAAAGAAGAACTAAATGAAATTTTAAACTAAAATATCTTTCAAAAGATCAATAGCACTAAATGCTCGTTCCTTGAAAAAATAAAATTAATAGACCATTAGGCAGATTCATGAAGAAAAAGAGAGACAACATCTAACAACAAGAATCAGAAGTATCTAGCATTCCAGAAATACAAAGGATCCTAAGAGGTTTTTATGATGAACTCTATGCCAACAAATTCACCAATCTGAAGAAATGAACAAGTTTCTAGAATCATACAATTTTGCAAACTAATCCAGGAAGATATAAATAACTTGGACACACTAATCACAAGCTCAGAAATGGAAGCCTCCCCTCCAAAAGAGAAAAGACAGATAACTTCACTAGTGAATTCTACCAAACATTCAAAGATTACCTAATACCTATCTTCCTTAAATCTGCTACAAAATTGAAGAGAAGGGAAAACTCCCAAATAGTTTATATGAAGTTACCATTACACTGATTCCAGTATCAGGCAAAGAAAGCAGCAAAAAAAGAAAATTAAATGTCATTATCACTGATGAATACAGATGCAAAAATCCTCAAAAAAATTTTGGCAAACTGAATTAAAAAACACATTAAATAAATTATACATCATGACAAGTGGAATTTATTTCAGGATGCAAAGTTGGTTCAACATGTGCAAATAAATTAATGTAATAAATCACAATAATAAAGGGAAAAACAAAAATCACATGATTATATCAACATACACAAAGAAGACATTTGAAAAGATTCAACATCCATTCATGATAAAAACTCTTGCTAAAATGGGCATCGAAGCATATATCTCAATATAATAAAAGTCCTACATGACAAACCCACAGCTAATATCATATTCAATGGTTAAAAACAGAACAAAAACCAAAAAATAAAACAAAACTGAAACATTTCCCCCTAATACCTGGAGGCAATTATGCTAAGCAAAATAAGACAGTGAAAAAAAGAAGTGTAGAATGGTTTCACTCACATGTGAAATATAAAAAAACAATTTAAAGACAAATGAACAGACAAACCTCTACTAAATTCACTAACAAAAAACTGGCTACAGGGGCAAGGGGTAAGAGAAGGAAGGTGCCAACAAGAGGATGGGAAAGGACACTGGGACTCTGGTGGCGAGTGTGGTGTGAAATACACACAGGCTGAAGTGTGAATTTAACATCCTAAAAAGCATATAACAAGATGAAATAATTAAACAATTTAACAAATACTTCAAACAATAAATATATAGCTATCTGCCTCATGTGATCTGTGACTATCATACTGGACAGTACAGAATATATAATGTTTCTTTTGTCACAGAAAGTTCTTTTGAACAGTCATTGCTGATATAAGGGAAAGTAGTCTATATGTTCACTTAATAAAGAGCCAACTAAATGTTCTTTAAAAAATTAAATTAACTAATTCTCAGACCCCTAATTTGACTGTTTCTCAAGAGCCTTTACTTTCAATGTGAATGTCAATTAATATATTTTGCAAATAAAAGAAAAAATATGAATGCTAAAGAAACACAATAATATTCTAAAATGTTGTTGTGCTCATCATTTTTCTATGTGCTATACTGAACAACATCTCATTCTTCACAGCAACATTTCTCACTAAATTCCATTGTGGTCAAGTCAGAATGTTGTTTAAATCTTTTTTATTTTTGCCTGTAGATTTTCTTGTATTGAGTACTGCTTTGAATAATGATCCACTAATCAAGATGTATAAATATTTATTTTTTAAATGTCATAAAATATGATTATGGTTCTATATTAAGATGCATATAACAGAACTAAGCTAAACTGAAATTAAAGACAGCCATGTTTTTCTAATTGTATTTGATGGAATAAACAACTTGTTTCTCATTTTCTGGAAAAGTGTTAAAGAAGGTCCCAGCAAGGAAGAGGTGAAATCAACAGAATGGTTTCTAGACACCCACATGTATACACTTTCATTGAGCTGCTCAACTTGTCCATTTGTTACATTTGGGCTTCACATAAATTTCTACTTGGGAGGGGAAAAAAAATTTATCTTAAATGAAACCATATAAAACCTCAAAGACTATAATTTTTGACTATTTTCCTTTTTTATAGGTGAAGAAAATAAAAGGTTAAGTATAAGTGCCAATGAGCATGCATTCTAAGGCAGCACAACATGTTTACCCAATTAGCCTGCTGCCCTTCTCTGTCCACACTCAAGTTCAGCCAAGTTGCAAATAGCCAACTTCTGATTAACCCAGTTTATCTCCTGGCAGGCTAAGGAAAAAAGAGCAGGTCAAATATCACATACAGTTACTGAGGCCTAGAGGAAAGAGACTGTCTCATTTAGGTATTTTAAATGGCAATGGCACTATGTCTTGGCCAACAGTATTTTTGAAATCAGGCGATTAGCAGGGAACTGAAAAGGTCTTAGCCAAAGATTTTGAATCAAGGCCCTGGCAGTGAGCCAAGACAGCAAAAGCAACCTCAAAATGATCCAGGATATTTGATGGAAGAGTTTTTTTTTTATGCTGACAAGGAAAATGCTCTTACTTAAAAATATTAATTGTCATTTACATATCTATTCATCCATTTATTTACTAAACAAATGTATTGAGTACCTCCTCCCATGGGCAATGTACAACAATTGACCCTAGGTACCCATGATAAGTACTATGACAGAATATTATAAAGTACTATGAGAGAACATAATGATGACCTTAATCTGATTGGCTGGAAAGGGGGAGTGCTGGTGGAAGAGGTAAGGTTCCTTGAGAAGTGCATTTAGCCTGAAGGAGAGTTGGATTTATGTAGGCAAAGTAAAACAGATATGACAAGATAGAAAAATCTTACCCAAATGGACACATACTGCAGGATTTTGAAGAATGAATATTTAATATGGCTTACTTCTAGAATGTTATTTCTTAAATATATTCTAAAGTTGGCATTAATTTCTTTGTACTGAATCCTAAGAATTGCTGGTATCATTCCTGTATGTCAATCCCATGTTAAAACATTTTTAGTACCTTCTCTGCCTTCTTGTATCCCTTGAAGAAAATCACTCCCCAGGCATGTTTCCAACACTTTATCTTTTTTGTTTGTTTGTTTTTCATAAGTCTTTATGTAGTAAGTCTCTGAGCAATAGCTTCATCCTCAAGTTTCCTTCCAAGAAGATACTGGGCAATTAATGAGAAGATACCAAAATGCACAAGACTGGAAATAATTAAAGGAAGTTGTATAGTAGGGAGTTGGGAGTTAGACAAGGACATTCTTGATGTGAATAGGCAGTATCTCTCTAATAAAAAACTGTTCTCACTCAGTTGTGCAGGTCTGTTTGCCCAAAGGGAATGTCTATTTCCCATCCTCATCTCCCAGCCAAATAGGAACCATTCCTCATGTCTCTCTGCTGAAAGAAATGGCACCCTCAACCCATCTTCAAACACAAGAAATTGTCCATGCAGGATAAATAACAAATGTTCTAGTTAGAATTACCATCAGTCAGTTGGAAGGAAAAATTTTATTTCCGAAGAGTAAAGCATAGTATCCACACAGTGGGACTTCAATAAACATCAACTACCCATATACACTTACATGCAACTCCATTCTGAACGTGGGGAAGGAAGCAAGGTACCATCAAATCAAGGATTGTTTAAACTGGAAGGGACTTCAAAGATTGGTACAAACTTCATATTTTATAAAAATGGCAACTTGAGGCCCAGTGAAAAGATATCAGTCAGGGCTTACCCCAATGGTAATGGCAAAGTCAGCTCTCAAATACTGATTTCTCCCCAGGGCCCTTCCTGTGACCCCTAAAGAGCAGAGTAAATGGACAAATCCTTAATGTGAAGGACTTTTGAAATGTTCACAAATCTGGCAGAACGGTACCTGGAGTCTAGTAAAAACTGGGGCAAGCGAAGTGAACATTGAAAAGAAGTGGTCAAAAAGGTGGAAAGGATACAGGACAGAGACACTGGGAATACCAGGAAATGAAGTTTGTATATGTCACAAATTCTCCCAAGTCATACAATGCTACCTTATAATCTCTTCTTTCCCGTTAACTTCAAGAGGAGGATGCTCTCTCATTGTACCATGTTCATCTAGTGACTGGTGCAAGAGGAATCCTTATTGGAATCAGGCTTTCTGGGCTCTTGTCCTAATTAAAATACCTGCCAAGTTTCCCTCTGCCTCTGTGCGGCCCAAAGATGTGCATATCTACCCCAGCAGTCAAATATCTCTCCGATCTGAGATTGAATTAAAAAATTAACTCCTCTCTTCTCAATATACAACACAATTCAATTTGCTTGTACAAAAATTAATAAAAGACAGTTAAAAGTGACAGCCCACTAAGAACTATTAGAAGACTAAACCAAAGAAATGAGTCTCTAAAGAAAAAGGAGCTGCTAAGTGGAGTCTGAAAAAGGAAGAGGACTAAGCCTCAGATTTTACCATGTGAGAAAGAAAGCTAACATTGTTTACTATATACTAAAGACTAAGTACTATGATGGGTGCTCTGCAAATATTGTCCACTTGAATTCTCAAGGTAATATTTAAGAAAAATATATTCCATTTTATAATGGATGTATAAAGGACACAGGAATGTTCACCAATATATCTAAGGTCACACAAGCAGGAAGATGGAATTTGAACCTATGTCTCATTCCATTACTACCAACTATGCTTCATTCTAAGTATTATTTTGTCTTTTGTCCATCACTGTATACCTAACAATTATCAAAATGCCTGGCTTATAATAAATATTCAGCAAGTACTGATGAATGAGTAGATAAAAGAGACTGGTCTTTAGGGAATTAATTTTTCAATAAACATTTACTTTATAAGTACTATGAGTTGGGAACTATGATGCATTCTATGGGTAAAGAAAATATTAAAATATGTTTCTGCTTTCTAGAAGTTTGAAGTCTGGCCATCTAAAGACAGGATTATATTCAAAGCCACGAAAGGAAACAGATTTTACTAGAAAATGCCCCCAAAATTCTACACATCAAAAGATTACATAAACAATCAAGTGGGAAAAATATTGTTATTTGTAAAACTTAAAGAGTTTAATAGGTATACCATATAAACAAATTCTATTCAACAACTCATTAAAAGAATCATACACTATGATCAAGTGGGATCTGATCCTTCAGTGCAAGGACGGTTCAATACATGCAAGTCAATAAATGTGATACATTACATCAACAGAGAAAAGACAAAAACCAAATGATCATCTCAATAGATGGAGAAAAATAAATTTGCTAAGATTCAAAATCCTCTTTTTTTTAAGTTTCAGTATTTTTTTTAAGGAAAGGTGCAAGCAGGAATGAAGGTGAGTAGGCAGGCAGGCAAGAATATCGAGGAGGAGGAAGCAACTTTTAATTTATTTTCATTCAGCTGTTCACACTGATTGTTTGCCCCTGGGCTCAGAACTTGAACCTAGGGGTATATATAGCCTTGTGTTCCTTCAGAGGTGATCAACACAACCACTACTCCACCAGGCGGCGCACCCTCAACATCCTTTTATGTTAAAACATTCCAGAATAGTTATAGATGGAACATATCTCAACATAATATAAGGTATATATGACAAACCACAGTCAACATTATATTCAATTGGGAAAAACAAATATTTTACTCTAAGATCAAGAACAAGGCAAGGATTTACATTCTCTCCACTATTATTTAGTACAATGTTTGAAGTACTGGCCAATGTAATTAGGCAAAAAAACATAAAATTTATTCAAATCATAAGGAAGAAGTTAAATTATCACTATTAACTGAAGACATGACAATATATAGGGACTCCAAAGACTCTAGTAAAAAGATTCTAAAAATCAAAGAATACAGCAAAGTGACAGGCTACAAAATTAATACTCCAAAATAAGTTGCATTTCTATATGTAAATAACAAACTAGCAGAAAGAGAACTCAGAAAAATAATCTCATTTATAATTGCATCAAAAAGGAATAAATACCCTGGAATAAACTTAACCAAAGATGTGAAAGACCTGTATACTGAAAATTACAAGCCATTAAAATGAAAAGAAGACACTAAGAAATGGGAAGATATTTCATGGATTAGAAGAATTAGTAGTGTAAAAATGGCCATGTTACTAAAGCAACATACAGATTTAATACAATCTCTCCCATTCCTAGACATTTACCCTATAGAAATTAAAATTTATGATTACACAGTGAACATTAATAAACAATTTATTTTATTCATAATCACTCAAAAATGGAAACACCAAATGTCCTTAAACAGATGAATATATAAACAAGCTGTGGAATACCTCAACAATGGAATACTACTTAACAATCAAAAGGATTAAATTACTGATTCTTACAACATGACATTATGCTGAGTAAAAAAAACCAATATCAGAAGGTTACACAGTATATGATTACATTTTTATGACATTCTGAAAAAAGATAAGCCTAAAGAGAGAAAGCAGTAAGTAGCTGCCAAGAATTTGGAAGAGATTTTATCACAAAAGAGTGTCAGATAAAAGATTTGGAGGAGGTGGTAGAAATGTTCTGTATTCTTACTGTGGTAGTAGCTGCATGAATCTATCTACCTACCTACCTATGCATTAAAACACAGAGTTGAACACACACAAAAGTCAAACATACTGCTTATTAATATTAAAAATGACGGTGCACCCTGATGGCTCAGGCATTAAACTGGAGGCCGGTGCATAGACTATGTAAGGTCTAGGACCTGGGTTCATGATCTGGAGTGGTGGGGTGAGAACAATCAAAATGAACAAATAAAATAAAAATGCTTTTTCCTCTTCTCTCTTCCTTCCTGCCTGCCTACATGCCTTCATTGCTGTCTGCCTGTCTGCCTTCCCTTTCAAAAATGTATAATAAATGCATCTTCCATAATTAATACAGCGTAAAGCCAGTTTGATCAAGTGAGTCTGTATGAAACTATGGTCTATGTCAGCAGGAAGGTTTTTGTATTTTGATTTCTGAGTGGTTGTTTTTGTTTTTGTTTTTTTTTTTTTTGGTAAGTCATCTTGGAGATAGGATACCCACAGAAGGAAGAACAGATAATGGCTTTGTGTCCAGCTGTGTACCTGCCCTCCCTCGACCTTCAAATCTATATGGCAGGAAGCAGGCTGATGTGAGCTAAGGAAGATTCCCTGTGTTTCCTTCCAAAGTCCTTTGATTGTTGCCCCCTTTCTTACAAGACTGACCTTAACAGGAAACCACTTCTCTGCACATGTTAGTGATTCTGGAAAAATTGTTTCACAACTAGCTTGGTGATACGTGGCAGTCTTGGGGAGATAAGCTCTTTGGGGATGAACAGAAGCTACTGCTCCATGAGCCTGCACTGGAGACCACTCATAAAACCCAAAGCATCCCGCTCCCACCCGTCATATGCATCTCTGGGTCAGAGATCCTGCCGTGGTATTTTCTTCATTGTCTTTAAGAGGAGGTCTGTGTACAGTCTATTAAAAGGTGGTGGCAAACAACTGATTTAAAATGATGCACACCTTAAACCTATATGTTATGTTACACTGCTCCTTCAACAAAATTAATTTTAAAAAACATTAATAATTTAAAAAATTATATATATATATATATATATATATATATATATATATGAGTAGTCCTGCATTCTGAAGCATCAACCCCTCTGGCTCACCTATGATGTCACAATCTTAACTTAGTAGTGGAAGTGGGCTCAGGGGTCCTGCCTCATATCATTTAGTTTAGAAATTTCATTATTACAGTTCTGGAATATATTGTCCTCTAAGCTTTATATGCATTCTTTCAATGATTGGGAGTCATCTATTTGGAAAGCAGTTTGGTCATATTCCCTCTTCTGCATTAAATACACCACATACATATACATACATATATATGCCAGGTGGAATTCCAACCAAACTATATATCAGTGTTTCCTCTATCAAATTGCAGGTCTGAATGTCTCAAGAGAAACACTCTATGCAGCCCTAGTTTTAGTATAATCCCTTGGCTTGGGCGCCTGCCAGCTGTCACATTTATTTTACAGAAATAACATTCCACATATGAGGGGAGCTCTTCTTAAGGAATTATTCTCAGCATCTGTGCATGAGCTATATTCCTTATCTGCATTGCCCTCCCTCCAACTTGTCTACTCGTTCCATGTACAACTGACTAACTCCTGCTCTGCTTGCAAGACTTGCCTCAGGCTCTCACATATCCTGAGAAGTCTCTCAGCTGCCACAGGGCAGGGTCTGTGTCTTAATAACTGCAAAGACATGGCAGTGTGACACGCGCAGTGTGACACGCACAGTGTACAGCAGCTGCCGGGCACAAGGTCACTCTCATGGTTTACGAGAACAAGTCCTCCTTACCCTGCTAAATAGAAAATGTAAAATCTACTAAGGCTGCTCTAGAATCTGTTCAAGAGTCACAGAGTCTGTCTGTGTAATCACTTAGGTAAAGCAGCCCAAAAACGGGGAAGCCAGAAAGGCGACTTCGTTAAATGTTTGAGTCAGATATTCGGAGCCTGGGCTGGGCCCATATTAAAATCAAATTAAATTAAAATTAAAATTTTAGTAGGCAAATGTGTCAGAGCATCAGAGTCTCACTTTTCTAAAGCCAAGCTATTGCTCTTTTCATTTGTGTAAGACTTTCTCCTCCTCAGCTACTCTCCAACCTCCTGAACCCAGCTCTGGGTTCATGGCGGCTGCCATGCGCTGCTGGATTCAGTAAATAGGAAGCACCAGAAAGAGGAGGGTGGAAGGAGTGTGCGGTCAGTCTCCTACCTGCTGAAAAGCTACAGAAGTCACAGGTCAGGTAGAGTCTTCTCTAGATCCTGTGACCGCCCCTTCACCTGTGCCTTCAGATCTACATGCCTTTCAAACAACACTTATTTCTTTCAGTCAATTCCTTTACATAAATGAAATTTTGTGGTGATATATGACACCCAAGGGAGATAAAACCTTGTTTCCTGTGGCTTGGTAGGGAGATTCCACTTTGTACCCAGTTCCGTCAGCCATGAAGCAATCCCTTGGGCACCTTCCTAGAGTTTCTGTCTCTTTAAGGGGCACAGTCTGTGTATCATTACTATCAAGCAATCGCTCATTCTACACATGAATAATTACTAAAATTAGTAGTAGCACTGTGCTGGCTAGAACATATTTAGTACCTGCTACTATTCAGAAACTTTAAATACATTGCTTTACTTAATTCTCACGATACCCATATGTATTAGTCATTTCTGTCTTCCTATCACAGATAAGGAAACTGGCTTAGACAAAATAATGACCAAATGAGATCTTAAATGTAAAACATCTGGAACAGTGTTAGAATTTATAACCCTTCCTTTTCCCTCCCAGCAAGCTGGCACAGTAAGCTCTCCACCTGCACTGTCTGGCTGAGCATTCATTTATCTCAGTACTTGGATCATCCTTGTGTTAGAAATACACAAGGACACTACGTGTGAAGCTACAAATCTAAAATAGCAGGTTTCTCTTGGATCTAATTTCTTATTTATCCTCTTTGCCAAAACTCAGCAAGTGACCATGGCCTTAGCCCAGAGATTACGGCCTGACTAGCGCTACGGAAAACCCCATTTCCCTTTGACAGCAATCTCACCACCCCCAAGGTATCAGTTACCACCTGCTCCAAATCTAAGTCTCTAGTTCCAGCCTCTTCCCAGCTACAAACATGTGTTATTAAAGTGATTGCTGGACATCTAGAAAGGCATTTCAAATGCAATGTGAATAGAATATGAACTCAGCACTTTCTCTTAACCTTCTCTCTCTTTCTCGTTGTCTCTTAATCCTTCATCTTTCCCATCATAGATGCTTCAAAACTGTAATTACTGTCAACAACTCTCGCTCTGTTTATATCTAGTAACTATTTTGCCATATATCTAGTAACTATTCTGCCATCTAGCTCCATAGTGTGGTTCACATTCAAGGTCCTGTCTTACCTCGCTCTTTCTCACGTCAATATTGCACAATTCTAGTGCCATTGATCTGGTTAGCCTGAAACTCTCTGTAACTCTTATTTCCTGGACATTTCTAACATTTTCTGTCAGCTGAGGACTTTCCTCCCTACATATACTTATCTGTTCAAATCTAATTGCTCCCAAGATCTAGCATAAATCTCAATGATAACAGAAATTTGTGCTACATTATTTTGCACAATTCAAAATATAAAGTTCAAACTTGCAGGCTATTGCAACTGAAAATCCCAACCCACTACACCTTTAATTAAATAAAATTAAGGATTTTAAGAAATACCAAATATAAGATAATCTTTAATTAACAATACATGAAATGGAATTATATCCTCTTAGAAGTACAGATCTCAGTTTTCAGATTGTCATTTGACTAGCAGCTTTGATGGAGGCTCTCAAATCTCACCAGACAAAAAAATGAGGAATTCCAACTACAGTGCAGATTGTCAATAAACCTATTGTCAGTATCTAGTAATTACAAAGGTCAATGATTGAACTGAAAAAAAATGTATTTTCATTATTAAAATACTTTTAAAGATTTTTACATTTGTTTGCTTATTTTGGTTGTTTCCCCACCATGGTCATTAACCCAGGTCCTTGGGATGTATGTGCACTGAGCCAGAGGACTTAACCACTAAGCCATGAGGAAGCACCATAAAATAATTTTAATGTCAATTTTTCTCAAAATTGAAAACATGTACTGTAGAAAGTAACTTAGATCTCAAATTCCATATTAACTTAGCAAAGAATTAGAAGGGAGAAGGATAGATGAAAAAAAGTTAAAGTGTGCTGAATTCCTCACAGTTTTTCAAAATATGGTTTCACTATTTGTTTTTCCAAATAGAGAAGTATAGGCTAAAAACTGTCTTGGAAAGCTTAGAGCAACCTCTAAAAAACTAAAAATCATAATGTACATATCAAAAGTGACTAGAGAAGATGAATATAAATAAAACATAGGCCAAAGTAAAAGACAGAAGGAAAAAAAATTAAACCTTAAGGGAAACAAAGGGAGCATTTTTTTAAAATCATAAAACATGTCAGAAGTTGAGATTTAACATATTAGTTATGATTAAAGATAAATGTTTTAAAATAACTATAAAAATACTTACAAAAAATTAAATCTTCTCAGATAATGCTTATAGAAGGAAATTAAAGTGTGCTGAGTTCCTCACAGTTGTTCAAAATATGGTTTCATGATTTTTTTTTACTTAGATCAAAGAAATTACAAAATCTTAAAAACAAGTGGTTGGGAAGGAATTAATCAAGAAAGGAAAAGAAAAAAATTAAAGAATTATAAAAAGAAAACAAAGGTAATGATATTAGTTTCAGAGAAGGTGGAATTTAAGACAGAAGGCATGAAAGGGAATAAAGTCTATCACATTATGTTGATAGAAAGTAAAGCCCACAATAAAAGCATAGTGGTTATTTATCATTTTGCTTCAAATCATGTAAGATCAAATATATGAAAAAGAAACTAGAAAAAGCAAAAAAATGTGAGGAAAACAATGGACTCTTCTCAGATTTTGACAGATGAAGTAGACAAAAATTTAAACATTTAATTATTATTATATAAATATATGTGTATGATATGTATCTTTCAGGTGTAGCTAATGGTACATCTTAAGACAAGAATTTCACCTTCTTGTTTTCACTCATACATGAAGTACTTAACCAAAATTGATAACACAAATAAACACACATTTAAGAAGTCAGTGTTCTAAAGATCAGTGGATAAGGTAAAAATTGTGTCTAGACAAAAGTGCTCTTGACAATCATTTAAATTACCCACAAAGGATAATGTGGAAGTATATCAGTTATCTACAAATACAACAGATAAGATTTCCTCAAGCACTGGAAAAGATCACTGTTGATTTGGGTGAGAACTAGATAAACTATTTGGCTAGTATCCAGGTATCAGCCAACACAAAAAGTTATGTCCTTTCAAACACAGTTGTTACAACCAGAGCATGAGAATTCACAGAACAGGGACCCAGCTCAGTCTGGGGTATAGGCAAATAGGAAATAGAAGGGCAAGTAAAACATTTGTACAAAAATGATAAATGTACATCTTTCAGACCAAGCATAACTAAATGAATTTGTCTAACTTAAAAATAAGTTTGGTATAGTTCAGAGGTCATATTCAAAATGTTAAACAACCTGAGCCAACCAAAGTAAAATGGCCATTGATCTGAGCACCAGAAAAAGGTCTGAAAGATCCTAAGTCAGGCATTAACCTTTTACTTTCTGAATTGGTGGGAGATCTAAAGATCCTGCACAGGGTCCTAGGCAATCAACGTGGCAGGACGGGGAAGAGACTCAAGAAGTTATTTACCAGTCAGTACAAAATTGTTTCACTCATTCAACAACCAGCACAGATGCGCCAATATGGAACAGTGAAATATCTGCCCTGTTCTAACTCATGTAAACACACACACACACACACACGTTTAACAAAGAGAAAGTGCCCATGCAATAATCCTAAACAACAAAACAATCTCATACCACAAAACAATATATCAAAGTTAACCATACAGTACACCTTTGTGGCCTAGTGGTAGTCCACATACATCCCAAGGTCGCCAGTTCAAGACCTGGGACCAGGGGGAACAACCAAGATGAACAACTAAATAAAAATAAAGTGCTTCTTCCTCCTCTCTCTTCTTGCCTGTCTATATAACCTTCATTCCTACCTGCACCTTTTCATTAAAAAACAACCAAATTTAACAATATGTCAAAGAACAACAAAAACCAACCCCTTAAAACCTCAAGTCATCTATATAATTATTAATCCTCTGAACAGATCATAACTAAAAAGACAAGATTTCTAGAAAATAAAAGATGAAGTCTACTCTCAACACTAATATGATGAGTTTGAAAATGCTGTTCCAGAAACAAATTTATAGCTTCATATACTTTGCCTACTAATACTATACATAAACTAAGAACTCCATGCATGAAACATTTATAAAGAACTAATAAGGCTTCAGAAAGGCAATATAAAGAACAATAAAACTAATAAGGATGTTAATAAACTTAAAAATAGAAAAACAAGAATTCCAAGAGCTGCTCCTTGGTACGGATAATTTAATTTTATAGACTAAAATTGAAAGTAAAACAGGAAGTCAAGTATCTTTTGTGGCAAAGATGCTTTAAATTGTACAAAAACCCTGTGCACACTAATTCTCAGCTAGTGAATTTGAATATATAGATTTTATTAGTAAATATGAAATTTTAAAGTTAAAATTAAGAAGTATAAAAATTTACAAGACAGCTGATTTTGCTCATAAATTTATGTAAAATAAGAATATTATTAAAGGATAGATATCTACTAGTTCTTTTAAACTAGTATACTCCTCTTACCAAACCTAAAATAAAAACTCAAAAAAGCAAGCTAGGGTGCGCCTGGTGGAGTAGAGTTGGGCGCAGTCCACATCCCAGGGCTGGAGACACAAACAAGATGAACAAGTGAACAGGACAGATGAAGTGATTCTTCCTACTCTCAATTTCTGCCTGCCTGCCTGCCTGCCTGCCTGACTACTCAGCTTCACTCCTGCTGGAACCTTTTGTTAAAAAAAAAAAGGGGGGGGGGTGTATGAGACAAAATTCTTTTTGAAAAAGCAAATTACTCCTTATCAAAATAAAAAGCAAAAATTCCAAGCATTAGAAAATAAATTCAGCAGTTTATTAAATAACTCATCTTCTATAGGTAGCATGGTTTTATCCCCAGGAGGCAAGTATGGCTTCATATCACAACTGTATTAATGCATCACTTAATACGTAATAGCCCTACATCAAGTGTTATACCCATCAGAAAATATCTGTGAAGTTTTACCAAAAGATTAAAAAAAAAAAAAAAAGATTTAAAGGCATGGAGAGAGAGTGTTCTTATGTGGAAAGGTAGAATGCTAGAAGGATAACTCTCCTTAAATTAATGCATACATTTAACATAATGCTACTGGGTGGTACAGGACAGAGAAGAAAAAAGGCCAAACAATATGAGAAGCTGAAGGGCTTTAATAAATAGGTGTATCTAATAGCCCAGGTGAAGGTGTTTGCATTATCCAGTATAAACCCCATCTATGTCCCAATTCATCAGTTCAAGGCGTTAGAATCAAAAAGGTAGTATCATGTGTGCTCTGTGTAATTATGACTGTGCCTATGTATCTATCTGCACTTGTGTGTCTGTGCAGGGAGGAACTGCTGCCCTTCTTATTTTCAACTGAGATTGACCAGAGACTGCAGGAGCTGCAGCGAGCAAGACGCATGAATTAAATAACAACTGAAGCCAGAGCTCAATGTGTGGGGGTCACCGTGAGAATGTAAGCACCCTGGGAATTCACAGGGGAAACCTGGCTTTTGAATTCCACAGGGAGGGATATAAAGTTCAATCTTATCTAGAAAATGTTAACAGTAGCTATCTCTGGATGGTGGCATTGTACACACAGAATAAAAAGATAAACATTTTTTAATGAATTATGTAAAAGGAAAGCAAGGGGCTAGTGCTCTGCACACTAAGCCTTGAAGTATAGTGTTGTTCAGTGGGGCGATGTGTCTGCACTGTCTTGACTGCTTCGAGGTGCAGCTCGGGGGATAATGCCTATCTCAGAGCATTGAGATTGCTGTGGAAGGGCAGAAGCTCAGCACTGCTGAGCAACGGAACCACTATGTGGTTAGAAGCTGGAGATCCAGCCATCCTAAATTTAAATCCCAGATCTGCCCTGGGCTATTTATGTAACATACGACCATCACAAGTTACTTAGCCTTCTATGCCACCAGTGATTGGTGTTCCATTAAATGGAAGCAATACTTGCCTCTAAGCATTTTATTGGGGATGCATTAACATATAGAATATATATAAAACTATCTTTTGTAAATTTTATGAATGATACGTTCAGAGTGTGTCAAACAGTACAATGTCATTAAACAGTGGTGATGGTGATGACTTATGATTTCCTAATGTTGTAAGACCAGTGAAGAGAAAACAGAATTCACTCTCAATGCAAAATAGTCACTAGACTCCTCTGAGGTATAATCCTGCCTGCAGAGCTCATCACAGGGGAAAACTAACCTTTGTCTAGATTGCATTATCTGACATCCAGAGAAACTGAGGTCTTGAGAGTGAGCTAAGGAATACTACTCAGCACAATAATGGTGTGCAAGGACAAGAATCCTTTATAAAAATTTTTTACATGCTTCTTGTCCCCCTTTCTATGTAGTATAGCCAAGAGAAGTCATACAAACATGGGTAAGCAATGAACTCAGTCAGCATAAATGTTTCTGAGAACTCAGAGCTGCATTCCTCCCAAGTCCTTGCAATCAGAATGTGTTGCCAGTTTCCAGTCTCTAAATGTGGCACACCTTCAAATGGACTTGACTTCTAGTAAGGGACCATGAAGTTTCATTCTGAGGTTTATTTAGTGATGAAATCTGACTCCTTCTAAGGATGACACACATTTATAGTCCAGGGTCACAACTGAAAAAATTTACCAAGTGCTCTAGGAAGTGAAGTCCCAAATGCCTGGATTCAAATCTTTTCAGCTGTGGCTAATTAGCCAGAGCCCTGGGTTTCAAACAGAAGTTTTGATTCTCCTAATTTTGACTTCTAAAGGTGTTTTAAAATAGATTACATTGACCTTAATTCTTCAGTTGCATTCAAAGAAAGCCAAAAGGTTATGCCATTATATATGCTTGAAATTAAATTTGATTCTTTAGTCTGTATGTCTAATTTCAAGTTTAATGTTTGAAAAGGAGCAACATTTAAATGTCAGCTTGGAGGAAAGTAACTAACTATATATAGACAGATTCACACGCACCTCTAGAACTTTAGGTTTGTAGACAATAACGATTCATTCACCCAAAACTCTGCTTTCTAGAAAACAAACTTCGCCGTAACACTGACACAAATAGATGCTAAAGGACTGATTTAAACTGCATCCCCTTTGCTCCTAGAAGAATCTCTCAAACCTTCAGTCAACACTTTATCAGCCTTTCTATCATGATTTCCTGTTTCTAGTCTACAACAACCAGAAGAAACGAAGTATTTTTCCGTGCCTCACGTTTCAGTTTTAAACTTGTACTTCCAACCAGTATTAGCTTAGACAATAATTCCTCACATGGGACACCCACATATCACTCTCGGCTCTAGGATGTCTTTGCTAGAGCAAATACTACAATTTATGTCATTGACTCGCCCCCATATTTTGTTTAAGAACTTTAGAAAGCAAGTTTGAATGTCACAGTCCTCCAGCCTAATGGGAGATTTGCAGAAAGATCAGGTGTCTCTAGTAACTAACCTGGATAGAAATATCAAAAGGGCAACAATAGGCTTAGGGTATTGTCTTCAATTTGACATTTCATACTTCCACTAACGTTAACAAAGGAGATCACGGGAGAAGATTCTGGAGCCCAGTGGTGAACCGCAGTCCTCAACTTACTCAAATTCCGGGGGTTTAGGGGTCCTAGGTGTATAAAGTTGATGAAGTGAAGAACCAAAGACAGAGCCAGAAGCACATGACATATTGAAAGATGTCTTTTGACACTAAGATGTCCCAACTATTTTGGAATCCTAGAACAAGTCTTGACTTTTTCTTTATTAGCATAATGCATATGACACTCTAACTCCATTTCTGAGATTTACCCTCACTTCTACACTTCTCCAGATCCTCTCTCCATCCAGAGTTACGTCGAAGTGATGAGAAAAGTTCAGGGGTAAGAGGAAAGGATTTGTTTCAGGCACTGTTGATTATGTGACAGCACCAGAAGACCTGAATTAGCTCTGGCTTTCCTTTCCATGGCGTCCCTTCTTGTTTAAACCATGGTTGAGTCCTTGATTTTCCTTTCAGCAAACACCTTACAATGGACTACACACAACTGGGTTTAAAGATAAGACTCAATGGCTGTTTAAATTAAACCACCAAACCTGTCTATCTTGATCTCTGTTTTTCTTATATATAAGATATATGTGTGTCTGTATACACATATATCAAAACATCAACAGAAAAAGAGAGCAATAAATAATACACAAAAGGAGGAAATACAAATGGCTAATAAGCATGAGAAAACATTCCCCTCTAAAACAAACTGAAGTCAAATTTAAAAAAAGAAAACACTTTCTACATCAAACTAATAAAAATTAAAAGTAAGAATATTCAATAATGCATGACTGGGGTTGGTGAAATGTTTACTTTCATACAGAAACTTCTTAGAAAGAAACATATATCTTCTTGTATAAATAAGAAGCATGTCTAGGTCACTCTGGTGGCTATAATTTTTAAATGTTTTTCTGTATATCTAAATTTTTCTACATAAATATGAATTCTAGAATCAGAAAAAAAATTCATTTTAAGAAAGGCAAAACATTCAAATGCCACAGTTTGAAATAACTACTCTGAGTTTCAATTTGTACAGTAATTTTTATTCCCAAATTTTAAAAATCAACTAAATACTGTGAAAATAGCATTTCTCCTATCTCTCCTGGTCTTGTTACAACAGCATTTGAATGTCCCAATAAAAATGACTAACACACCCCTCCACACCTCACTGGCTGTGAAAGTCATAGACCCAGGTTCAAGACCAGGGCCAGAGGCGGTGGGGTGGGGGTGGGGGGAAATTAACATTTTAATTAAGGTGATCATGCTAAGAAAAATAAACCAGAAAGAAAAAGAGAAATTCAGAATGGCTTCAGTCATATGTGGAACATCAAGGAACAAAACTCAAAAGTCACAGGTCACAAGACAGTGGCTATCGGGTTGGGAGGGGAGAGAAGGAAGGAGAACAGGTGGTGGTAAAGAGGACAAGAGCTTGTGGTGGGCGTGGTGTGAAATACTCACAGATGAAAGCTCTAATCCAATATCCTAAAATGCATACAGCAATGTAAACAAAAGAAATAATCAATTTTTAAGAATAAAGGCAATAATGGAACCAATAAGAAGTCCAGGGAAGAGATTGTCTCTGGCATCCTTTTGTTTCTATAATACTGCATTAATTCATACCTTAATAGTAAAAATTTTATGTACTCAAAATAGATAGCTATCCTGATAAATTTAGGTCCTTCTATATTTACTTTTATCCTGTTAAGTGGTGGTAATTTAAGAATAAAAATAATCATCAAAGAGTATCTCTAAAACCACAAAAATAAAATCACTGGCCTTTTTAGAACATTCAAAATATAAATTATTTTAAAATACATATCCTTATTATGAAATCCTTTAAATATTAGATCAGGCCTATTAAAATACAATGAGAAGCAAGAAATGGTTAGAAAAAAATATTTTAACTCAACATTTTGATGCATATCCTTAATTTTTTCCCCTATGGATATAGAAACTATAAAAAAACAACATATACAGTTTTTTCTATAATACAATCAGATATTTCAGTTCCTAATTTTTTGCTTAATCTTGCCATAATATTTTTAATGTTATCCTAACATTTTGCTTTATATTGCAAAATTTCTTTCTAAAAAGTCTCAGTGTATGAGAGCAAACATGTCATCAGTCATTGTATGATTGAGTATTCTCATGTTTTAAATCTTTGTTATTTTGATATAGAAAGAGTATCTTAATTTGTTTTTAATGTATTTTAGATGGTAAAATTTTTCACACACTCATTAGCCATTTGTATTTCCTTCTTTTGTGAACTAATTGTTCTTCTTTTTCCATTGATGTTTGATTTTTTCTATCAATTTCAATGTGCTTTTATGAAAGCACTTTAATCTCTTACATGCTCAATTTTTTGCGAGTATTTTTCTCACTGTGTTCTTTATTTGTGTTTATCATTGAATAAACAGTTTAAATATGTATGTAGTTAGCTGTGTTGATTTATGGGTTCTTCCATTGTTTTCCTGCTTAAAAAGTCCTCCATATGAAAGTAGATAAATATTTACTTCCATCATTTTTAGGTGGCTTGATTTTATATATCTAATCCAATTGGAATCTATTTTAGTGTGTGGTAACAGGTGGGTTTTTTATTTTTAAACAATTATTTTTCCCCCAAACAGAAATTAATTTTCCCAGAATTATTATTCCTTTCTCCACTGATGCGTTCTTTGCATGATATTAAAATTTTATATAAACTTGGGTCTGGGTCTGGCTTTCTATCTGTGGTCTGTGCATCCATACCAGGACTGTACCGCACTTCCATTACATTATATACTATGCTTTAAGATCTCCTACAGCTATGCCCATGGCATTTTTTATCCAGAACTTTCTCAGCTATTCATTCTGCTTGTTCTTTAAGATAAAATTCATTATTACTTTGTTAAGTTTTGAAGACAGTATTGGTAGGGTGGTTATTAGGAAGAAATAAAATCATATGATAAACCTTTCTATGACATATGCAAGAAAACTATAAAAATTCAAAAGACATATCAGTTTTGTTAAGGAAAACTTTAAACAAAGATGTCTTTTTTCTCAAAATAATCAGGTTAGTGAAAATCTACTAACTGATTGGCTATCTAGCGTAGCCACGTTCAACAGACTACCCAACATTGGGGCTGGTGGCGGGGCGGCGAGGTTTCCTTGGAATAGACTCTTTAAAAACTGCAGAAACCATTCCAAGATGAGAAAATACTTATGCTGTCGGAATAATTGGTAAAGGTGGTAATAAGGAGTGGTAACTCATTTGGGATCTTATACTTCTTTTTTTGCTTGTGACAAAACAGGAAGAAAATAGTTGACTGGGTAAATATTTGGATAAGCCAGCTGGAGTGGGGATGATGCGTAAAGGAAAACCTTGGAAAGCCATGCTTAAGTGACAACATGGAGGTCCTGCTAGCTGGCTTCTGTCTTGCAGAGCAGTTTCTCCAAGTGGAGATGAGAGTGCAATTGCTCAGAATAGTAACGGCAGCAGAAGGAAGAGAGGAGACATGAGGCGGCTGGGAGCTGGAGAGGAATTTAACCAGAGGAATAGAGGGATGTCTACTCCTGAGTTTAATAAGTTATTTGTGCATACTGTAACAACACAAATCAACTTCTTTTGACCCACTCAATACTCTGTTACTAACACTGTGGAGTCAGGTCTGCTTGGTGATTGTTTGGCATCTCATAGTGACGGTCCTGCATCTAAACAGATGTGGATGAGGGGGAAGCTGCTTAAAGGAATCCAGTCAAACTGGAATACATTGTACAATACTGGGAGTGGAAATCCCCCTACCACTAGGCCCAGTTTTGGCAATCTTCTGAACCTAGTCATATCCTTCCATCCACCATGCTTCAGCTCCACTGCCTGCTCTCAGAGGTGCTCTTCCATCTTTCAAACTCTGCTATCAGTCCGTGGAGCCTGGGTGACCCAAACTGAATCACTTCTCTCTCCTGTGTTTGCACTGTCCCTCTATGGAAGCCACTGCAGTCTGAGTTGTCATTTGTACATAGAGTTTGTCCTCATTATTGTTGAGTTCATATCCATAAATTTTTCTATTGGCTAAAACTTATAAACTCCAAATCAATATTCCCTGTACCATTCTTGTCATCTGAACACAAATGCAGAGCTGGGAGAATCCTGAGTCCTCAAAGGCGCTTGTTCCCAAATGAAGTGAAACAAGGCATTGCTGTACCCAACTCCCAGAGTGTTCATTCTGTGGCATATTTAGTGCTGCTTTTTTCTGCATTCTTGTGCTTTTGTTGACAACTTTACCATTTACAATGACCCTCAAGCACAGTGCACGACTGCTGTTCGGTATTCCTAAACACAAGAATGTTGTGATGTCCCTTAGGAGAGAAGACACGTGTTAGATGAGCTACGTACACACAGACACACATACAGGCTGAGTGCATACAGACAGACAGACATCCTATACTGACCATGAATTTCATGTTAATGAATCATCCAGAGACATTAAATGGCTTGTCTTTACACAGAAACACACACAAAAATGGGTTATATGTTGCTTGGTTGACATGTGATTTACAGTA